>JAODKE010000050.1:12827253-12857888 GCA_026779605.1 Mormyrus hasselquistii | reverse complement strand
GCGTCGTGGCCGCATCACCACCTCGGGTGTGCATTATTTTCTAATAATTCAACGGCCCGTCGTCAATTATTCCTTACTTAATAGCTTTTTTCCATGATACATATGTTCTATTTCCCATTGACCTATAATAAAAATGCTTTTCAGATCATTGTCTTACACTGATGAAAACGGGCCTTATTTTTTAATTTCCAGAGGCTGGTGACGCACGTCTTAGAAAGTCGCTTAGGCCGACGGCTGTAGAAGGAGCTCCGAAAAGCCCAAAATGATTGTACTGGTAGACATTGTGGCCATACAAAATGCCAGGGATTACTTAGGGATGGATTGGAATACAGATTATGTAAATCCCAAGTATAAGGCATATTACCTGCACACTCACATATTATGCAGTCTGTGATACAAATGTCAAACCATTAGCACGACGTAACAATCAATCAAAATATTATCAAATGAAACAAATAAGATACCTTAGGTTTGTCCCACTACTCCTAACTGCGTCAAATTTAACATTGATTAAGGACAGAGGGCTGTTTTTGTGAGGAACTCAGCTACCGCTTCCTCAGACGTTCATCCGATGATGACAGACACTCTGTCCTGAGTACTTCAGGCTCTCACTGCATTGACTTTCTGAGACAGAAATCTCAGATATAACATCTTCCGTACTATAATCTCAGATTAATGAGTTATGCACCAGGCTGAATGCTTTGCACTGATTGGATTTTGTTGAACAGGCATGACATCAACTTGGGTACCATCTGTTTTTTTTTTTTTAGTGCGCTTCTAATAATAGCTTTGCTGGATTCAAATGACACACCACACAAATCTCAGCAATTAATGCTCTGTAGATTTATCATACAATATTAGCAGTTATGCTATGAGTCTTCTATGGGGGTGGTAACCATAGAGATGCCTAATAGCTAAAAAAAGCTAAAACTGCATCTAGGGACTCATTTCCTTTCACCTGTGCCTTATTTTCAGTTACCTAAGATTTTCATTTATGTTCCAGATCATCCACACTTATATCTGAACACCACCCCCCCCATAACTCTTTACATGACTTGATGCCTGTTTTGTATGGGAGTTTTACTTTCTGAGAGCAGAAAGAACAATGATTGGTTCAGAGAGGTAACCAATCAGATTGTAGAGGAGGTGGGACCAAGCAACTCTGATTGGTTGGTCTGGCCAACTCTAGTTGCTTGGACCCTCCTCCTCTCCAATCTGATTGGTTATCTCCATGAACCAATCATCTTTCCTTCTGCCCTCAGAACATTTTTGTGCAAGTAAAACCCCCATGAGCATTTTGTATCCCCTAGTGTCTCCTTTGTGTTGACGCCAAAATTGCTGTATATTTTGTACCTCCCTGCTATGTAAAGTTTATGCCTATGTCCCATTAACACACACGCGTTTGTATTCATACCTTTGTGGCGACCGTCCATTCATTTCTGTGGGCATAACTCTTATTTCAACAGTGACAACCTTAACCATAAGTAGCTAAACAAAATATAAGACTTGAAGTATTTTTAGTTGTTTCTTTGCAGTCACAGATTTTCATAAAATTGAGTTTCCTCTTGTGGGAATAGAAAAGGTGATTCCCACAACATCACAATAACAGGTTTTTGTTATAAAATTTTATGACATTTTGTCCCCACTATGCAATACTTACATGACCCACCTGACATGACACTAACTCGGTATGTACATAGGTTGGATAATGAAATTGAAACACCACAATAATTTGTTAGTATGGTGTAGGGCCTCCGTTTATGGCCAATACTGCATGAGTTTGTCTTGTTAATGACAGATACAGGTCCTACACGGTAACCAGTGGGATTTGAGCCATTCCTTTTGCAGAACAGTGGCCAGGTCACTATGAGAAAAATGTTTCCTCGCTCCTCCAAAACATCGTAAAGTAGCTCAATAATATTCAGATCTTGTGACTGTTCATCAAACCACTCAGTCAGCAGTCTTACTGTGCGTATCGGTGCATTATCATCATTATCCTGATACACGGCACCACTTTCAGGGTACAATGTTTGAATCATAGGGTAATCACGGTCCCCTAGAATGGTTCAGCAGTCCTTGGCAGTAAGGGCCCCCTCTAGAACAAGTGTTTTGAACTAGAACGTTTTGGAACGTGCGATCAAGCCGCACATACATAGAGTTGAAACTTCAAACACTATTGTCCATGCATTTTACTGTAGTTTTATTGTCCCTGCATATCTTTGTGGGGACTCTGCTCTCATTACTGTGGGCATAACTTTAATCCCCACCCACCACAACCTTAACCCCTTCTTAGCCCTAACCTTTACCAAAAGTATTCAAACAAAATACAAGTCTTTTGGCGTTTGTAGTTTATTGACTGCAGTGGGGACAAGAAAAAATGCCACAAGGTAAAAAAAATAATAATATCCCTATTATTATTATAATATTTAAATTAAATGATTTACTGGTCCCTCGCCCTCCCGACCATTAAGACTGTAGTACAATGTCAGTTAGCTGGCCAGGTCATCTTACTAAACAGGCTTCCTCTTGCTAAATTAAGAGAGGCGCCAACTGTCTCCCTTTACTGCAAGTGGCTTGAAGATAATCGGGCTCCATGCCTGTCACAGTGGGGGAGATTAGATGAGGCAGCTCGTCTTCAAGTGAACATGCCAAGTTTGTAGGGTTCCAGGAACAGCATCCTGCAGTCTATTCATACTCCGCATTCAGTGGGGAGAACCGCGCAGGGCGTGACTCATCAGAGTGTAATTAACGCTGCCATCGGTCATGTCACGTAAAATTCACAAGCAGTTCAACTGCCATAAATATGCAATAAGGACAATCTACTCTTTCGGTGAAGGGTCTATTTTAGCGATTTTATGAAACAATATACAAGTCTGGCTGTTGCCTATGAACTTTAACGATGGGTTTGAACGTTTTTGCTGGAAGGAGTGAATGCGACACTCTAGCAGAGTAAATAACACTTCTTTTGTGTGCACCCTGCTGTAAGTCCACACTCCTCGCAGCCACGGCCAGACAGTCCACACACTGCCTCACCTCAGTATTAGATGCGTATGTTTTGTAATTAGGCCATAGAACCTCTGTCAGGTGTGTTTACTCTACCAGCCTTAGCACAGCTGATGGTGATGGTCCTCTGTGCGGTTTGGACCTTGTCTTTTAGTCTGCTGATCTGGTCGGCTCATCTTGTGCGGGTTAGCTGTCTTCCTAGCCTGTCCTTTGGGGTATCAGCTGTGGATTACATTGTAACATTTCATCCTCCCAGTAATAGATGTGCTCTGCTTGGATCTTTGGGTAACATTTTACTTGTGGAGGGGTGGGGATTGTATTCTGCTCAATTGTATTAATTAACCACAAGCTAAGTCTTAGTTACAAACTGATCTTAAGTTTGTTCATCATTAATGAATCTTGACACATGTTTAACCTCAGGCAATTACGGTATTTGTTACTATATCAGTTCATTCTCTAAGCCTTTGTGAACGACTGAGAAACCTACTGAAGGAGCAAGTAATTTGAAATACTGATCTTCATTAATGAATCATGATGCAACTTTTATTTCAAGAAGTTACTATATTTGTTGTTTTATCTGTTAATTCTGTTTATCTTAATTACTGAACTACTAAGGAGCCATTGAAGGAACAAGCAGTGAATAACATCAGTAACATACTGATCTCATGTTTGTTCATCATTAATGAATCACACACATCTTTTATCCAAAACAGTGTCCATACTGGTTACTATATCTGTTTATTCTGTAAACCTTTGCGAACCACTGAAGGACATTATGAGAAATCTGATATCACCCAAGCCAAGATGGAGTCCCTTAGCATGTGATACTGTGGGTCTATGACTTCTGCCTCCCAGCCAGAGTGCGCCTCTCTCCTTCACCAGGCTTTCTGGGATATACTCCAGACTCACTGCCACCCTAAACTACATAAATGGTATGGAAAATAGATGCTGTCTCTATTTAACCTTTGCACAGATAATAGGTTAAATTAATGATACATTATTTTTTAATACAATTACTAGGTCTTCCATCCTAATTTGACATTCACGGTGGCGGACGTGTGATTACATTTGAACGCCCTGAATCATTTGCCTTCTGACACGCGTAGACTGGGATGTTTATGCGTATCGATAATAAGTATTGTGTGTTTTCCCATCAATCCAGATACCTAAGCGCTACATGCTGCAGTACACAGATAAGATAAAAGTTTAAAATTAGTATCTTTTATGTGAAGTAGCTACAATTTTTGTTCATGATTGGTACCTCACAAATAACTGAATTACTGCTACATTTTTGTACCCTCTCAAGTAAAATGTAACCAATCTTTGGACTCACTCGTTACATTTTAGTACATTAAAAGTACTTGTGGCAAGAAATGTGCCTCTAAATATAGACTAACAATGTATAATCACACCTGAAAGAGGTTTCAATTTATTAAAGGCTCTTTGCATACAGTCTCTCTCAAATGATCCACTATTGACTTCTATAACACTTTCCCACCCAAGTGCACCCCCTTCAGGCAAAAATAATACACTGTCCTCATCTATTCTTTTGCCATAGCAATAAATAATCCCGCTAACTACCTACCCACCCTTCCACCCAACCTCCCAGGCAGCATAGGGCACTAGGCAGGGCTACTTATATTCAGTAACATCAAAAATAATTTGCTTAACAATAACGAATGAATTATCATTATCTGTATTGCATATCTGTAATAGAGAAATAAAATACATTGTAAACATAAAATTTTGACTTGATTCCTCCGTTAGAATTATCCTCAGGTAAAGTAATTTGCCACTCTGGTTCCCTTTGAATAATTAGACAGCTTTCAAGAGGACAGACTCCAGTTTCTGACGTGAAAGTGTACATGAGCACTTCTGTGATATTTAAATAAAAATACGTGTAGGATACAAACCATGCTTGTTTGACCTCACCCCGGGGTGTTGGTTTTTGTTAATAATGGAGTTCACATACCAAGCATACTTGCACTGATAGATGACTGACCTTACAATTGACACATTGTAACTGTGTAGTTAGTACCTGTTACAAATCACACTGTGTGTCTCATTTCTCACAGGAAACTCTTTAGATAACCTCAGTGAACCGCGAAGCTACCATCAATATTCTGAAATGTGTTAAAATCAATGTTTTTTAATCTATAGCAGGGTTCCCCTATTCCTGTCCTGGGGGGCTATAATTGAGCACAGTGTGCGGATTTCCCTCCTCAGAAACATCTTAATCAGCTAATTGTCAGGTTTAGTAGAGCAGGGAAATTGGCCCTCCAGCACCGGAACTGGGCAACTGTGAACTATAGAATATATATTTTTCCCATTGAAAGAGCTACATGCACAAAAACCAGACTTTACCTAAACTTACACTATGTACAGTAATATAGCCCTATCATGTTACCAATCCATATTTCTGAATCATATTTCTTCTAAAAATTCATAAATGGAGACTTTCACATTAAGCCTACGATAAATACATAAGGAATACTGGAAGATTTGATAAACTGTGGCTTAAGGGAAAAAAAAAATTTTTTTTTTGGTCTAGAACATTCCGGGTCATCTTTTGTGGTTGCATTTTCATAACATTTGAAAGTGGTGCCTTCTTCCTCAAATATTCTCCAAGTTAGTGTTTACATTGCTGGTCTGTAGCTGGAGAAGAGAAAGACACAAAATGAAAACATATGAAAAGTGTTCTTCTGTTTACATTTTATAGCCTACATAATGTACATAGCCATTATCCGATTATCCTGCTTCACTATATCATTGGATGCATTACAAAACATAATGCAGAATGTATGTCATTAAAATTTATATGTGCTTTTCAAAATAAGGAACAATGTCACAATGGATTCAACTTGCTTATAACAATCTTGCATAATCTCCATGTAGACTGTAAATCACGTGGCTGCAATGAAATATATGCTGCACACAGACAGGGTCAAGAGATTTACTTACTGTTTGGCTAAGCAATTTTGATTATGGTGTGATTTTTGGTGCCAGATACCATGATTCCAGCATTACAGGAATAGCCACACCTTTCACACACTGTGGTGTCTCGCGCTTGCAGGGAACGGTGCAATAAAGAAAAAAAAACATATGGTCTGCAGCAGCTCTGTTGCTGAAAATACCTCGATAATGACAGAGGTCAGGGGAGAATGGTGAGACTTATTAGAGCTAACAGGAAGGCCGCAAGTGCAAAAACAACAGTTTGGTACATCTAAGGCGGACAGAAACACTTCTCTGAAGTCGTCTACCTTTGAATTGATTCTGAAGACAAAAGTGGGACCTACCCAGTACTACCTAGATATACAATAAATTGGCCAATCAGAGTAAGTTTGGCGCTAGCCTGCTATCCCTACATTTAAATTTCAAAATAAAAATCAATTTTCTCAATAAATCAAGGGAAGCGGGCCAAATATTCATCCATGAGGAGCAGAGTGAATTTCCCAAGTTATGAATCTTTTCACAAATGACGCTAAGGGCCAGTTTAAATGCTAAGCATTTGCAGGCCATATCACATTAAAGGATACTTTGTGACTTAATTGTTTGCCTGCATTTCTATTGACTGAAAGCCCAACATGGGTTTTCGAAATATCTTTTATAGAGAAGTGTCAGGACCCAAGAGTACATTCCCACACGTCTTCTACAGTGCATCTACACCAACCTGATCCTCTACCTCAAAGGATGAAATTCAATCTTCCAAACACAATTATGGGAAAAGGGAATGAGGTCATCTGGCAATCTGGCTTTCTGAGCTGAAGTTAAGGGACTCCCGTTTACCCAGGTTTCTCCGTGCAGATCGGCACGCTTGTCTTGAGGATAATGCGATGCGCATTCACCTCCAGGAGATTCGACGTCTATAACTGAGGTCATAAAAGATCCCTGGGCATCTTTTGAAAGAGTAGGGGTGGTACCATGGTGTCCTGACCAAAACTGCCCACTGTGGCCCTTTCAAATCTGGCCTCCTAATCATCTCCTAAATCTAACTGTTGAACTCTCTCCTGCCCCTTCACCACCTAAGCTACTGTGTGATGAGCGTACTGGTGCAGAATGGCTGCCATCAAGTATAATATCCATTTATTCAAAATGATCTGTAATTCAGGCCCTATGTGTTGTTTGACGTCTAACATCCCCAGTTGTGCCCAGCTCAGTTGCGGAAAGAAATTGCAGGCAAAAGATTCCGTCAAAGGACGTCCAAAAGTGGCTGGAGGCCAAAATTTCATTGTGTGTATGTGTGTAAAGGCGCCGCTGCTCTTTGTCTCACGATTTATGGCAGCGAAAGAGGATGAGAATGGTTGCCAGGGGGAGGCTTTCGTGGCAGTTATACAAAGCCTTAGCTCGACCTGTCATCTACAGCTGCGTGGAGAGATCTCACTGCATGCAGTGCTGTGATGTCCGAGAGGCATCTGCGGAGCCGGCCTCAAACAGGGGGCGTGTTGTGCACTTGTGTTTCGATGGCATGCTGGTCATGGACACTGAAAACAGCTGTAAATTAAGGACAGCTTGACTGCTCCGGTCAGATGTTACTTAGAAGAAACAGGCTTCAAAGGCATTTAAACCCAGGATCACAAAAGCAACCTCATTCTAAATAGGCAGTTATGGAAGACCGATGAATAGGTAAATGGTAAAGAATAGTCAGGTGAAGTGGCAAGCAAAACAGGAATAAATATATTAGTATTTATTCCTAATAATATATATATTAATATAGTATATTAATATATATTACTATATTAATATGGTAATATATTAAGTATACTTTGCCTAATGAATTAATAGCTCCCCTTATGTTAGCCAGGGTGACTTTCATTATTGTTGATCGTCATTATTAAATGTGTGCTTCTTTCGTTCGAACCCTCAGGCTGGCCCTGTGCGCTATTATTTGGCCAGTGCTGCGCCAACATTTTTGGTGAAGCAACAGTGCCACTCGTAGGCTCCACGTATTATCTGAGTCCGTGCAGTTTTATGACCACCAGGGGGCAGGCTTACCAAATGTTCAGCTTGTGTATTCTAAATCAGCAATTAACCGCTGGTATGTGATGTACGTACTTTTTAATGTAAATATTGAATTAAAAGTAATACTAGCATTTTTAGGACTATTTAAATATAAAAATATTAGAAATGAGTCAATACGTTTATTACTGGGAGAATGAAAAAAGCAAGATACAGATATTTGCATAAAAATTAAAATGAAAGCTATTAAATCAGTTAAAGTAGATAATGTTGATAAAGGCTCAGAGACATATGTTTTTTATATTATGTTGACATGTTGCCTTAAGTACGTTTCTTTAACCTGCAAGAACAGAGAGGATAAGAGAGAAGTTACTGGCTGAAAAAGGAGAGAATTTATGCATGGTGACTTTGTTTTTGCCCTTTATTTATGGACAAAGCTTTCACTGCAATTTAAGGCTCATGTCTGCGTAAATCACCCGTACATACGTTGTCAAGAAGAAAAGAAACTCGAGGAATTTTCACGATCTTACTCAGCGATTACCCAAGACCTCGAACCGAAGGAACTGCCAGTTTCTAGTTTATAAAAATACCAAATTTCAGAGTACAGAAATCCAGATTCTGAATAAACTGGTCAAAGTCCACTTTACATGTTTTCGATGTGGCTTATGACAAAAAGCCATACCATCGATTCCAGTAAACAATCATGTAAGATTTGTTTTGTATGCTTTTATTGGAAAAGGGGTTTTCATTCATTCAGAATGGGTTGCCGATTTGTTCAGTGAGGGATTGCTTTCATTGTGACTGTATTTGATTCCCAGTTATCACGTTTACTGTTCACCTAAAGCAATGGTTCTCAACCTGCGGCCCGTCACAGATGCAAATGCGGCCCGCGATGCTGACCACGTAAAAAAATTTAAATAAATTAAAAATAAATAAAATAATAATAAATGTGTTCCATTAATGGTAAGTAGAATTATACTCTCTAATGATAATAATACATCTAATTGTAATAATTTAAAACCGCTGATGACGTCATATATAAATAATATGCGGCCCGTGAGACTTGAACTTGGACATAGTGCGGCCCACTGCAAAAAAGGTTGAGAACCACTGACCTAAAGACATGATTAAATATGTAACATTCTGTTAGAGTCCTGGAATGGGAAACACTATCATGCAAGTTGCCTGGCTTGGTGAAATTATTTAGGATACAGTCTGTTGCATGCATTATATTCTTCTAGAATACCTCTTCTAGAATCTAGAATCACTTCAATTCCAGCTTTATATGGTGTGTTATATAAATCTATTTAAATAGTAATAATAATCATAATAATAATAAAGAATAATGCTAATGATTCTGTTAGTCCAGTGGCAAATGCAATAAAAATTATTGTGGAAATGCTTTTTTTAATGAACTCTAAGAATAATCATGAGGCTTGGGTCTTCTTAAGTACTTAATTTGATTTTGAAAAGAAACATTATGAAGACTGCCCTGTGAACCTAGTATAGCACAATATTTAAAACGACAAAAGGCAGCAAATATACAAGATTATGAGGGACATGAATGTGAAGGATAAAACTTTTATAACCTGGCACGTCTACTATGGATAATTGTGTACAATTTGTACACTATACCAGTGTTTCCCAATCCTGTCCTCAGGGATCCCTAAGAGGGAGTAAAAATGTAGACTGTCTGACAGGGAGCTCAGAGGGAGCAAAAATGTAGACTGTCTGACAGGGAGCTCAGAGGGAGTAAAAATGTAGACTGTCTGACAGGGACCTCAGAGGGAGCAAAAATGTAGACCGGCTATGGGCCCTCAAGGACCGGATTGGGAAACACTAGGTTAGACTATTGTGGAACAACTAGAATTCAGGGCTTTTCAAATCAAGGTCCTCACGAGCTGAGCACTGCTGTTGTTCCAGCTTTATTTTACTTGAGAGCCAGTTGTGAAGCCTCTGGCCAATTAGAGCCAATTATTGAGCTAACTACCTGGGAGACTTGAAAACAAGGCCTGGATTTGGAATCCAGGGCCAGATTTGAATACGAGGGAACTAGATGATCTATATAATCAACAGAATCCTGAATCATAAATGATTCACATAATTATTTGTAATTCTTCAACCACTGCTGACAGCTTTATCTGAGACAAATAGTGTCCTACTCTCATGATTTACATAGTCTTGGTACATCTCCATGCAGATAAATTAAAGGCTCTCCATCAGACCAGCAGATCCATCTGCTTTTTTTGCATCTAACCAGTATCATGCATCCATCCATTTTCAATAGCCACTGATCCAATGTAAGGTCACGGTGAGCCAGAAGTAAAGGAGAGCTCTGCAGAAGATAATGGATTTAGCATTTCTGAAAGAACTGTTAGGTTCTTGCATAATTCCCACAAGACAAATCTGAACACAAAGACCAAACTGGAAAGAACACTGCCTTCCTTGTTTCACCATAAATATCAGATTCCCCTTTTTCCAATAATACAAGAGTTAATGAATTAAATGAGTGAATGTTACATTTATATAGCACTTTCAAGGCACCCAAAGTGCTTTACAAAACCACTGGGGAGCCACTTCAACCTCCACCACTGTGTAGCCCCCACCTGGGTGATGTGATGGCAGCCATTTTGTAGCAGTACCCTCGCCATACAGTAACTAAGGTGGTGAAGGGGAAGGAGAGAATTTATCAGCAAAATGTAGAGGGTGATTAGGAGGCCAGTACATTATCAATAGTCAGCTTTTAAGCTTTTCTCAAAGTTAATTATAAGTCATTTACAATAAAAAAGGGAAATTGGAAGGTTATGCAGCTACATCTGCTGTTGTGGTATTGCATTATATTTAGATGTTCAGATTTATCATTCTCGCAGTGCACTCAGAGGAAGCACTCTTTTATGTATGATCTCTTTTAGGTATGATCTAAGCAGTGATTCCCAATCCAGTACTTCTAGACCCACAGACATTAGGAGGGAGCTAAAACATGGACCGTCTATGAATCCCTGAGAACCGGATTGGGTATCGCTGATCTACAGAGATTACCTTCTACTCAAGCACATCACAATGCAAATTCCTGCTCATGGAGTGCTGTGTGGTCCTGAGCAAATAGGATCATTACACAAATTCGATGTTCTACATCGCAATGATTATAATGGTTATTTGTCAGTGTAATAATAGCATAACATTTGTTTCGGGGTGGACGCTGAAAAGTGCCACATATCACGGGGAAAGGTAGAAGGAACATGGACTTTATTTGGTTATAGAATATGAGGTTTAGCAAAATCAGCGTGGAGGGGGGCAACAGGCTGTCAGAGTGTCAACAAATAAAAATTGGCATCAGATACCAGGAGGGTTATGACTGGGTGGAGTCTGGAGGCTTACACTTGTATAATGATTGCGAATAAGAAGCATTTGACCTTAATAGAGTCGGAATTCACCTCACTCAGCCCCATCTACTGCACAGTATGTTATCAGCTGCCAGTTATTTATTAAAATGAAGAAAGGTGCAAATTCCCAATGAACCCATACCCCGAGAGAGTGTCTTTACCCGTTTGTCAAATTAGGAAAATGGTATAGACAAAATATCTGTGGCAGGATAGCAGTAATCATAAGAATTATACAAGTGTCAGAGATTTTGGAAGGACAAATACCAAAGCTTTGGATCAGTGTTCACGGATCAGCAGAACGTATGTTTAAAATGTAGCCAGATAAGCGCAGTTAATCCTGGGAGCAAGCTTTAAGTAAAACACATTATGTATTAATTCCCATCACTTGCCCTTCAGAAAAGGGTTTCCTGGTTCCTACGGCATGTTTTCTACAGCTCACAAGAAACAGCAGTAGCTAGTATGCACCAGAATATTTTATTTTTTTCATTTTTATTCATTTAGGCACTGTTTACTTTGCATTGTTGGTGTGCCATGATAATTACATATACCACCCATGTACTACAGCTCTGGCATAACTCCCTGTTACATCTTCATTTAAATAACAATATTTTTGTGTCTTAACAGAAGCTTTCTGGCTGTCCATTACAAACTCCTAGAGAACATCACTTATAGATTCCATAATTCACATTCCACAGGGATGCCACAGTGATTCTTTTTTCAAACAAAAAAGTAAAAGATTGACTTTCAATGACACAGTCACTGTTTCATTTTCACATATGAAAAAAAAACAGAACATATAACATTCCCAAGAAAACATTTCTTTCACATTTGATCTAAAGTGTTACAGCATGTTTAAAAGTAATTGCCATGATAATTCTCCAGCTTTTGAAAAAAACATCCAGTAGATTTGGGGATGGATGTTTTGAATGCTTATCTGCATTTATTTAGCTCGTGACTCCCCCCATGTGAAGCAAATAACGTTGACTATCTCATAAAAAACAGCGCATGTCAAGGTCTGAGATATATGACACGATAGACTAACATTTGCTACTCGTAGCTGACATGTTTAATGCCATGAATATATGCTGGGGTGAAGATTTAAGTGACATTGACATGGAATTAAATCATAAAGGCCAGACAGTGTCAGAGCATCTCCGTAACGAGAAGGCCTGACTGTATTATGTGTATTATGAAACATTACATCATATGTCTCACGCTATATATCTGTGTGACTACTATTCTAGGACAGGGTCAGAGAGATGCTTGGAATTCCTTGTACACTTGGGAAAACAACATAAATTAAGTCATGCTGCTTTACCTTTATCTAATTTCTGCGAGAATGAACAAATTGGATTTTAATTGATTTTGGTAGAGGTTTGTCGGATAACAACACAACAAGGACTGGATGACTTGCGTTACATTGCAATTGCAAATTAAAAAACAATCTGTCACAGCCTTGGAATAGTGCAGGGAAATACTACCTTCTACTTCAGCTTTCAGGGTAAGAATACCTGCATCACACTGGTAGACATTCGCAAAATAATTTAAAAGTTGAGTACTTATTTTAGTAATTAGCAAATCTGGTATTTTTGGTGGCATTGTGGCTACTGTGGGTACTGACGTACCCTCCCACCTCCAACCAAACTATGGTTTTCCCCTGGAGTCAAAAGACATGCTAAGATAATTGTAAAATGTAGGATTGTCTATGTGCCTTGCAACAGACTGCCATCTCACACAGGAAGCATCCCAGCTTTTTGTCCTGTGCTGCCTGGCACAGACTACCAGACCAGCATAAGCAGTTAGAAAAAGGATGAATGCCTTGTTATTGTGTGTAATGGTGTATGCTGATAATGGCATATCAATCCGCAGACAGTCAAAAGCATTGACTTACATTTGCGCCATTTGGGAATAGGAATTAGACTGCTATTGTCGATAGTTTTGGTCACTGGCCGAGTATTATGTTTTATGATAGCTGTTGACACATCAACTTGATTTGTTAACCAGCTTCGATGCTTTAATTTGTTCGTGCTATTTTAAGAGAGAAAAAGAAAAAAAAGCTATTTAATAAACTCTCGCCATTGCCACACACAAAGCTCAGACTTCCCCAGCCACGGGCTCCTGGTAACTGAGCGAAAACAACTCTTGCAAACTTCAATGAGGACTTTCGGTGCAACGCCTCCCTGCGAAGATTGACAAGCCCAGCACCCAATGAACTGCGCCGTCCGCCGACACTGGCCAATCACAGCGAAAGGCAGGCGAGCGATTCTGTTTCAAGACTGGTTGGTCTGTGCAGGTAAGTGAACATGGATTTCACACTTTGACATTCTGGGAAAAAAAGATATTATTATGGATGTGGCCGCCGTAAAAACTAATGATACGCACGGTAACGACTGAAGGAGAGAAGGGAAGCCATGTTCAAGCGTTAAAATATTATGTGGCTAAAATAAATTTCCCTCAGCACTTTGTCGTGGCTTGGAGTCAACAGGCCAACGTAGTAGTTCGATAGAGTATGTATGGCAAATAAGGTAGGCAGTTCATTCAAATAATACACAGTTATCTTTAACTCGCAGCTAATGGAAATTGCACTGTAGGAGAAGCCAGGTCAAAATATAATGCATATTCATTCCTAAGACCTCGCTGTCAGAAAGCATTTTTGCATTGATTAACTCGTTAAATATAGACGGCAGCGGGCTAGTACAAAGGCCGTACACAGCTAGCTGGCGATAAAAATTTGCAGAAATGCTAACTACAGTTACAGTTTAGCTCGGTTTTTAACTTATTTTTAAAATAATGTTTGGTGGCTTGTCTTTTTCCAAAAGCTGATCGGAGTTGAAGGTGGTCAGGTCGTCAAATAATGCTTAAGTTGCCTTAAGTAAGACGATTTCTGTGCACATTCAGTGGTTAGATAATATACCAAGTTGTGATGAAAGGCACAAGGCCAAATGTGTCGAGTTTAATACGGGGGAATGTTTATTAGTTATCCTTTTATCGAGAAAATGAACTAGTCGTGAATGTAATCAATGTATATTTTACTCCTTTGCCGGAAATTGGCCGCGATATTTCTTATGCCGGTGATATTTTTTGTCAATGTTAACGTTAATATTTCAAATAAATTTGATTTCAAAATATTTAGACCGTTAAATCAAGATTAAATAGTCGTTAATCAACATAAAAATTAGCATTAATGAAAAAAACCGTTAAAATAGGACTGCTTAAGCGGCAGTTGCGGTCCATACCTAATTTTTGTCTGGTGATGTTCACTTCATATATGTTAAAAACTGAACAGATTATTCGTTAATGTCGTCCTGTAAATTTTAATTAGTAGTATGTGTCACCTTCATCATAGTGTCTTGAGCTACAGTTGAATGTGAAAAATACGAAAACTTTGGTATTATGAAAAAAAATAAAGCTATAAGCTTGTACTGCAATAAAAAAAAGAAACGTTATTTCCTATATCTAAAATCAGTATGCTAAATATTGTAATGTAATTTAAATATATCAATTACTGCATCATATTTAACAAATAAATCAACTATCTCTTTGAAATCTTGATTTTGGCAGCAATTTACTTGAACTTATTTTGTGTGATAGTTCAGGTTCACAGCTATCGCTTGTAGCTAGCTACAGCAATACTGAGTACATTGGAACAGGGAATTTAGAATTATTATGCGGAAAATTTGACTTGACTGGTCTTTGCTGGCCCTACACCAGTACACCGTTTTGGGATGTAGCATAGCTGACTGTAGTCTAATAGTAGCTAGCAATCATTGACTATAACTTTACTTCTCTGGTATGCAATACAGTTTCATTAGGAAGTTGAATAAATTATGTTAATATACAAACTTACTAATACTGACTTTTTTCCTTAGGCATGCAGGGGTGATTTCTGTGGAAGACTGCAACACGCATTTTTGGATGTTTGGGATCTTTTGGATTTGGTCTTAAACCAGTAGACAATGGCTGCTAGATTACACAGGTATGACTCTCATTGAAATTTGACTGTAAAGGTTTCTTCTCTCTGTGGTTAATCATAGTTTCACATGAATGAGGCACGGCAGATCATGTGCTTTCCCAAGTTTGCACATTTTTGGATAATTTGCAAAATATCCATAGATGACAACAGTCACAGTTTAATAAACTATACACATATATTAGTACCAAAGAAAAGTCATATTATGCTATAAAGAAGTGCGAGGTAAACATAGCATTGTAGTATTGTGTGTATTATTAATACTTTAATTAGTTACATTTAAATGTAATCAAATCCCTCAAGTATTATTGCTATGGCGAAATTGATCAGCATCTTAAGGTTGCGTTGATGGCGTCTGGAACTTTTCCTGGGTAAGTGGTTTTATTTTTTTATGGTTTGCAAAAATAGGGCTCAATTTAAATAAATATCATTGCTCAGCTTTGCCTTATACAATAAAAATCTGACTGAGGTCTAGTGCTAATCCTTAAAGGGCAGGGTAATATGAGCAGGAAAAAGAGCTGCCTTTCAGGGTTTTTAACGAAAGTCATTGGTCAGACAGCCGGCACAAATTTTACGGCTGTAGCTCCATTACAAGACCACCGATGAATACAAAAAAACAGCTTCGCTGAGGGTATCTGGGACACTGAGAAACATTAAATGAGTAGAGATGCCACTGCCCTTAATTTGGAGACAATTAATTAAATATGAATGTGAACAATATCCATTCAGTATAAAAACTTTCATAAACAGAACAGTATCTTTTTAGCAAAACGCTAAATAAAACACATACACAGATGTTACTGAAAACACTAGAGGCTGATCCAGCTTGAATTTTTTGAATTTCTGATAAACCTCATGAACTACCACCAAAACTCTACTATGCCTGTTAAACTTCAAGGAGGACTGAAAATGCCATTAGATTTATTTTCCTCTAATTATTCGAAACTCTGCAGTGCACCTTTATAATACGTAAATAAGAAAGGGGACATGTTAAAACATAAAGGAACCAAAGCAGAACAATATGGACTTAATAATACATTAGGTAATTGTTTAAAGTTATTGGTTAGGCTTGATTGGCAGCAGAAATCAGTCATATGTGAGACATGTTACTTTCTAAATAGGAACTCTAACTAGGAATTTTTACATGTTAAAGTGTCAGATTCAGTGACATAAGACCTTATATTGTAGCAATTTAAAAAGCATGAACTTACTGTTAAATACTTGATCCTTTTACTTAACGATTCATGGGGTGATATTGTTTCTTTACAGAGACAATTAAAAATGTATGTTCATTATGCATGTACATTTTAGCCATAAGCGTAGCATTTGAATAAGAAATCCTAGCAGAGTTATCCTGAAAGGTTTGCATTTTAAGTTTTTTCAACTAATAAATCATGAAAACATTATGCTGTTGATATTGCCTAAATAAACTACATAAATATTTCTTTACATCAGACTATGTTAAACTTCAGTGTGCTACACCATTTCTTTTAGAGATCAGATATGATTTCTATTGACTGGATTTACCAATAGGATATGCAGAGAAAGAGAACCACACTGTACATATACAAAAGAGTGTGTACAGAAAAGGAAGGTATTTAATACAATTGTCTTCCAATAAATCAGAATTTATACTCTTATGTTCCTACCATCATAATATAGTAAAGCTATGGCTTTACTAAATAGTGTTCTGCAATTAAAATAAATAGCAAATACTTTTAGGAACTTATTTAACTGGATAAACTAGTGTTGAGTCTGTTATATACTGGGAAAAAAACAATGTCAGACTGTCAGGACATGTATAGTGGCTGTCTGCAACCAGATGGCGCATCTCCTGCTTTTACATGAAAGGTATGCAGGATTTCTGTTGCCTTTTAAAGCTTTTCACTGCCCTGCGCTGCTCCCGCAATGACAGCAGTGGAGCACTGCAGTAAGAGCTCTGATGTCGAGCTCCCCCTACCGGTAGAAGTCTTCTTTCTTTTCACCTATTGACACATCCCTATTAGCTGGGAATGTAGGGACACTTACATACGCAGCATGGTTAGCCAGGCCTTCCTCGAATAAACTGGTAGGAATCAACCCGAAGTCTGATTTAAAAGTTATTTCGTTGTGCAGGTCTTTTTAATTCGTAGCGTTGCAGGGCTAGTTAAGGAAATTTAAGCCGGTTGCTTATGATAATAAGCCGCTCCCTTCTGGCGCAGTGACTTGCACGCCAGGTTTACAGATGAAACAAAAGGCAAAGTGGAGAAAAAAAACAGTCTCCGGCGAGCGATTTCATGCGCAGAACGATCGATGTCGGAATACTATGGCGGACGCTGTCAAATCGAGCGTCGTTTACGTCCGGCCTACAAACCGCGGAGTCCCCCTACCGGTGACGTACTGAATCGCTTCGCGTCGTGCTCGCGCCCCCTCCCTCCTCGCTCTAGCGGCGAGTATGAGGAATGTCTCCCGCCGCGGCGCTACTGTTCTCCTGCTCCGTGTTTGTCAGTCTCGAAATCCGAGGGAGAGGAGCGAGCCGCCATTTTCCGAGCGTCGCTCCCCCAGGAACAACAAAAAAACAACCCACGCAAACCGGGAAAAAAGGGCACCAGATCGGCTCGGGAGAGGAGACTTTCGAAAAATCGAAAATAAAAGAAAATAAAGCTGTTGAAATACGATCGCTTCTGGACTGGAAAGCACCCTGTTTTCCGTGTCTTTTGTAAAGCTAGCTAGCTATCTAGCCGTCTAACTCGATTTCTTACTCGTTGTTTCGCCCATTTCGCGACTCGAGGAGCAACAACGGCTGCTGCCGAAATCGGAGTTATTAAATACGGATCCTACCAGCGAGTGGTTTGCACCATTATTGCGTTACATTTTTATTTTTTTTGTGTATGCTTTTATTTTCGTCCAAACTGCGGGGATTTGTTAAATTTCCTCGGACTCTGTTACTCATCACGTGGTATGTTCCTCCTTTTTCTTTGTTACTTTAAACTGAGCAGGCTCTACATATATGGGAAGAACTTAAAATGCCGAGAAAATTAATCTTAATCGTAAAACAGGCTGTTTTTTGACTTATTGAACCAACATAGCCGCCTACGTCGTTTCTTGCTTGGCCTTAAGGGTTATTCTGTAGCTGGCTAGTTTGCTATTAACTAGCTAGCAGTGTCCAGTTTTAAACTAGACCGCTTTCCTTGCCGTTTAGTCCCGCTGTCAGGTTCTTACATTTATGCTAATTGGTGCAACGCTAGAAAACTTATTCAAAGTAAAAGAGTGTCTGCTTTTTAAAAAAGCTTTTGCGCCTGATAATTTTCTGTGCTGTGCATTCGGGTGTTGTTGGCTTGGACCCATAGTGTTTCCAAAAAGCATTGTCCTTGAAAACGTTAAAATGAGTATTTATCTGAATGCACGTCTCTGCCTTAACACACGCAACATGGCGAAAGTAATTTTTATATATGAGCATAAAAGCAGACAACCTAGTCGATTTCCTTTGGTACTGTACGGAAAGGTGTAATTGCGTGCATCTGCTTAGGTTTTAAAGTTGATCGTGTGCTGCTTGTTGTATTTTAAATAGGATAGTCGCCCTGATAAACCTTCAAGAAAGCGCTGGATTTTAATGAATTGAGCCAACTCCGCAATTGAAAGACAAGTTGTCCAATTTTCAGTCTTGCAGATTACCGCCGATGATCATAATGGCGCAAAGACTTTGAGGCGCCACGTTTTCGTCACATTTGCAAATGAATTTTGGTTGAAGTGTCTTATCAGTCACCTCAACACGCCCAAGGCTGGAGGCTTTTCGCCTGGCAAACAGAAGTACGACCGTATAAAACACGTCCCGTTTGTTACTGGGGAATTCATTAAACCGTCTTTAAATATACCCGGCTGTATCAATGCCTCAGTTGTGCAGGAAATAAAAGCGTTTGGCGAGCAGTGTTTAGAAATCTCATTATAAATGGGGTTTGTTAATCCGGCGTTTCAAAGGAAAGAGTTTTATTAATATGTGACAAAGTGAATTGCATAATTGCAGTAGGATTTATGTAGTGTACGTTCATTACAACGTGATACCGCCGTGTGTGTGTTATATAAATTAACTGATAGTTTTGTCCTGTCAGTTTGTGCATTTTCTGCTGGTTAGAAATTGTAGGTTCCCGTTATGTCAAACATTTTCAATTCTTTGCTATCCATATCCGATGTTATTTGTCCTTAACACATCGTGTAACATAGATATAGATACTGTTATTCTTAGTATAAGAAATGTAATTTCATGCAGTCAACATGTAGTCTGATATCTGTAAGGATGAGAAAATCCTTATAAGGGAAAGCAGTCATTCCTTTTCCTGTATTAAATTGGATTGTTTTTGTTTATGGACAATTTCCACTAATTGTGACTGAGCCTCCAAAAGGCAGTGTCATTCAGTTTTAGAAGCTGCTGATTTGGTGCACTAGTTGCTAGCCTTTGCTATCACAAATATTTTGACTGAATTCCAACAGGATCAGGCTTTGGCCATGATCTTGCCATAAAGTGATTTGTCATTCAGATGAGGCTCAGTGCACCTATGCTTTTGCAAAAGTATCAGTTTAAGAAGCCTGTAACATATTTTGATTCAGCAAGTTCTGGGGATTCCCAGAAAAGGATGGATGTCACTGTCGTGTCCTCAGTGTACAAGGCGCAGATGGTCCTGTCCTTGGTGTAGGTGAGGGTATGAGCTGTTTGAAGTGAAAGCTTTAGTCTTCCAGCCCCTCAGTCGGCAGTGCTTCTGACTATACAGGCCCTTTAACTGGTAAGCAGAACAGCAGAGAGAAGACTTCATAATGGTTATTCTTATGCTATGTTATACTTTACTTTGGGGGAAATCATAATTATGTTCTACTCGCAAAATGTTTAAGTTTTGTACATATTTGGGCAGAGGTAATAGCCAGATTCTGGTTAAAATTTATCCTCCAACCTCCTATTCAACGTGTAATATTGTCTGCATGTTGTGCCCCCCCCCCCCCAAGTCGCATCATCAGCTACCCTGCTGGCCAGGAATTCTGGTGGTATGTGAAAGGCATTGTCTAAGGCCTTGGTGACATTTCCATCTTAAATCGTAGCATGGGCGTTTTTTGTTTTTTTTTTTTTTGTGTGATAGTCCTGGGTCATCATACTGAAATTCAGTCCTTTTTGTTGATCCAACATCCGCATTCACTGCTGCTTGCCCCAAACAGCCAGACTCTCCCTTAATCCGTCCATTTTGGGTTTATAAAGAAACAGGATTTACAGAGCAGAATGGAGACCTAGGAGAACAAACTCTATGGTGAATGTATGTAACCTGTAGTACAATTTCAGTTGCAATACTGGTTTAAAATGACTTGTTTTTCAATACATGGCTAATACTACTGTAACTATTCATTTCAATGTGTACTAACATTTAAACCACCGAATACTGTAGTGAAACAGTGCACCTTATAGGTCATCCAGTGAACATCTTAAAATTGCAGCCCCGCGACTGAAGTCTTTGACCACACTATCTATTGTAATAGGTATCTCGGAATTCCTGGCAGACTCGCATTGTCATGCTGCTTCATTCTTAGGTCTTGAACAATCTCAAAAATGACTGCAGTCTTGTGCAGGAGCAGACATGGCCACCTGTTTGTGCTGTCATGGTTTGTCTGTTGAAGAGTCTTGCTACAGTAGACAAGAAAAGGCATTGTTACTGCAAATGCCTGCAGACTTTCTTTTCATTCATAGGGGACAGTTAATACTCCTCCCTTATGGGTAATGCTCTTTTCCATCCTGCAAGCCAAAATTATTTTTGTAGCTAAGGTATAAAGAGAATGTATTGTAGTATGTAGACTATGTTTCAGGCTTTTAGAAGATTTTCCCTTTATAAGGTTAAACATAAAATGCATCGGCCTCTATAGCACCCTATTGCTGTTTTGAGGGTGGGGTGTGAGTAGTTTACTTTCAAAGAGAAATTTTTCTTGTGGGAGGAAAGTATATTTCAGAGGCTAGGCATTTCATATTCCTAGTTATGGTTTTGCAGGCAGATGTGAAATTAGGTGGCATAGTCTAAGGTTGGGTCAAGATCCTCTGTTTTTAATTTTTGTGCTCTAAGTTGATGGTGCAGGGATTTGGTAGGACGACAAAAATGCCAGTAGGCTTTTTAAAAATTATTCTAAAATTGTTTAGAATGTTGCTTATGTTCTTTCATTAGGGCTTTTTGTGACAGGTCTGAAAGCAGAGTACTAGTCTACATTAACTACATTAAACAAGTCACTGTGGCTGTTAGATTTCCAACCAAAACCTTTTGCTGAGATAGTTTGTTTTTCATGATATAGCCTTCACAATGTGTTACGTCTGCTTTTGTTGCAGAATGTGCTCCCACAATGTTCAGAATTTGATGTGCTTCATTGCTGGATATGGGACATATGTGATGATGATGATGATGATGATTATTATTATTATTATTACTTATTACTCATTTAGCTGAAGCTTTACACATAGTGATTTTCCAGCATATGATATTATAGTTGTATTGCATATGTTTGGCACTGTGTAATCTGCTTTTAATCCTGTGGGTATAACAAAGCCGCCCCTATACCTTGACCGAGCTGTTTCATGGTCACGAGTCCAGCTCCCTTCATTGCTATGTTGCATGCGCCATCGCTTTCAAGTCCATCGCACATCAGATAGCAGTTTTACCTCCACCTATGCTACAATTTCACGATCAGCACTATTAAGACAAATATGCCCACCTAGGCCAGACCATTTTCCCTTTCTCCCTTTAGAGATTAAATTTACAGTCTTAAAGGACCTTGAAGTCTGACAGAGAACAACAGCTTGCTTGGCTGTTTGTAATTAGTAAAGTATTGTATTAAGAAAAGTCATGGAGATCGTTACTTATTTGTATTTCCAGACAGGCTGTTAGGATCTTTTTCTAATACTGAGCATAATTTTGTTCCCGGCAGTAATGAATATAACATTTTTTGAAGGATTAAAAACTGCAGGTAAAACAGAATATCTTGATCGGCCTGAAAAAAGACTTTTGTGTCAGTCTGCCATTGGAGTTTTGCTCTTTTTTTTCTTTTTTTCTAAGAACTTTATTCTATGTATTTGACAGTAGGTTTCTTTCTGCTGCTTGTTTCATTCAAGAACTAGGTGCCCATGTAGGCTGCACACATTATATTCTCGGCGCCTTTACATCAGTCATTTTCTTGATGCTATGTTAAAATTTATTGGCTAAATGTGACCATCTATCTTGAAAAATCCCTGTGTTGGTATTACTTATTCTCTGTCCACCACCATGTTAATTTTCATTAGCCATATACGTTTACCAATGTCTGGATTATCCTCAGTGAAAAGCTAACAGCCAATGTTTCTTGTGAGCTTAGCATTTGACTGTCATTTGAAGTCCTGAGAAAGTCATGACAGTTCTCCCTGCCTTTTGTGCTCCTGGGCCCCTGGAGGCATTGTAGACATCCCCAGATCTCCTCTTTCTTAACCAAATGTAGCTGAATCAGATATGATTTCAGTATTTAAGATGATTCATGGTTAAATATACTTCATAACAGTAATGCACAGTGTCAAAAAAAAGAACCGCAGTTTTTATGATCAAGCATAGCATCTTAACCCATCTGCTAGTACCGATTATTCTTACATTTGGATTGGAGTTTCTGATTTGTGCTAATCCTGACAAAGGAATGCTCATATGTTCAGAGAAGGTTAAGTACAGAGAAGTTGTTACTAGAAGAATATTTGTGTGGGGTACAAACTTCGTAATAAGCCCTTGCATAGAAATTACACAATGAATAACAGCTATAGTGTAGCTCTTGGTCAGTTGGAATACAATGACACTCTACACTGCATGTTGAACCAGTTGAGTAATATGTTGAAAAGTAAACATGATGAATACAGTGGGTGCTCTTGGCTTTTATTATTGGAGCATTGCAAATTTCCCATGTGAATGCTAGATGTCATCTGAAAGTCAAGCTTTAAAACTGCCTCTTGAAAATATGATATAAAGCTAGTGTTGACAAAGTACCAGCTCAGCTTAAATTGTTTCCTATAATTTTACACTATATATCTCTTTATGCTATCTATATGTTTTACATCACCTAGCAAAGACTTTATACTTTGGTGTTATCGCAACTGTGTTCAAACTGTAAGACACTGTGTGTGTTGTCACTTCTCTAACAGAATACACTATATTTCGGTAGTAAAAGTGCAAAAATTTACATTGCATTTCTGAAAGTGCAATTTGAAATCTTGCCATTTCCTATGATGTCAAAGCATCGGATGTATGAGTCCAGATTTTATCATCTAAATTGTGAGCAGAGAGCAATGCTAACTTTTAGCTTTTAGTTTGGTGCTACTGTCCCTCTGACTCTACAGGAAGGTCCTGTTGAGGGTGAGGTGAGAGGTTTCCTTTTCCCTCTGACTCGAAGCTCTCACTGTAGGAGGTTGGGATTGTGGAGGAAGTGCTGTGCATTGTAATTAACTGTGCCTTTTTTTTTTTTTTTGCGCTGTCCACCACGACTGTAAGAGCCCCCCCCCCCCCCCCCAGTGCCTGCGTAAAGTTCCACAGGCAGGAGGATTTGCATTTGTTCACCGAAAACGACACATAAACCTAGCTGTGGGTCATGAAAATCTTGCCAGAAGCTCGAACTTCCTTTTTTGAGTTGAAACTGCTTAAATCCAAGGAACTGAGACGCAAAATTTTACAAAATTGCGCACACAACAACCGGAGATCCTGGTGGCCCTTCATTGTCAGTAGACAGCAGGGCTTTAATGATACATGTATTTGTCATGCGCCAGTCATTTACATCATTTTTGATTCGGCGCACGCAATGAAACAAATGAATACATTTCTTGACACGGGTGGAACTTATTCACAAGTCGATGTTCAAAATATTATGCTAATTCTGGTTTTAAGTTGGTTACGGCTAAAGCTGGTTAGTCATAAATGGCAGTTTGTGAACATTTTGGTTTCCCAATAAATAGCACCAACACTGTAGAGAGAGTAGTTGATATGACCAAGACCACGTCAGCTGTGTGATACTGAACACTCTGTTGCTGGAAACACATCTAATATGCCACCTCAATTGAGAACATCATCCGAGTAAGTATGACTGCAGCAAGGCAGAAACTGCCTCTGCAAGTTAGTCTTCCTGTGGCATTTAAGGCGTTGTTTTTTTTTTTTCAGGAAATACCAATCAGAATAAAGAAAATTACTGTGGCTATAGGGGTGTTTATTGCTGCAGCTATATGACCATATAGTTATACTCTGCAATAGAAAATAAAGGATTAATTCATTGTGATTTTTATTATCATAAGTGGAGATTTCAGGTCCAGGGAGTACAGATCCTGACCATGATTTTGTTTCAACCAACCAGTTGAGTATGAAGAGTCACAGTCACAACAAAATCATGGTCTGTATTTGTACTCTCTGGACCAGAAATCTCCACCTTTGTTTATCATGTAGTTTCGCATGTTTATTTTTGCAGTGTGTAGATAAGTCTTAAATGGTGTCACATTGCCTTTGCTTTGCAGTTCCTTATTGTTTGTGCATGCAGTTTTAGTAATAATTTCAAAACCAATTTAGATATCCATGTTGTACCGAAATTGTACCGAACCATGAACCCAAAACTGAGGCTTTTGAATTTTATGTACCATTGCATCCTAGTACAGACATACTACTGAACAGTCTTGTATTTACAGACCAAAACACCTGTTGTCCTTCAGTTTTGCATGATTTGATTCATCAGTTCTTGAAAGATTTCATTCATATATCCCAGAAAACATGGTCTGTCATATCAGACTCCTGCTGTTGAATATGCAAAGATTTACACACATTCCATGATTTCTGCTCTACTGTAGGCAGTTTACACAGTTTCTCTCTGCATTGCAGTGGCTTGCTGGCTTTGAGCTTCATGGAGCTTCCAAAGCTCCATGAACATGAGAGCACTATTGTGCAGTCTCTGCTAGTTTAGGGAACCAGGAGTCAATTTTTTAAAAGAACAAGAACATTACAGGGGAACTCCAAGAGGAGTTTGAACATAGTGTCAAGAACCCTTTCTCGCTCCATATAATTAGTTTTTCCTATAGGTGATGGTGTAGCTGTTAGGGGCATGACCTCATGACCTAAGGGTATCTGTTTATGTCCCAGTAGGGGTCCTTCAGCATGATAATTAACCATAATTTCTGTAATAAAATACCCAGCTTGGGGGGGGGGGGTAGCTTTGTAAGCTAGGCTGCTAAGTGTGATTAGCCAACATTGTTTTCCAATTTTAAGGATTCTGTCCGTAAATTGCCATGAAAATGGGTTAGTGTGATTTTTGAATGATTTAAAAAATATTTTTAAACTCCAGTTTGGTGTAAAAGGCAAGGGCATCGATTGGCAGCAGCACTTCTTCATTTCTGTTTGTGCTAAAGGTTGGTCTTTTTTCAAAATGAGAATTTCCATTTCCCACAGTTCTTTTTGCGGCACACTTAGTGCTGCATTTATCATTCAGTTTCCAGCATGATGTTTTCTCAGTGTGATTGCCTGTTCATCTCATTAAAGATAATTCACAAGTGGAGATTCAGTCATATCCGTGTTAACACGAGGAAAAATGACCCTGTGGGTTTTGGTGGTAAAAGGTTTAGCTGTCTCGGTAGGAATTGGGCGCATGTAATGTTACAGGATGTTTTTCTCTGGTATTAATTTATCACAATTCACCCTCTCTCTCTTACTCCTTTTATGCTTCTTTGTTGATGATATTAAATATGAGATGTCATATTTTCATCCTAAGCCCCAGTGCTATCCTTGGCCTTACTTACCCTTGTTAAATTTGCCTTGATTAGCTAAGTACAGTGTGGTGGGGTTGGGGGGGGGGGTAACTTTTTGATAGCTGCAGAGCTTGAACGGTGAGCCTCACGACTAGTCAACCCGAACATGTTTAGTTGTCATATACCTACAGCACCACACTGTGATTCGTCGTCAGGTCCCTGTGGTTTCCCTGGAGGTGGAGATGAACTGTGGGGGGGGGGGGGGGTCCTTGTATTAGGATGCCCATTAGCTGTCTTTGTAGTCTGTCCAACTGAACAATTTCATTATTGATTTTAAAAAGAAAGTGTTTCACCCCTTACCTTTTGTGTTAATTGGTCAGTTGTGTCAATGTACAAGAAGAATGTACAAGTCCAGAATTTGATGGGTACTTGTTGGTTAATTATCTTTTTTTTTTTGTTTGTTTGTTTTTTGCCCCCTTCTCTTGGCAGGCTGTCTTCTGGTGGGGCAGTAGGTGGGTGGTGTGGGGCTGGCCTCAGCACCGAGAGAGGCCGCCGCGCCCATCTCCCTGCACTGCATGGCTGCGATGGCACCAGCGCTCACCGACGCGCCGGCCGAAGCTCACCACATGCGCTTCAAACTGGCTCCCCCATCCTCCACGCTGTCGCCGGGCAGCGTGGAGAACAACAGCAACGCCAACAACATCCTCGTCGCCAGCAATGGCACCGTCAAGCGCCGTCCGTCCCTCCCAGCTGGCGAAGAGTGCCCCCGGGACTTCCGGGGCGGCGGCAAGGAGGAGCCGCCACATGCCGAGACCGTGCCTGCAGCCCTGGGCAAGCTGCAGCCACTAATGACCTCTTACCTGTGCTCTGACGTGACTTCTGTTGCTTCCACAAAAGACTCCCTCAAGATTCAAGGCGTCCTCATCAAGCAGTCAGTCCTTAAGAGCCAAGGCATCTTGCAGTCCCCCTATTTCACCGGTGACGACTTCTTGCGCAGAAAGCAGAGTCTAGAGCGCTCGGCCGACCAGCCAAAGGGCTTCATGAGCACCGGCGTCCAATCTGCCGCCCCCCAGGTCCCCGTCAATGGCCTGACCAAAAAGCTGGCCACTCCCAGCGCTGAACAGGACGGTGCTTTGTTAGTGAATGGGAGTAGAGCCCCCATCAGCCCTGACACCCCTCTGCCGTCCACAACAGAGGCTCGTAAGACTGACCTGACGGTTTGTGTCTTGCACAAGGGGGGAGCGGAGCAGCGACCGACAGACGTTTCTACGGGCGATGACCCCGAGCAAAGCGATCCGCCTTCGCCCTGCGCAGACGCGGCCCAGGAGCACTCAACAGAAAGGTCGCCCAAACATCAGCCGTTGCATGCCGCAGCTGAAGGGGAAGCGGCCTGCGACGGACCAACCATGCCCAACGCATTCCCTCTTCCCCCACGCAGTCTGGACCTCGAGATATCGGACAGAACCCTGCTGAGCCAGAATCGGCAGAATGAGATCAAGGGGCGGCTGCACCGTCTGCGCAAGCGTTTGCAGGTGGTGCAGGCCAAGCAGGTGGAGCGCCATGTCCAGCAGCAGCTGGGTGGCTTCTTGCAGACTGCATTAAACAAGTCAGACGGCCCGCGTAACCGCAGCCACGCCGCTTCCCGCCAGGAGATGGCGCAGCGCTGCGCAGCAGATGGCCTTGGGTCATTCCTGAAGAATGGCTCAGTTTCTACCGAGCTCGAGCGTTTCGTCCTGAGCAGCAGCACTCTGCTGCGCGCCGCTGAGGACGCCTTCGACTCGGACGTGACCGAGAGCAGTTCGGGCGGGGAGACGGACGTGGAGGAGGAGGAGCTGACCAAGGTGGACGTCGAGCAGCGACATGTCCCACTGTGAGTACCAACAAGAGGGCTTGGGTCGGGCAAAGGCGACTTGCTGTGGTCCTCCCCTTTAAGCAGACTCTCAGAAGCGGTCAAGGAGCTTTAAGCAATAGGTGCCCTGGTTGTCATTTGAAACAAACACAGTGAGACGTTATTCAAGACCTCTGGTACTGAATTGATATATTGTGTTTTGAAGTGCAATTGACAGAAGGTCCTCCGACAGTCTTGTCCAGATATTTTACTTGAAGTTGAATGAATAAAAATGGGCGTGGATTTAATTTTGCCTGAAAGGAAACTTAGTGTAATTAGTGGTTAACCACTTTTCTTGTTGCCCTGTTAAATGACTATAGACCACTCCTGAGTGGCAAGTACAGCATGAGGCTGACACAACACTTTATGCAACCAGGAAATGCTGTAAATGAATAATGTGATGTGGCCCCCACCCCAAAACAGTGTGCATTTTCAGTTCCTTCCAGTTGAAACATTTTGGGTGCTTTTAACCCTAGAAACCCTGGAATTTTGCAAAACAAAATTTTTCCTACTTGGCACTCGACTCATTTATTCAGCTGTCTATTTTTACTGGGGCAACTTTCTGATGTAACTTTCTCAAAGGCATTGCAAGGACCTAAACAACAAACGTATGGTGAATAGTCCATATATGCAGATTGTAGGCTGTGTCATTTCATTTTAATGAATTAGAAAATTTTTAAAGCAATGTGGTAAAGATTTCTAGGTCTTGCATGATAGATGGTTATAGATGAGATCATTGTATCTTAAGACAGGTGCAGTTGGGCTGTGTTGTGCAGTAGCAACATTAGCTGCTTCAAGACATAAAAAGCTTGTTTATATTGTCATAGCTGCTGATTACCTGATAGTCTTGGCTCAGACAGGTGGACTAAGGAAATTTGTTGAATTTGCATACACAATATACACAGCTCATCATTAATCATGCAGGTCTTTCAGCCGCATGCACAAATGATCTGAGCTGGGTTGAATTTTTGCCTTTCTGCTGTGAACTTTTAGAGCACAGCGAGAGATTGGCTGGAAAATGCAGCATGCGAATGTGTGTCAGTGTGCTGAAACATTGATAAACACAGCTGAACTGAAACACAAAAGTAGAGATTTTGGAGCTGAGAACAGCTAAATGCTCACGCATGCTTGGTGAATTTAGGGTTAGCAGTTAGCATGAAATGTGTTTCCATGCCCAGCTTTAAATCTTGGTAGATAGTTACATTTATTTGCATTGGATGCTTGCATAGTGTAATTTTCAGCCTGGCTGTACTGAAAATCAGCTGGATCAAAGCTAATTAATGGTGCTTCTCCAGAAAAAAAACATTTAGCTATGAAAATGGATCATTTTATTGTTCTTGATAAATGTTACAAAATACTGTGTAAATGAACTGTTTTATATAAAATGTTATAGTCTGTACCCTTAGGTGGAAAGGATATTGCACTGCTTGTCAAGTTATTGAATTTTTGTGTTTTAATCTTTCCTGTCTGCTGTAAATTAGTGTATGACTCAGGTGGTAATGTCGTTGAACACTTCAGGGTTCATATATCCCAGAAGGCATTTTAGATGTTGTCTGAGAGCAGTGTGTGGTGTTAGCTTTTCTGTACAAAAATGATATTTAGTTGTCCCTAAATCATCTCTAGGTGTTTGACTTTTTTTGAGCAGCGAGAGAAACTGAGTTCTGGCATATGAAATACCAGACTTCACCCCATGTATTTCTTGTAAAGGTGGCAAAATCCTGCAGGCTTTCTAGGACATTAAAGAAAATCTAAATTAGGGTTTGATGCACAAGCATGTCTCATTTTAGCAGCAGTCTTGTTTTGGACCTTTTCATGTGTATTCTTCGGTTTATTGCCCGCAGACGTGCCGATTTCATGCAGATTTGCAGCACGTCATGAATTGTTACATATACTTTAGGTGGCGATAACTTGAATGGCCAGGAATCACATGCAGATCACAGGCTGTGTATGTTTGTGGGGGTGTGGATGATGCACTTTAATGTGAAGCGAAATTAGCCAACACGCAGCTATCACCAGTTTGGTATTTCCTTTCATTGGATCTTAGTTTCGTTTTGTCCTGATCTATTTATAAGGATAGAAATCCCAAAGGGCAGTATGCTGGCTCAATGGGTACCCATGTTGGTTTACACCTCCGGAGGTTAGGGGTTTAAACGCAGCCCCCGCATGTGTATGAAGCTTGTATGTTCGCCCCGTGTTGTGCAAAAGTCATTGTCTTGTCATGCATGGCGGCAGACGGCTGCTGTCTGCGCGCGTCCCCGGCAAGCTGCAGAACCTGGTGAGGTGTTTTTATGCTGCTTGTGGTGAGCATACCTGTTAAATATAAAATGACATTACAGGAAAGTCCCTCCTTTTTCTTTTTTTTCTGGCTATTAAAATTGAAATCCCCAAGCCGAGCATCTTCTCATTTCACACACTCATTCTGTGCATCGGATTAGCACCCTGGGGAGGAGCACTGGCCTAAATTCTTCTTTTGGCCTGTGAATCGGATATTTTTACATGCCCTACCAGGCTTGGTGTGAAGATGATAGTAACAAGTATCATAGCACAAAGTTACGTTATACTGTTCTTATTAGGAGTCAGGACACTAGCTGCCTGGATATCCCCCCCCCCCCCCCCCCCCCCCCCCCTCTTTGACTTCAGTCGCCCGAGCGTCCACACAGGCAGCCACCATTTCCCTTTTCTTTTTTTTCGTTGAGGGTTTTTTTTTTTTTT
>JAODKE010000050.1:12814727-12827153 GCA_026779605.1 Mormyrus hasselquistii | reverse complement strand
CGCTTGGGGTGAAAGTGATATAAAAAAGTATAATAACACAAAATTACTTTTTTCTGTTTTTTTTGGGGTGAATGACCCTGGCGGCCCGGAAATCCCCCCCCCCCCCCCCCCCCAGTTATCAATTATGATCTAGATAGGTGGCACGTTACTGCATAGAGGCATATTTCACTTGCATTTTTGCTCGTGTCAAGTGGTTTTTATTGTATAGCTTTCAGTCATGAAAGACCAGGGCATAATTACACTGAGCTGGTCACTGCCTTTGTATGTCTGTACATTCGGTGTGTTTCCTGGTTCTTTGTGTATAATTCAGAAGTTTACTGCAATCTTCAATACTTACACTTGCAAATTTGATCATGCGAACTTGGATTTTCCTCCAATCCTGATTTAAAAATAAAAAAGTAACAATTGCGCAAATTTCACCACCTGGTTACTCATAATGACACTGACTGTGTGTGAACTAAATGTCGTCTTTCCCTCTACTGCCAGTGATCTTGTCATCGTGTCTGTAAACACTGCTAACTGGATTGGTAAGCGCTGAACCTTTTGGGGGTGGGGGTTGAATGCTGGCAAAGAGCACTGACCTGAAGCTGGCCCAATCGGGGGCCTTTTCTGTGCAATTAGTGCCCCAGCTTTCTGTAGCAATGGCCCCCATATACATAGGCAGAACCTCCCTTTCTCTTTGAAGTGCAGCTTCAGGAAGTAGCTTGCTCTGTGTGTGCGCACTTTCCTGTTGCTGCGGGTCGTGCATTGCATCGCCGAGCCCGCTGGCCTGCTCTGTAGTACTCGAGGAGTGTGAGTGAGCAGGCAAGGCGGGGCTGTGTGGAAACAATAGCACATTTTCTAGTAAGGTTTATCCATCTTGTCTTCCGCCTTAGTGTTCCCTGTCCCCTGTGCTCTTTCCTGATCGCGTTTCCGCAGTTTTTTGGCACTGACCTTTTTCTGGAGGGATCCGTCCCAGTCTGTTGCTTCAGCTGCTGCAGACTTGAGTGTGTTGAAGACTGAAAGTCCATTGAGACCTTTTGATGACATCATCTTCACCTTGCTTGCTGCTACTGATTTATCTGTAAATTTGAGCTCTCAATAGATGCTGTACTGTATTTTTTTCATTCTGTTGTGCATGCAGGTCAATATCTCCATTTTGTCACTTCACAGACAGTAATTTGGCAAAAAGTGAAGCTTTTCCACCCTCTGAATGAAGGCTTTATTTTTTGAGGTTGTGGCGTTCAGCTAAAATGTTTATTGAAGTACAATATGAGACATGACAGCAAAGTCAGTTATTTTGGTTTTTCAGGTTTTGCGTGAAGTATCTGCTTCATTTTTTGTTGTTGTTGCTGGTCAACTTTGGTTATTGTGTTGCAACATTTCCGTAGTACTGGGTACTAGTGTCTATCCATTGGCATATTCAGCCAGCGTGGAGCTGTGAGTGTTTCAGAGCCTGTCCCCGGAAGCCTCAAGGGACGGCACACCCTGAATGGGATGACGATCCGCACCAACGGGGCACAACAGCAACTCTGCTGTGCACAGTTTAGGATGCTTAAACCTCTCGTTTTTGTATGTGGAGAGGAAGTCTATGTGAAGACTCCAAACAGAATCCGGGTGGAAATCAGACCCATACCTGAAGTTGAGAGCCCACGCCGCCACCTGATTGAGCCATCTTAATATTATTTCTAGAAATTGAAATGCATATTGCCCCTTTACCTAAGGACTCCAACCTCCACAGTCTTTTCTAGGACTCTCGTCAAATTGTGAATATGAATTTTGTCAGTTATTGCCATATTTCTGGAGAATGCTTAATTTTCACCAATTAGCGGCTGTATAAAACCAGTGAAGAGATTTTATTGGACATTTCCAATTTTCAAGTTGTCCATTGAAGGTACATTCAGTTTTCTGTCTGTCATGAGTAGCACTTCATATGATGTGCACCTCTAAGTCCTCTTTAGACAAAATCTGTGCTATTATACAAATAGAATGTCCATCAGTAGATACATGCGTGTTGCTTTGGAAAGGAAAATGATAGTTTGAGAGTTCATGCAGGGTCTGTTTCCCATAGTTAGTCATTGCATTGTGACATACATTGTTTAATTATAACCTTTCTCCTCTTCAGACCATTCTAGTCATTTTTGCATGCATTGATTTTTATGAAATATCATTAATGCCACCCCTACCTCAGCACACAGGAGAAGCATGGGAAGGTAAAAAGTTGCACGCAGAAAGGTGCTGTGAGAAACGGCATGAATAATGCCCTGCGTTCTGAGGGCAGGGCCGTGCCTCACGTCTCACACCCAAACTGGAGCAACACATCTCGTAAGATCTCCAGAATAATAAACAGCAGAAAGTAGCAGTCAGTGTTGAAATGTTTTCGGGGTTTTTTATTATACTCAATTCGATGTTTAAACTGGACCTGTATGGTTTGAACATTTTGGCCTGTTTCAGGTTGTTCTTGGATACATGTTTTGGTTTTAGAGGTTACTGTAGAGTGTTTTTATTGTTTCTGTAATTAATTTGTATTTGATGCTGTTAGTGGCAGACGGGTAACTTTCGCTCTCTGCAGTATATTCACTTAGCTATTTTCAGCTGGTGCCAGCTGTCCGAGTGTCTCTGCTTAATTTAAAACCATTCCAGTAACACCAAAGTAGCTTATTACGCTGCGGCCAAATTGTGACTTCGTTGGCTAATATTGGTTTATTTTGGGTAGTTTTTTTGGGGGTTATTTGTCGAATAGGAAGCTTCATCTGACCCATGATGCTATGTATATATGTGCACTCCTCTGCTAGAGTGTGAATTATCCGATTTTAAACTGGGTATAAACGATCATCTCTGCACCAACTATCTGATTACAAAACCCCTTGGTAGCGACAGGGTACAGGTACTCCTGTACGCCGCATGACCTTGATAAAAACAGAGTTATAAATGGAGCAGCAGGTGTGGTGAAAAGGGTTCACTGTGACATATGATGGTATGTTTATTCCAAGCCAAGTGAACAGTCTAATGGCAGGAATGTGAATTTGCTCGTTTTTAGTGGGTTAGCAGATATTTTATCAAAACAATAGTATTGTAAGTTGTATTGGAGGTAATTTGTATCTCGTTCCAGAGCACAACATCGATTTATTTCCAGATTGTTCAGCCCTCTTCAAGTATACCTGGTTTGCTTGCTTGTTTTTTTTTTTTTTTTTTAATTAAATATTTACTCTTTCATACATCTTATGCAAGTCATAGGTAAGCAAAATCTGTTATAGCCATTGGTGTTATTGCAGGACCATCCTTGCATTTGCAGGTCAGAGATAATGTCTACTGATTTACACATGCGTTCATATGTTTCTAATAAATCATTTAAAGGCTATTGATAAACTTATTTTATTTATTGGATTTATTGAGCCAGGGTAGTACAAAAAGACAATGTTGCATGTAAGAACAATAGAACCGTTGTTTTGTACAGAGGTTTTTTAGCCAAAGGATAATTTGTAAACCTAGTCCTTGGTTGGACCTATGAACATATGAAATGTTCATGTTGTTCAGGGGAAACTGACCTATGCAATAACATAAATTGTGCATACGTTCTTGATGCATCTCATTACATGATTTGACAGTTTATCTGCTGTGCCTCTGCAATATTGAATATGTCGTTCAGCGATGCTAAAGATTCTGAGAGGAAATATCGTGAAAACAACCTCTCAGTGAGAGTGTGTTCCCCATTCAGAGCTGAGCCTGTCCCCTGTTGAGATCACACTGGGCCTGACATCACACAGTGAGATGAGTATAATTTTGCAAGAAGCAGCAATTAGAGTTTGCGGCAGCTCAGTGGTTGTCAGCCACGGTCCCGGTCACCCACTGTTCTTGCCGTATTTTGTTCCAGCCGAACATTTTAATTAGACTTGATTGAGCTGTTGATTCAAAGCAATCAAGTTTTAAACTAACTCATGAGCGAAAGAATATTGATCGTTTTGAATGATATGCAGTTAAAGTTTTTTTTTCCCAGAAGTGGCAAGTTGTTTTTTCCTCTGCTGCAGTATTATTGGTTATTTATTGGATATAATAAGATGCAACGCTAAGTGGACCTGAGCAAACATCAACGACAGTGTTGTGCAAATACATTGAAAATATTTCTAAATTCTGCTTCATTTCCTCTTTACTGTTAATCTCTTTACTGTCCTAAACTAAAGCTTTATTCCAGATAGATCCTAAATTTTCTTCACGGAAGACGTATGGTTATATGCCTCCCTGCTTTTCCTAAAGAAATATGTATGTATTTTTGATTGGATGTTATACAACACATAATAATCAGTATGACGTCTGTAAACTATTTTCATGTGTACCCTGTGTGTGCCACCTACCTCCGCCAGCTGACGCCAGGCTCCCACCTCTTGCCACGACCTGGTGTTTTTCTGGCCACGCTCAGTGTCAGCGAGCTTAATGTACAAACTTTACGGTTCGTTCCACATCGGCGTGCATATAACCATGGTGGAAAAACGCCAGGGTCCAGGGCTGTTTTAATGAAAAGCCAGTCTGCTTTCTACTCTGTGTAATTGTGGGAGGAAAAAAAGTCACATATGGTGAGGAATGGTGTGTTTCTGATTGTTTTGTGGAGGTTGGAAAGGATTCTTATGGATAATGCATTTCAGGTTCTGTTATCAGCCATGAGGGCTGCAGTAGCATGATGTCTTGGCTGTTCATTGACACTGTAATATTGCACTTGTCTCTTGATTTTTTATATATATATATATATATATTATTAAATCTAAAGTATCACTGTAGTTGCTTTCTGTAATGTCTGCAGTGTTCTGTAGTCCCCGCTTGTCTGTTACTGTAGAATAATATAATCAGTAAGAATCAAACCACAACGGAGTCCAGTGTTTCCAAACTGCACTGAGCACAGTGTTTCCTTGGATCGTGATATATAACCTCCACAAAAAAATGGGCTAAAAATCTGACTTTCGTTAAACTCTTGTGCCAGCAGGCAGGTCTATATGAGTGTGTGGTGGCGTGATGCCCCGCGGCATTTTGCCAGTAAAGTGGGCTGTTGCATTGCCCCTCAGCCTTGGGTAAGATGGGGGGTGGCCGATGAGCCGCGGGGTGAGCAACGGCATGGGAGAGACACGGCGGGAGCAGCGGGGCTTTGCGGTGTCTCGGGCAGGTGTTGGCGTCAGGCCACGTGTCGGTGTGCGTGGCATTCCTGCCACGTGCACGCTCCTGTGTCGGCATCCTGTCTGTTCTCACGTCAGCTGTTCTGTCTGCTTGACTTTGCAAATAGTATTTAAAGAAGTATCCTGTTTCGGCAATGCAGCCCTCTCTGCTGAGAAGATTTTTCACGTCTTTTTTAAAATTATTATTAATCCTTAATTATGAATCCTCTCGGAAGCTCCTCGAATGAATTGTCTGAAGTAGCTAAGTTTCTAAGAATAAAAATCTAGAATGGTTAAAATTGGCATAAGAATTCGACTCTAGCCTCTTTGTATGCTTGCAAAACCTGACTCCGTACTTAGGGCTGAGCTAGGCCAATGAATGTCCAGTTTGTAGATGCCCAATCAAATTGTCATTGTCATCGCCAGAGCCAACCAGGAAGGGCCAGTTTTTATAAATGTTGCACTTTCTAATCATTAATTCTGAGGCGCAGGAATACACTGGCAAGTTCATCTGGTTTTCACAGATTTTTCTTTCCCCTTCTCCTAACATCTACAAGAACTTTGGCACAGAAATTTACAGTATTTTGTTAGGTAAAATTTTTTTCGTAGTCCTGCTTAAAAAAAGTTCTGTCTTCATTTATGTTAAAAATGTGCTAAAAAAATAAGTGGCTTTGGGGCCATTATGGTTAATAAAAACATCACAGTTACCACTAAGATGAATTATTTTCCACAGACACCAAAATTCGAACATCCGTTGTCTTTTGTGCTCTGTGACCATGGGAACTTGTCATGCAGTGATTTGCAACCCTGATGAAGGAAAATGTAATTTAGAGTTTTTTTATGCTTTGTATATTTATGTGATGTGTGGTGAAACGCAATATACAACCACACTGAATACATAATTGGTAATAGATATAGATATGTGAAGGCACCACTTGCATTTAATCTAGTGTAGTTCGCTGTGGTTCATCTCTCTGGTTGATGCTGCTCTTTACGCTGTCTTTGTTTTGAATGGATACATTACTAGATCTCCAACTGACAGTAAAAAATGAAAAGAAAACAAATCATTGTTTAGTGTTGTCTGTAGTGTCGTTTGCTCTTCCAGATCCCTGAAGCCTACTGTGTTTTGGTCCTTCATGTATTTTTTCTTCAGAGTTGTCTGTGTGCCTGTCCTCCATTTCTTTTTGAAACAGTCTAAATTTCATTTAAAAAAAACATTGAAACTGAAATGTGTTACTTACCTTTTAGGATGAAGTTTCTGTTTAAATTTATCCAGGGATCCCAGCCTTCTTCAGGGACAGGAGTGTCACAAGTGGCATAGATGGTTGGCCTGTCAAATAGTACCAGAAGTTCTCACAACCATAATTCTGAATTGTTTTTGTCCACACATGCACGTATTGGGCTAGTGTGGCTAGCTTTATTTACGGTTTTCTGATAAACTGCAAAACCAGTTCTTCTGAGTTTATGTTTTCAGATTAGCATATTTCAGGTGTCTAGTGATTTAAGACCCGTCTTCCTTCCCCCAACATGGATCATTGTATCATCCATGTTGTTTAATGGCATACTGGTTAATTTCTCTAACGTTTATGACTGGAAATCCCCGACTGTAGGCCCTAGGTGTTCTTCATCTTCCCTGCCTGTCTTCTGTCTGCAGGAGGCTTGGCCATATTGTCTGTTCCCATAGCTTTTTCAGATAATTGACACAACAGGGGAGAGTGGAACATTTTCCATTTTTATGAATTTTTGTTATTTTCCATCCCTGTCTGAGGAGGTCAGTAACCTTTCCTACAATACTCTGCCTTTCATCTTGCTGACCATGAATTTCAGTGTTGGTTCATTCCATTTTTATCATATTCCAGAGAGATTGCGGATCCTTGCAGGTGGTTTACATGCTTCCGTAAGCCTGTGGTGAATTTTCAGATCTGCTGTGTTCATGCTTTTGTCTCCCCTTTTTATGTGTTTTTAATATTAGAGAATAGTAACGATTCAGGCGCGTCTAAAAAGAATGTATTCATTTCTCCTATGCAGTGGTTTGTGTTTTTGAATTTATGATAAGAAGATTTGGCTCAGGTTTTTTTATAGTTACTTTATGAATCCTCAGGGGTGTGAATAAGATTGAGAGCACTCTATGTTGGTGTCTGGTGTTTGTGCATTATATAAGGCAGGGTGGGGGGGACTGAATGTCTCACTTTGCCGCTGTGATTCAGGGAAACTTTGTGTCAGTTGGGCCCAGCCTTCTACATATGTAGAATGAAAGCCGTTCCAGGTTTCGTAATCCCCTTTCTACTCAGTCTTGTTCTCACGCTCGATCGAAGGAGGGCGTAGAGACACGGCGAGGATCTCGCAATCTCTCAGGCCGAGCCGTTCACGTTAAGAGTCAAACGTAGCTGAAGGGAGATGGGTACAAGCCAAACCATGAATGACATCCAGGGTCATTTAATTTAAGAGATCTGCAGCGTGTCGGCTTTTGAAGACTGTGAGCTGTTGCACTGTTTCCTGGCTATTTTCTGTTTTCTTCAAAGCAGACTTTATTCCATTTGATTGCAAATCGGTTTCATTGTAAATCAATATTCCGTCAATTTGATTTTAGCTAAAGGGTTGACATGCATGGGGTTTCCTTTCCAGGTGGAGGCGGGCCGAAGGGCGATACGCTTTGGAGCGGGCGTCCATCATTTGCCACTGGAACTGGCTGCAGGCCCAGGTTTCCGACTTGGAGTACCGCATCCGTCAACAGACTGACATCTACCGGCAGATTCGCTCCAACAAGGTCAGTGCAGGGACACAGGTCACCAAGGCAATTGAGGGTCTCACCGGTCGTGGTGAGATCAATAGCTCACCATCACGCGAGGCTTCACGGGGTGACTAGACGTCTCGGTGTTGTGTGACGGGGAACCAGTTATTCGGGTTCTGAATTAGCATTTTTGACCTTCAGTAACCACACTGTTTCTGCACTGCGGCTTTACTGTTCCTTCCTTCGTTTAGACCTGCATGAAGGTAGATAATTGGATCCTTGCAAGTTGTATAACCAGCAACGCTCTCAGATGCTGCACACCGTCACACCTGTGGTTTCTGTGTTTAGTTGCGGGGTGGCCTATCAGTATATTATTTAAGTTTATACATCTGTTGTGAATTTTAGGCTGATTTAGTTCATGATATACTATTGTATCCCAAGAGAAGAAATTTCAGTCACATGTCTAGAAAAGGCAGTGCTTAATGCTCAGAGTAAAAACCTGGCTTTCCTGTGGTAGAACTCGACTCTCCTGTTCTCCTAACCTTCAGACTACATTTGTGTATTTCATTGTACCGTCTTGAGAAACAATGGAAGACGGGGAAGCCTTACTTTTTTAGGTAATAACATAAATATTCTGTCGCAGATAACTATGGTAGCGCCACTTAGGACGGGGAAAAAAGCAGTAATCGCGAAGGTCACCTGACTCATTCTGATGTGGCGTTAATGTTCAGAGGTCAGGTGCTGTAGCAGGGAGGGGCAACCTCATTCAGAAAGAGTGGTTGGGTATGAGGACAAATTATATTACTAATTAGTGGACCGATTGGCTAAAGAGTCCTCACATCTGGGTTTGAACTGTCGACCTGAAGTTTATCCCACAAACCTGCGTACGCACAGGTCCTAGGCGGATAAGATTGCCTACCTCTGCACTATAATCATAGAGAGGATTTATAGATTACGTTTGACTGGTATTGGCACATTTGTTCCTGCAGGGCACGGTAACACTTGGGGAAACTGTTGCATGTGATGTGTCCACGGAGGATGGCATGAAGTCAGAGCCGATCTCCTGCCCGGTGACACGAGTAAGAACCTTTCAGATCGACCTTTGCCGTCATTCATGTTCGTTAATGTGAGCTTTTCACGATATGGGTGCACTGGAGGGGAGAGAGTGGGATGTTGCATCTGTGAGACGCCTGAAGTGTTGAATATGTTACACTGCATTCAGGGCTTTAGATCTTCCCGGTTTTCTGTAATTCTGCCAGGCTGACTTTTTTTTTTTTTAATCACCCATTGGTTAACAGCAATCACTGCAGGTCTTACAGAAATATTCTGAATGCCGTTGTTGTTGCCTTTTATAAGACAGTCGCCAGTTTAATTCTTAAAAATAACACTCATTCTGTAATGTTTTTGCTTACGTGTTGTAGGTCAGTTCTTTAGATTCGTAAAGCATGTGCTCGTTAGGTACAGAATGGCCCGGCTTGCTGTCTGTGGGTCAGTGGTTCAGTTCCCAATCCAATATTCCATGCTGTGGCTATAGACACTGGCCTTTGTGTGCACGCATATGGGTGGGTATACATGCACGCTGCTGTGTCTAAAAAAAGATAAAGCTGTCGGTAGCATCCCCTTACTCCGCAGGGCATCAAGGTGTTGCGTGTCCTGCGGTGTTTTCTCTCCGCTGCCATTTTTCCAGTCACATTCTGTGTGCTCTATGTCGTAGAGCTTGACGAAGGGATTCATTTCATTTCTTTCCTGTTGTGTGGTATTATTTAATATTAAATGCAATGTAAGAGGATAAATGAAGGTTAATTCATCCTGATATCAAAAACAAGGAGGAATATTTGTGCAAGAATTTTGGAAGCAATTAGACAAAAAAAAAATGAGAGGTTTCCTAGCAGAAGACATTTTTTGGTTACTCAGTTATTTTCCCAATAATGGAAATCATGTCTTTTATATGAATTGATTGTAAGGTGAGCGAGCACACAGACCTGAAGCCTGGTCTGATATCGAATTCAGAATGAGCTCCTATGAGCAATTAGCTCTGGTAGACAGATCGTGAAATTTGGACTGAAATGTCTGGGTGTGGTTCTGAGTTCTTGAAGTGTTCCTGAGTTTGTAACACAATGCAGCAAGTAATGGTCCAGCGTCCCACTGGAAACATTTTGTATGCTAGTGTGAGTTCAGATCCCAGAGGGCAAGGCAGTCCAGAACAGTACTAGTTGTCTTTTTAGGACTAGGGGTGTCAGATTTGTCATTTAGCAGGTGTAATCTGTCAGATGGTGCATCAGCTGATCTGTGACAAGCCGCCTCGTCTTCCTGTAGGTTCCCGGGTCTAGCGGAGCGGGATGCTTGGGCTTGGCTCACGCTCCCCTGTCGAAAGCATGCGCATCTGAGAGGCCAGTTAATGGGATGGTCAACAGGTATGGATGGTCTCACCTGAATGAGAGGTTGTGTGAGTGTGGTGAGTGAGTGGGGCTGTCAAAAGTTGCCGAATGCTGCTAGGTCTAAGTACAGAACGGATTTCATTTTTACAATGACCGTATGTGGTGTGAATTTAAAAACAAAAAAAAACATGGTCACCACCAGTACTGATTATCGAATTACTGCCCCCCCCCCCCGCCCCCCCAAAGTGTACCGTCCGCCTTGCCGGGTGCAGAGTCACCAGAGAACTCGGACGCAGAGGAGCTACTCGGCAAAAAGCAGCGGCTTCTGCCCCTGGCCACCTCCCAGGACGCGTCCTGCGTGGCGGCCCGCACCCGGCCCGTGCTCGGCTGCAGGAAGCGGCGCCTCATCCGGCCTGCGGCCAGCCTCGGACACAAGGTAGGCAGGGCCAGCACACTACGCTAGATGGAAAGGAGGGGAATGTGACGCAGGCAGATTCCTCACAAAGGTCGATCTTCAAGTAGAAAGGGATTCATTGAGGCTGTCGTCACATAGATTAGTTTGATTTATTTGTACATGTACAGGTGTTTTCTGAAAGTGTTTTTTTTTTTCTTTCTTCTTTGTTCCCCCCCTGGTGTGTGTTATGTTATTACTAAGTAATACTAACCCTGGTCAATCAGGGGTTTATCTGCAGAAAACCTCCAGCTGAGTTGGGAGGGGCATGTTTGACACCCGCCTGTTCAGGTTACCCCCGTAATGTTTCTGAATCCTGAGTTCTCCCGCCTGCAGGTGCAGCGGCCTGGCAGACTGGACGCTGGCTGTGGCATCAACCCGCCGTGTGTGATGTGCGGGAGCTCCCTCAGCCCCTTCGCCGAGTTCCAGTACAGGCTCCCCCTGCTGGAGCGGCTGTCCCACTTCGACCCCTGTGTTCACTCCATTTTATCTTTTTCTGACGGTAATGTTACCCCAGTTAAACTTGGTGCGAGTGCCTGATCCATACTGTATCATTTGCTCACCGGAGTAATTATTCATTTAAATTTTTTTAACATACCAAATATACATTTTGCATTAATCATTACGGCGGCAGTTGGCTTGGTGGATCTGATTTGCCGCCGTATGGGAATGTCAGTGAGGTAGTATTAGGGCACAGGTGGGCGCATCACCTGATTTAGACTAACCACACCCCCCACTGTCCCTGCTTTGTGAGAAATGCTTCAGATATTGTAGTTCCTATAATACCTGGAAGCTTCGCAAATGAAATGTGAGTTTTATGACGAATTCCCAGAGTAGCGAGAGAAGTCGATGCTCTTAATGTAACTTGTGGGTATATTGCAACACCAGAATGCTACCACTACAGAAATGGGTGTCGAAGAGGAAAACTGTCTGATTTGGATGATGACATGAATGGCCTGTGTCTCATGATGTATCACTTTATGGGGAACATTGGGAGAAGCTTAGGAAGAAGGCTAGTAATATAATTGAATCTTTCTATAATGGAAAGACTGCCGAAGTAGTAGATTTGTTTTTTATTATTTTAAACATTTGTTTCTAACGTGAACCTGAAGCAAAGCAAGGCTTCAGCTCCCAATTCCTCATGTATATCTGAATGTGAGAAATATTGTTATATTTACAATTACCGAGTACAGTCACCGATTTCTCCGAAACGGGACTGAGCGCGTTCTTCCCTGAGATGCTTTTGGCAGCATCTTTCTTTGGCTGTCTTATCTGCCCTTTCTGAAGCCAGATGTTTGACTCTGCACGCCCCTCTGCTTCGATCAGACGTGTCCATGAACCTGCATCTCCAGCGGGTGATGAAGTCTCACTGGCAGAACAAGCCGCTCGACAAGATCAAGCCCCTGAAGAAACTCTCGCTCAAACACAAGCTGCCCCCTGGCTGCCGCCTCCCGGATTCTGCTTCCTGCTCCAAAGACAGACATAAGATGACCAGCTTGCTCAGCAGCCCAGTCAGTGAGTGACCCTCGTCACCCATTCCCAGAAATATCTTGCGACCACTCAGTTTACCCTTTGTCATGTAAATCTGATTTTTCTCTCGTGTTTTTAAATGGCAGTAAAGCAGTGACACATTTATAGAAGTGTTTCAAATTTAGAAATATCTGTTTCAATCTATCAGTCAAAACTCGACCCCTCTAAACCTCTGTAATGCCATTTTTTGATTAGAACAAATTAAGGTGTAAAAAT
>JAODKE010000050.1:12798465-12814627 GCA_026779605.1 Mormyrus hasselquistii | reverse complement strand
TGATTTTTCTCTCGTGTTTTTAAATGGCAGTAAAGCAGTGACACATTTATAGAAGTGTTTCAAATTTAGAAATATCTATCAGTCAAAACTCGACCCCTCTAAACCTCTGTAATGCCATTTTTTGATTAGAACAAATTAAGGTGTAAAAATTGAAGACATGAAATAAGCAGTTGCAAAGCTCAATCTCAGATCTGTTTTATTCTGCCAAATACGGGGGTGGGGCCACATGGGTATCGGCCTATCTGAAATCTGACTGGCCGCCCGAGCGCCCTGTACCCTGTCACTCATTAATCCAAAACGTATCATTGCCTAATAAGGTTGGCCCCTCTTATGCCCTTGACCATTAAAAAAAAAATCCTAAGCTCGCCCCTGGCTAATCGACAGCGTATCGGTCTTCTCATGGAGAACATAGGGTCACCATCCATGTCCCTCTGCTACACAGGACTCCCGCACCATAAGGTCCGGCCGGAGAAGCCCCCCCGGCAGCACCTGGACAGCATCCTGAGGGGGCCTAAGCAGGAGGGCCGCCCTTTCTGCAAGGCCGACCGCAGCCGGGCTTTCTCACACGGCGCCTACGAGCGGAGCCACAGCCGCAAGAGGCCCCGGGAGAGCTCCCTGGACCGGGGAGATGGTGAGTGGGACTGGAAGCAGGGCAGCGTGGCTGACTGGCGCTCTGTTTAAATCATAAATAGCAGGCTTTGAAAGTCAACTCTCAATGTTGTTTGGTGCCCAGCCGCCCCTGGGGTCTTCGCGGAGTCGGGGAGCCCCTGCTCGTCCCTGGCCGGCCTGCACACGCCCACCCACAGCCCCTTGGTCAGGCAGTTCTCCGTCTCGTCGGAGAGCCCGACGCCCTTCGTCCTCAGCCAGAGTGCGGGCGGTACCCCGGTAAGCGGCACAGCATGAGTACAAGGAGCCTGCTGTCCAGCCCAGCCCATTCCAGCATGTAGAATGTTCATTTAGCATGTGTAAAGTAAATACTGCAGGGTAACCAGGTACCAGGTTAGCTACAGGATAAAAGATGTGCTTTAATTCATGCCTGTGTTCTGTCTGATTTATTACTAAGAATTTCCTTTGTAGTGCTGCCAATGGTTAAAATGTCACGGCACTTCCTGTTTATCTCGGCTCTGAGGATGATTGTTTTCCATACAGCCCAGTGAGAGCGAGATATTAATTCATGTTTAATCAGAGACACTTCATAGATGCCCATGGGGAAATTCCGTATATATGAATCAGTGTCTGTATTTTACCGTATATCTTGCACTTAATGCTCTCCTTCTTATGGATACCACACTGCTTACCTCATACATTTCCAAACCTCTCACAATTACATGCTCAAATTTATACTTGTACGGTCTTTGCATGGCAATTTTACACATTCTTTCAGGCTCATTCGTGGTTTTTGTTTTCACTAGTTGACACTGTCATGTGCACCTGTATGTATGTATTTAAGCTTTTACATACAGCATATCCGCAAAAAAAATGACTTGTGCAACAGTCTAAGGTACTTGATGGATGGAACCGACCCATGAATATCTCCTTGTGGTCTTGTTTGAATGCTTACCGCCGAACGGCGGGACGTACGCACTGACGTCAGGCTGCGTCGCTCCCCATTGAAGCCTCCGTTAGCTAACTGGTTCCTCAAATCTCCACCTGCAGCCCATACGGAGGCGTCGGGGAGAAAGCTCCTTCGACATCAACAACATCGTCATCCCCATGTCAGTCGCTGCCACGACGCGCGTGGAGAAGCTGCAGTATAAAGAGATCTTGACACCCAGGTGAGGAGGCCGACTGCAGAGCTGCCCTGAAACCACTGCGCTCACATCCTTTCCAGTCTTTCAGAATGACTCTTCGTTTTGGGTAATGATTCCTGCCATGCTCCTAAGTCTTTCTCGACTAAGCTGTCAGCACTTAAAAATTGTTTTTCGTGTTTTTAGTTGGCGGAAGGTCGATATTTCTGCGCAGCCCATTGCCGAAGAGGACGACAGTGTGGAGGTATGAACGGACTCTCCCGAATTCTTCAAATTTCCAGTGTTGAGTTCCACCCTCGAGCCTTCTGAATGTACCAGCAGTGGTTCCCCTCGCCTTTATGCGCTGTTGATTCTTTTGTGCTCATTCGTATTGGTCTGTTTTCATGTTGAATAACAATCATCACCAATTAAAAACAAGAAAAAAATCATTTTATGCACATTTCAATAAATATGACTGGAATCAGTCTTGTACTGAAAGGGGCGTGACTCTCTCCCTCCCAGCACAGATGGGTACATTTTATAGTTCTATCAACCTTATTGATTTTTTTTAAGAGTTAGCATGCTGGGCAGGTAGATAGAAAAGCAGATCAATGTTTAGGAGCAGGAAATTCACTGCTTTAGATTTGTAATGTAATAATTGCTTCCTGCTGCATTGGGCTGGGTGACTCGTCCACATCCCTGTTACTCTTAAGTCTGTAGTAACGATGCAGCCACATGGCAAGGCTTCCTGAGGGGCTACTGACTCCTGTTTGGCCGCTTCCTGCATGCAGCTTGTCTAGACAGCGGTGAAACGTGATATATTCAAGTCGTGTTTGACATGGATACGATCAGGAGCAGCAACAAGCAGCTAAAAACAACGTAGAACCTGATATTGCAAGCCTGAGCTGCACACGGGCTGCCCTCCGTCTGTCATTACGTCCTAACAGTCCCAGGATCCACGTCCAACCCCCCTCTCAGTGTAACACATCACTATTTTCTGAATGCTCATCTTTGTATATCTAAGCAGTGTAGTTGGTCGTGCCACCCTTAATACAGAGTGCCTCAATGGGGATTAATCGATGGAAGAAAGAATTTTGACTTTATAGGGCAAAAATGCCAGAGAAAACACGTGTTTTTAGCATTTTTCTTTTTACGGGATCTGCCACTGTTTGGTCTCTGTTAAACCAGCCAAATATAAACACTGATATTTCATCTTTCTATGCGTTGTTGCAAAAATATTCCTTATAAATATGGAAATGTCATACACACCTGTTGGTTTTCTCATTTGCAAATGTCGAATTTTTTCCCCCCGCACATTTAGCTCATTGGATCGGTTTTAAGCTATCAAATGCATTACCGTTGTATATTCATGCTTATTTCTATACATCGTCAAATAAGTTATTATGAATAAATACTGCTGTTTTTCAGACGTCAGATTTATTAATACTGTAAATAGACATGAAAAATGCCTGCCTTCTGCACTAGACTTGTACAGTGGGGGCCTTACCATGTGTCCACTCTCCATCACGGCAGATGGAGGACCTGACGGATGCAGCATTTTCCCAGCTCCACCTGCAGTATGAAGAGGCAGAGCGCTCCCGGTGGACCTGGACGGCCAGCACTGCTGCTAAGCGAAGGGGCAGCAGGTTAGCGTCAGCCTCGCTCCTTAGCCGGTGGCCTGACCGCCGCCTGAACGCCGCTTCAGGTACTCAGTGTCTTCGCCTTCTCATTCTAGGTCCTACAAGTCACTGGACGGACGCACGACCCCGCTGCTGGGCAGCGCCAATCCCTCCACCCCACAGCCCTCATCTCCCGACATGGGACACTTTCACGCACTGCAGGATTACAGCTTGATGGCCTCCCCCGGCAGCCCTGCCAGCCCCGACCTGATCTCAAACCCTCAGACGCCTGGATCTCGGGATTCCCAACGGCTGCTGTCCAGCGAGGACACTCGCTGCTCCACACCAGACTTCACCTTCGAGGAACAGGTAAAATTTCATCCATCCATCCATCCATCCATCTCACTCATCTGTTTCACTTATTTCTCTCTGTCTATCTCTATCTATCCATAACCTAAATTCTCCTCTTTCTCCAGGTCCTTGGTAGGTATCCTCCACTGTTAAGACACTTTTTATAAGATGCTCCATATAGTTCAGTGAAATTGACCTTTGAGCCAAATAAAGACTAGTTAACAGTCAGTGGTTCATGATGGCATCTGCCGCATCTATAATGCCCTAGGAATTGGCAGTATGATGAAAAGAGTAGAGTATAAATACGTTATACTACAGTTCTGTGTTTACAGTCATTGGAACAGTTTGAATATTATAGATTCATGTTGAACTTCCTTATTTATGGGTTTTCCAGCCGGTGCAGCCATGGGAACGAAGGAATTTTCCCCTGGAGAGTGACCCCGTTGTAGAGCCTGCTGACCAGGGCAGTCCGACAGATGACCAGCCGTGTCGAGGACTGCGGCGCATCTTGAGTTGCAAGACTAGTTCCTCCAAGTCAGAATCGGAGAACGATCCTCAGTCACCCCTCCCGGATGACACCGATAAACAGCAAGGCCCTGGTCAGCTGAGATTCGGCCATCGATAAACGGCGTGGCGTTTATATGGAAAGAGAAGCTAAACTGAAAATTTTACTGCAAAGGGTCCCTGTTTGATATTCAAACATCAATCAATTTTTTCACGGTTTTTAGTGAACATACAGAGTATAGATCCTGTTTTCAAGTTTGTCACAAGAAAAACAAATTCATAAAGCATCAGTACAGGACTAGATAGTTTGTTAAACAGCAATTTCAGACAAACGTGGCACCATTTTTGTTTTTTTTTTGTTTTGTTTTTTCCCCCCTTTCATCTTGGGTATAAACCTAGAATAATGTCAAATTATTGTTTGCCATCAGGAGACATGTTCAATTAGTTTGTTTTGGTTTTTTTTTTAACCCATTAAGTTATAAGTCAAGTGACAAAATACCATCCCCCTCAGCTTTCTGGGCTTGCTGATAGACCCCTTCTTCTTGGGTGGGGGTCATTTTAGAGCACTTATGCTGCAGCATGACTTCGATGTGGCTAACTGAGGTGGGGGCTGTCAGCACTGCTTAACTTTGGATTCCCAATCTCAGTGTATGTGGCATTTTCACAGTGGCTCGGGCACAAGTATGGCCCCCCATTCCCTCCCCTCCAGTGACTGGACGGCTGGGCTGAGGTAATCTCGCCCCCCCCATTCCCTCCCCTCCAGTGACTGGACGGCTGGGCTGAGGTAATCTTGTGGGCTGGAGCACTTATCTTACTCAGTTTGCTGCTGTTAGACCTAATCATGCCGAATTTGAGAGAAATGAATCTTTTGCCCAAACCAAAGCTTTTGTGTTTTTAAAACAAAAATAAATTACGTACATTAATGGGGCAACTGAGCGCCCTCTTCTGGGTGTATTGTAAGTGCAATGTTTCTGTAAGTGCAAATGAGTGGACGACAACAAGACTGTCAGCTTATGTGTCAAAGTAGGAATTTCGCGTTTCTTCAGTGGCAGCATCCTCTCTCCCCTCTGTGACTTTAGTGTCTGTTTGGCTAGATGCACTAATAAACTCATTTTATAAGTATTCACTTAAAAAGTTGAAGATGAAAACATGCTGTTCCATACTGAACACCAGTCAGACCTCAGGCTTCGCATTAAGCAGGCATTTACTCACTCGCAGGATTCTCTGGGTTCTGCTTTCCTGCCGGGATGATGTGTATCTCTTTCCCCTTACGATCACTCACATGGTAAAGGACGACCTACTTGTGCTATTATAACTTTTTTTGTCAACCAACGTTACTGTCATTGATTTGCAGACCAACTAAATTTACAGCACTATTCCCATTTTTATTTGGAAATTGCTATGCAATCTCAATTTTAATTGTATATTGATGTTTATTTATATATACACGTATGTATGTATATATAAATAAATTATACATTGTTATGCTGTTTTTCATCCAATCCTGTATCACTATTGTTTTTTAATCACACAACTTGTCACGGCAGTTATTACAGAAGAGGAGCAAATATCTTTTTTTTTTTTTTTTTTTTTTTTTGTAAATAGTCCCATTAAAACCATTCATGTGAACAACTATCTGAGTTTGCCCCCTTTTTCTGCATTGATGCATACTTTGATTACGGGGGGGGGGGAGAGACTCATGTAGTTCAGAGAGGGAAGCTGATGGTGATTTGTTAGGGACAGGGAGGTGCCCCTTTGCTTTGTGGTGTTTCTTGCTCCAAAGCCATTATTTGGCTTTGCTTTAGGTGAGGTTTAAGTGGGTGAGGAACATTTCAAATTCCCATATTAAAAGCCAACTGCGCTGAACACGTGTTCTATTCTTGTGCCTGGTGACTTCAAGTTAATTCAAGAATTCTCAGCATCAAAGATGAGGGTTCATTAATGTTGAGATCAGACTGCACATTACATCAGATTACGTTTTATGAGATTACAGCAAGTAATGTCCATTTTATGCCATCACTCTTGCAAGCATTTCAATTGCCATGGCTGATGTGAATGGAGTCATATTTGGGGGGGTGAATGCAGCAAAGGCTAATCTCTGCTACTGGCATAAAGAATGTTTAGCTTTGCTAAGAAGTTGGCCTCCCAAAAATTTTCCACACATTTTTAGATGTTGTAGAACTTGCTTTTTATCACATTGTCAAGCAAGGTCTCACCGAAACTTAACATCCTGTTCAGTTGTGAGGCAAGATATATGAACTCTACATAATCTTCATTTAAGTCATGACTCTTCATAATTTAAGAAATTATACACGTTACATATTTATGTTTGCAATATGTTTGTTATACAAATGTTTTGAACAATTGAAGGTAATTGATGTGTCAAAACTATGTGGATCTAATTCCATCTGCACCACGATGCCAAGGGACAAATTAGCCGACTTGGGCGGGATGCTAAAATTTGCCAAACTTGGCTATGGATAAGAATTACTGAATGCGGGAATGGAACCTGCTCTGCGGTAATGAACTGCGATAAGAGGCAGTGGAGTTTCCAGTGAATTTCAGCGTGGTTTTCACTTGTCCTGCTATTATTCACAGCAGAATTCTGTTGAAGTGCAATTTAACTTGATCAAAAGGGATCTCAATAAGAGGAAAGGATTACAAAAGAAGTTTTGAAGACTTCCATTGCTGATCTCAATAGTTGGGCATTCTGCAAAGATCACTGCGACCATAGAATCCTCAAAGGACCCTAACGTGATGGCTAAGAATCTGCAGGCATGTCTTGAAATGAATGTCTGTGTTCATGAGTCTATCAAGAAAAAAGACTCGGCAGGAGTTGCACAGTGGAAGCCAGTGCTCAAAAAAAAATGGAGCTACAGAGAGCATTTAGTTGATGTTATTGCCAAAGAAGGGTGTTCTGCTAATTGCTAAATGTTGTAGTTCGCATACCTTTTACATTAATTACCTTAGCTGTGTAAACCATCTGAAGATGAGGCAAGATACATTATTGTTGCATAGGGCTGTTCATTATGACGAAGATGATGATCAGACATTCACGCACAACCAAAGATCAAATCTAAAGCACTATTTTAATTTTTTTTAACTGCAGTATTCTGCAGCTGCTACATATATAAAATGTTCCAAATTAAATTTTAGTGAATAATCTATTGCAGCATCGAGTCTTTTCGTAAGTGATTTGGCTCAGTGATTGGTTTTGATAATAGTGACTCGATGTATTCAAGGAAATTGAAAGACTGTTCTAATTTTTAATTATTTCATCTGCCGTTTGCTATCTTGGAACGTCTAACACACATTATGGGTATTTTGCGCTGTTCTCCCAAAGCAATTTGCTTTACAACGAGACAGATGTACTTTTTTTAAGACACAGATTGAGGAATACAAAACAAAGTCAGGGGATGAAACAAACACCCTCAGATGTTACTCCCGGGTCCTGTTCTCTGCGAACTGGTCTGTTTCATCATAAGTGAAGAACGGAACCACCGAAGCCGCTCATGCGGGAGAAACTCCAGTATCATCTTTGCCTCTGGCCCCCACTTGTGTGGTAAGTACAAATAGGGTGTGTTCGGTCCTCATATGCATGACGTGTGTCTTCAATATTCATGGGGTAGTGGAAACAAATGAAGTTGCTTTTGTGGGATTTCCATCGTCTTAAACGTGTTAAAATTCTAGGCGATTTCACAGGCAAGACAAATTAATACAACTTGGGAACAGCTCTAGAAATGCTGTGGGCTAATTGGAGGGAAACGTAGGGGAAAAAATCAACTTGGGTTACCAAAAAATTGTCAGATAACTGCTTTCTACGTTATTTCCTCAAACGCACGTCACTTTGTTCGGGGTCCTGACTTTTTGGTCTTTTTTAATCCTAGTCTTATCCTACAAGGTTAAATTCAAAATAAAGGCAAATGTGCCTTAATCTCATGCAGTGTTAATATAATACTCATCAAAGCATATCTTAACTGCAGTATGTACATAAATAGTGCAGGTATTCAGGTCTCGGTTGTCTCTCATACTGTTTTGCCTGTATGGTAGCAATAATTCTAGTGCATATACAGTAATTATATACTGTTGTGGTATGTGGACACTGCAGAGATGGACGTGACCATTGGCTTGACACACCAGCTGAACAAACGTAAGCAGGTAAGCAATAATAGACTGCAGCCTGTAGCAGGAGGAGCTGAGGAGAGCGATCTGGAGGGTGACATTGCTCAGGCCAAGGGGAGGGGCTGCTCTGGTTGATCTCACACTATTATTGTTGGGTTTATCCACTTGGTTTGGAATTCATGATACCAGTTTGATATTACATGATAACGGCAGATTCAGTTCCAAGGATCTGAGGTTCTCAGCCTATTTTGCACCGCGACTCAATTTTCACCATGCCAGCTCAGTCGCGACCCTATATCAAAGTATAGGTTTAAATTAACGCTATGATCAAACGCTCAGTGCGCTCTGCAATTTACACCAATCGCACACATCTGATTGGATGCGCCAGTGAATTTTAAATTAAAGACCTGTGGTTTGGCTTCTTGGATTGGTTGACTGGTCATTAGTTTTGCGCAAAGCAGCTGCAGAACCAAGACCCGTTTATATAGGTTAATTCTAGGATTGAGGCTGGGAAATCTGATCGTGGATCAGCATTGCAACATGCCCATTTTAAAATGCTTACATTTCCAGCTCTGCTTCAGAACCCTTTTAGAATTTGCCGAGCCACAAATTTGGGTCGCAACCCATGATTTGATGCCTGGTGGTGCAGTGGTTAGCCCTGTTGCCTCACACCTCTGAGACCGGGATTCGAGTCTCCGCCTCGAACAACTCTCTAGTTATTGGTGAATGCCAGTGGCTCCTTATGGATTTTAATCACGACGATTTTCTTCATTGGTATCCTGACAAACAAAACCTCCATTGTTTGTTTCTATGAGGATCTAGGGATTGTGAAGCCAAAACTGCAATGTAGCCAGTGTGTGACGAATAGCTGAGATATTGGGTGCCCTCTTGTGGCAATTACGTTACTGAGTCCAAGAACAATGTGTGTGAATAGAAGTACCAGGAACAAACTGTCAGTCATGAATTGCACAAGAATTTTTGGAGAAGGTCCAAAATAAGCAGGTTCTGGCACGGGGTAGAATGAGCACAATATGGAAATTAAGATTAATGCTTTCCCACATTTTCCCCCGTTACACATGCTTTTCATTTACTAATGTATGCAGGTATTGTTAACATTAGCATATAATCCTTTAAATTTCCGGCTATTTTTGGACAATTTATGACGGAGTTCATCAAGGCACTTTGTCGTTAATTATACGTTGCATTTGGAATCATAATCCTTATCAAGTTCCGATATTAGTTATCGATAAATTGTCGATATCTCAAAAAGGGATATTTTATGAAAATAAGTTTATTTTTATTTCTAATTCTAATTTCTTGACGCGAGAGGATTAAAAGTGACCTTCGTTTATTAATTATAGAGATATTTTTTGCCAGGCACCAAGAGCTCTGGGAATGCTGGAGGAGGCGTAAATTCTCCGATCCACCGGTAAATTCCAGCCCCAAGGCGGCCAGCTGCTGCCGTTCGCCGATAGACGTGGAATGCGAGCTCATTGCGTGTTTGCACTGCATACAGAGTGATAAACTAGTCATTTCACACTTCACGGGTCCAGTCAACAAGGCCGCCAACTTCTGCCAGTTGGCTGGACTGAGATTTTCAATTCATAAGTCTGCACACGTATTTACATGCATGTAACACTTTTATTACATTGTAAATACCCTGTAGCGTTTGCAAACCCCTATCTGCCTAATATTCATGGGTATGTCCTCGTTTGCTATAATTCCGCCATATGAAAACAACTTGTACAGTGTACTGGCATATGCAGTTTATAGGTGCCATTGAGACAGAGTGGATACCAACAGATTAGGTGCAACGTAACACAAACCTTTACATGGAAGCATTTCCGATAAGCGCTTATGCAAGGCAGCCCCGAGCCGATGCCAGGAAGCGGAGGAAGTTCTGGGGGGCAGGTGAGAACCTGCACATGGCGCGCGCTCACACACACTGGGCAATTTAACGATACAAACCCCATGGGATAGATAGACTGCAAGAAGGGCAATTTAATACAATTTCTGAGAATTCCTTTTTTTAACCTTAGCGGGGTAGAAATTATAGCGGAATTTGTGAGTAAAAAAATGGTGCGAGTTCTTATAGCCTACTGTATTATCACCCTACGGCTGAAATGCTATGAAGGGGTCTCATGATGGCGCAGTGGTTAGCACGTTGTTTTATTACTTTAATATTTTGAGGAGAATTTTAGTGGCACAGCCTGTGGTCAGTTGACAAACGGACTTGTAGTTGCATTCAAAAGGCGAAGCATTTGTCTTTCATGCCTGGCAAAACGGACAAGTGTCTCAGTTCAGTTACCCGCTAAAAGTCAGGCGTGAGCAGGTGGCCGCTTCCAGTGCAGCCTGTCGAGCTTCACGGCCGCATGGTCAGATGATTCATGGTCCAGTTTGTTCTTCACAAACAGACGAGCGCGCAAGGCACAAGTGGTACGCAGTCTGCCGGTACTTGTGTCACTTCCCTGTGTTTCTGGCTGAGTGGCGCGTCTTTCCTGGTTTAAGTTTTTTCCTCACATAAACTCACCCCTGAGCAAGAGGAATGTGCGTCCATGACGAAGAACTCAGGAGGAATTCCTTCCCTCCCCAGTCCGGAGGGACAGAGCCCGCAAATTAAAAGCAGCAGAGACGCCAAGATGCCGTTTCTTATAAGGACTTAAGTGAGTGGTGTGAGTGGGCTTTGGATTTAACATAAGTATCTATTAAAAGATGTCAGCCGCTTTTCTCCGCCTCCTTTACATCCCCCAGTGTATTGTCTCTTTATTTAGATCACCGTCTTTTCCGTTTGTTAATGTCTTATTTCAATATTAGCTAATCGATAGATCAGTCGCTGTTCCTGGGATGCAAAGATGGAACTGATGTGACAGAATGATAAACTTAAATGTGTTTCAACACTACTGGTGCTCTTTTATAATTAAATCTGTCTCTCCTTTTATAGTGTGTCCAGGTTCTGTGGGCTGGTCTTTCACACACCCCTGTGGAATGAGTCGGACGGGGTATAAAACTCCTGACAGATGTTCTTGGATCAGTGGAACCCTCGGCTGTACCCCCTACCCCAGCCTTCTTGAAACGGAGAACATCCTGCTCAGAGATGGCCCCAAAAAAGCCAGAGCCCAAGAAGGAGGCACCTAAGCTTGCCCCGGCCCCGTCGCCCGAGACTGACAAGGCGAAGGAGCCTGACTTTGACCCGAAGGACGTCACCGTGAGTTCCCCGCCCACGCCTCGATCCAGAGAGGGATACGCAGCTAGTCGATGGGTCCACCTTTCTATCTCTGTTAATCCAGCTACTTACCTACTCTTCTGCGTGTTCCTTTTTTGTCCCCCCCCCCCCCCCCCTTATGGTGTTCTGAGGGGCTGTATCACCAATCTGGATTTCTTGCATAGTCAGATTTAAGGTAGTCTGGGGTAAATGGAAGCAAATTGGGATAGAGATACTTTATCCAGCTAGGCAAGAAATCCTGCTTGGTGACTCAGGTCCTTTCAGTTTATATTTTACTGTTTTATTGTTACCATCGTCCTTCATTAACTTTGCCAGGGGATCCATTGTGTAAGTAGTTTTTTGTTTTAAACTCTTAACATTAAATCTGTTAAATTATTATATTTAATTGAGCTGTATCAGGATCTAAATGTTATGCCTGCTGTCCATCGTGCACTGCAGTTCAGAAGCTATCCTTCGACTATTAAATTACAACTGATTCATTTTTCTGTGTATTTTGTAACCTAAATTGTTATATTTTATTTTCGCAGGTGAAACAACAGTATACATTTGTACTGAATGCCATTTGGAAAAATCAATTGTTACAAATTAGGCAATTAACTATCTATTTTTGTGTGATTTATTAATACTAATTATAATTGTCTATTTAATATTACCTTAGAAATAGACAAACTCTATGTTTTGTTTTTTTTTCTATTAATACAAATACCAATCTAAAATTTCAGGATTCAGAGTTATGGGAAAATCAGATAATGTAATGTTGTAATTCAATCAGCCCGCAGTCAGTCAGAGTTAAAACTGCACATTTGTACCTTCAACCAAGTGTGAAAATAACATGTAAAAATAATTTCAGATTGTTTAGAGATTTTGAACGGAATTTCATGGTTATTTGTCCCTATCCGAGGTGCTCTCTTGAGAAATGTACCATTGGAAAACAAAAAACCCTGTGCAATTTATAGCAAAACCACTTCATACGATATCTATCCATCTATTATTAATAACATGGACAGTTTGAGCCCAAGGTGCTCAGACAGTGAGACCAACAGAGTCAGCAATCGACCTGAACGGCGAGTTGGAAATGTAGTGAGAAATCGGAGTGAGCAAAAGTATGCAAAGGGAGACCATGAAAAATCTGCACCAGGGGGACTGGAGGCAGCACACTGCATCAGCACACTGCATCAGCACACTGCATCAGCACACTGCATCAGCACACTGCACGCCCTTATCCATGTGAAATAAATAAGTGCCAGATTGCATTTGGCTCTTGGAAGCTTCCAGGCTGTGGAAGACTGACATATTTAACGGACACGTGGTACCACAAGCTCTACTAATGGACGCTAGACTGTTTTCGGTTTGGCTCTCGCTTTTGCTAATTGCTTTTGCTTTCCCATTATTCCTTAATTAGCCCCCTCCCACACACACACACACACACACACACTTTTCTACCAGAGACGGATGGGGCAGATCGCTTTCACACCAGTTCCCTGAGAGCTATAATTAGCCCTTCCGACGTGCTTGAGTTGTACTGGGACCATTTGCTGACTTTCTGCCGGCCAGTGCATGATTGCGCCGTCTAGGCTTTGCGATCCCACTGTGATTCTCCTCCACCAGAATAGCAATAAGCTGCTTTGAAGCCAATAACCCAAGAATATTAATCTGAGCTGGTTTCCATTTTCATACGACAGGCTGAAATAACAGAAAATCTTGGGCGTGTGGAAGGGGAACATTCCCATCGCAGTTCGTATAAAATGTAGCTACTGATCTAATAGTCTGAAATGAAGACATTGCTACACCTGCACCAAAGAGAGCATGGCCAGATGGGTGATTTTACACAAATGTTTGATGATTTGGATGAATGGTCCATTGATGTGGTGGTTATATACAGTTTAATCACAGTGAAGGTCCTTTCTGTAACATGTCACATGAAATGCAGCCTCATGTATTTATCTTAAGGTCCTCATGAGACCTGCCATTATTTTAATGTCAGTTATGTAGCATGTTGTTTATGGTATGGTATGGTATGGTATGGTATGGTATTCAGAGAATATATATCCATTTATTATCATCTACCTAATAGAATGTTGTTCATTAACACATTATTTGCTTAATATGTAACAATCTCTGCTATTGTAAGGTATTATGTGACAATAGTCTATTTCTATTATATTTCAGATTGAATTTAATGCAGATCAAATTGAAGGTGAGCTGTGTAATGTTTATTTTATTTTCAAGTTATATTTTATTTGTATGATTGTAAATTTAGTGAAGAATTCCTTATAAATGTTGAAATTATTAGTGCTTGTAAGTCGAGTTATTTTGAGTCATTTATTTTGATTACTTCAGCCACATAATCAACTGCCGTGTTTTATGTCCATAGAGTTCAAAGAGGCCTTCATGCTGTTTGACAGAACCCCAAAGTGCGAGATGAAAATATCCTACGCGCAGTGCGGTGATGTCATGCGGGCTCTGGGCCAGAACCCCACCAACGCCGAGGTCATGAAGGTTCTGGGAAAGCCAAAACCAGAAGGTCAGTGTGGAGAAGCCTCCTTCTGCCCAGCTATCTGTCAAACATCACAGCGCCGATGGATGCTCCTTCCAGGCCCGGATGCATTTTCACATACGGATAGTTTTTAACATGTATTATATAACCTCATTTTTTCTGGTTTGCTCCCACAGTCAAAAAACATGTCGATAGGTGGATGGATTCCAGTTCATTCATACCACAGATGCTCACACTATTGAAAATCCTTGTCTAGATACCTAGAAACTCTGCTTAGTCTGCTGAACACATGCACTCAGGGGGGTCAGATGGGGGTGATGTGTCCCACCCCCCTCCCTCCCCCCAATATTTAATTTGACTTCATTCACCCCTCCTGTAGTTAGACCATTGTATTTCAGTTATGAAGTCCTGTCCTCCCTGATATCAAACTCTCTCTTATACGCCACTGCCATTCTTATTCACCATGTTCCCATAGAGATGAACACCAAGATGATGGATTTCGAGACCTTCCTGCCCATGTTTCAGCACATCTCACAGTCAAAGGACAGGGGCACCCAGGATGATTTCATAGAGGGGCTCCGCGTCTTCGACAAGGAGGGCAACGGCAGCATCATGGGGGCGGAGCTCCGTCACGTTCTCGCCACGTTGGGTCGGTGCTCTGCTGCCTTGAGCTCCAGCTACATGCATCTCATTGTTTGGCCGGGGAAGCATTGAATCTGCATGTGCTCAGTGTCTGAATATCACTTGTATCAACTATAGTTTGGCGTCCTGAGTGGATTATGATATGCTGCCCGGCCAAAAAAGAAGGTCACCGTTTGAATTTGAATCAGCAAGTACTTAAGAGCCAATGACGAGATCATTATTACAGCTCAGCAATGTTAAGCAGCAATAAAGTGAAGTCAGCTGAGTACCTGAATCTACTGAATGGCCAGGTTATCCCGTCAATGGATTTTTTTCTTTCCTAATGGCCTAATGGGCATATTCCAGCACGATAATGCCAAGATTCACAGGGCTCAAACTGTCAAAAAGTGGTTCAAGGAGCAAGAGGAATCATTTTCACGCATGAATCGGCCGCGACAGAGTCTTTGCCTTACGGAGCGGCTCAACTCACTTACCGTCAATACGAGATCGTGACAAGAAATTAATGCAAATCTGGATGAAAAACATGTTGAGATGTTGCATAAGTGCGTGGAAACAATGCAAATGAGGAGCTACAAAATATTAAAGTGTGTGACTTTTTTCAGCCAGGCAGTGCATCTTTGACCCGGATTACCCAGGTCTCTACAATGTATTTTTTTTCCTACAGGTGAAAAGATGCTAGAAAAAGAAGTGGAGCAGTTGCTGTCTGGGCAGGAAGATGGGAATGGATGCATCAGTTATGAAGGTGACTGATTAGTCTCCCTTCTGCATTTGATACCCTATCAGACCTAAACATGGAGATATTCATTTATTTTTTGATTACTTTTTTGCAGCATTTGTAAAACACATCATGTCCGGCTGAACAATAAGTAGCAGATGTCTTCTGATGGGATTGAAGCTCCGACTGAGAAACGGAAATAAATGCACAGCATCCTGACTGAATTTCAGGTCCTGCCCTGAAGCAACAAGCTCAACTTGCTTTTTCACTTTGTCCAGAAAAGATGCAGACCTTGTTTCACGCAGCGTTCCAAAGAAGTTCCTCCTCGGCCAGTTCGAGTGCGATTAATAAATAAATTGATATTAAAGCACTGATGCTGCCTTTATTTCATAATTCCACGCAACCACTATAAAATGACAAATAATTGAGATAAACCATGCAACGCTGTTATCTGTTAAAAGGGAACCTGCATTTCCGTACCACATTCATCCAGTTTCAAGGGCTCTGAAGTTCCAGACTGCATGTTTGATCCTGACTTGAACCATGCAGGTAGATTTCATGCGTCCTCCATTTTCGTATGATTTTGAAATACTAATCTGGAATTGCATGGCTAACAATAGGCATTACTCACACTTGTGGATAGTTCACTGACGATGCTCATGTAGCTACGTTAACAGACTTATATTTCGAATCCCCCACCAGCATGTCACCACTGAGGTACCCTGAGCAAGGTACCGTCCCCAAGCACTGCTCCCCGGGCGC
>JAODKE010000050.1:12767179-12790246 GCA_026779605.1 Mormyrus hasselquistii | reverse complement strand
ATGTGTAACTTTGTGGATACTGTCAATGGCCTGTGTCACTTCACTGTCTTTTAAGATGTGTAACTTTGTGGATACTGGCAATGGCCTGTGTCACTTCAGTGTCTTTTCCTCACTTTGGAAATGGGTCTTAAAAGATACCCTTCGGCTTTTTCACTTACTTATTTGTTTTTATCCCCCAGACTAAAAACTTCTACAGGGCTGTATGGAAATAAAATTTTGGAATCAAAATTCTCTGTATCAGCTGGCATCTACAGCTTCACATTAACAGGTGGAGTCGTGTGGATGGCTAGCCTGAGCTGAAGGCCTCCTACGATGCTTTACTCCCTTGCAGAGCTCCGTAGTGCCAGCTCGATCTGTCTGGTCTGTAACAGGTGCAAAGATCTGTATATTGGTTCTAAGTATGTTAATGTTTGTATTTCGGATGCATGATTGATTGTCAGAGGTGTCAGTGATGAGAGGATGCTTTTTCTAGGTGCACAAATGTTTGTGGACATGCAAGATAGGTGACAATAAAAAAAAATCTGGAATGTGGAATCCTGGATCATGAATCTTGAATCTATTTTTAGGGTAATGAGTATCCATGTGCAGGAAATGTTTTTCTGAGCTGTGCTGGAATTGGAGAGAAACTGCAGTCTGGCTAACGGGGGAGCAAAATGAGATAAGGATGGTGGACGGAAATAATCGGGCATGTAGCTTATCTAGGTAATATGAAAGCTAGTTTGGAATCAACATGTTTGTACGGGTGGTGGGGGGGGGGGGTGGACAGATAAGGATGGAGAAGTTAGGAGGAGCAGAAGGAAGCGGAAGTATTGTGCATTTCTTGTGGAAAAGGGAAAGGAAACGGATGAGGACTGCGAGTTACACTGCGTCAGTGCAGTGTGAGGCAGAGAGAGGCCACAGGAGAGTAGGAATGAGCGGAGTCATCGGCCTGCTGTAACTTAATGCCCGGCTCTGATTGCTTGCAGCAGCTGCGCAGCCACTGAATATATATGCACTTGCCTGCCTTTCACAGTTCCGGTCATGATCAGTGTCGTCCCCCCACACCCCCCCCCCCTGCAAAAAAGAGAAAAAGAAATTTAATTTCCAATCATTTAGACCCTACTAGGCTACAGGTCCAGTCGCAATTCTGCATGACATGTTCTGCTACTCCAGTAGTACCTGTGCACATTCTGCATGCTATTTTAGATGATCTTTTCATAATTAAAATATTAAAAATATTTCCCATATTCTTTATAAATCCTCAAGATCCATTCATTCAAGTCACCAAGCATACGTAAAAATTGTTTTATTGCAATTATTGAAGCCAAATTTAGTGTGTCGAGGTGAGGCGGACCTATCGCCCACTGCGTATCAGCAAAGCAAAGACGTTGCTGTACAGAACTGTTGTGCAGAATATTTAGGGTGACACGAGGAAAGCACATTGGCTTACTTACCGTCATCTGCTATCCCCATAAGTAACCTGATGCACGCCAGCGACGCCATTGCTGAGCTCAGTGTGTGGACAAGGGTGAGGATGATCACCGACCTCCTGACTGGCTGACCGGTGATAGCATCAGGCTAACCATTCCCTACTCATACCAGTCAGTAGAATCCCAGTTATGGAAGGTCAACCACAACCACAAACATATGAAAACACAGGTGCCTGAAGCCTGCATTTAACGTAATTTTAAGCAAGCAACAGAAAGCTTAGTTTTTGTCCCTAATGCATTCTATTATGTGAGAGTGATTGGGAAATGTATGAGCAGAAGCTCCAGAATTGGTATAAAGCATCATTTTGAACTAGTTAGTTCATTTCTAATTAATACTTACCAGGGCAAAGATTTGATTTCAACATCGTAGCAGCTGGCATGCCTTGATTATCCGTATCTAAATCTACGGCCTTAATACCTATATTATTCTTCATCGGTTTTCCCTAACGGAAGTGACGCTGGAAAAGATTCCAGCCGTTGTAGAATACGTGCTCACAAATCTGAATTATTTTCTCATATGTTTTCATGAGGCTATTACATGTTAGGAGTTTGGCAGGAAACCGTAATTCAAATGCAAACTGAGTTGGACACAAGTCTGCAATTGTAGGTTTTTTTTTTCCTCGTGTTGTGGGTGTCATTTCTTAGGGATGGCTGTTCTCTTCTTTCACAATAGACAAAAAAAATTCTCCACCAGCAGCAAAACTGAAAAGATGAGAGAAAATGGAAAAAGAGACACATTGTTGATATGTTCATGCCCTTTCCTGGAAGCAGAAAATGGGGACTATATTTGGTCCAGCGAACAACATTTTTAATCAATTGCGATCTTGTTCTTGTACTGAATCACTGTCCTTGGATGTATTCGTGTTCATCTTCATAATGCTTTAATTGAACAGATCATTTATTATTCAGAATTGAAGAACTTGGGGTAATGTAATTAAATTCATACCATTGCACTACTGAATTCTTGAATCTGATGGGTCAGAAGACTGTTGATTAAGTTTCTCTTTGTGCATGTGTAGTTCCAGCCAGCTGGATCACAGTAAGAAATCAAGAGCTATTACAAAGTTTCAAAACAACACTGAAAATACTGAAAGCATAACTGAAATGTTTAATCATTGGCAGCAAAACGTATTTCTACAGATAAATGTTTCCAGCTTGTAAACATGAAAATAATGTCTTTAGGTACAAGCATGTAAGCTAGATGCCCAGTAACCATGGTATAAGTAGGTTAATGCACTCCAAGGCCTGCATTATATGCCATGGCCTGCATTATACGCCAAGGCCTGCATTATACGCCATGCACCAGGGGCTCCATTCCTCCACAGCCATGCATGTAAAAGCATATAACACACAGCTTATTGTGCATTGACCTTTACTTACTGAGCTATAATGGCGACAGCTATGATAAGTGTGGGCAGGCCTCGACTGACCAGAAGGTCACTGGTTCAAATCCCTTGGTTTGCAGAGTTGTTGTATGTTAGGCTCTCTAGGAAGATCCTTAACCTCAAGTAAGTCTAGGGTCGACCCCAATTGACCCTGCTCTCTGAGCCTCAATTTTTACGTTGGGTAGCACATTACATGAATAATGTACAGTAGCAGCAGACTCTTACCTAATGTATTAACTAATCAGTAACTAAGTGTTAGTTACGGTTCTGATCCCATGTTTGTTCATCATTAATCAATCATAACAGTTTATGTATTTCATGCATTATTATATTTGTTCATTATTTGTACTTGAGAAGTAACTGAATTGTTAAATTACTTGTGCCCTAGCCATTTTAAGTGTTACCGTATGCTGGCAACTGTTAAATAATGAAATGTAATTTAATTACGCTACAAGTCAATATTTTAATATGTTATTTTAACTGAACAGCCCCTGGCAATTATTACAAAGATTGCAACATTATTGGTGTTACTGCTCGTGTCTAGGACAAACTCCTTTAATTAACTGTCTGTTTCATTAGTTAGTTTGCACATTATAAACTACAGTACATTCCTCATGTGTTTCCTGGACGTTTATGGTGGTTGAGTATAATTTTGTTGCCTGAATACCACAAATCTGTTCTTTTCTCTTTGACTATTTTCATAACACACTCAGGGTGAGTCTGTCTCTACTATGTGTGGAGTCTTCATGGACTTTCTCCAGGCATTCAGCGTTTCTCAATCGCTGTCCAAAAACATACAGTTTAGGTGAATTGGTATCTCAGAATTGTACCTAGAGGGCACTGACATCCCACCCGGTGACTATTCTCCCATAATCTGCGCTCCTTGTTCTGCATAATCATTAAGTGGCAATGGATGCATTTTGTTTTAGAATTTGGTTCAGTGGTTTAATCATAATGACTGTCACAACAGAGAAAGACATTTTTAGATGCTACCCCACATCCATGCACTTCAAACGAGCAGGAACTGAACCCAGTGTCCCTCCACTGTCTCATCATCTTCTCGTTCAGCCATTTGACATCTTTCACCTGCTGATAACAGACAGGCTCTGTATTCAGTCTCCAAACATGAAAAAAAAATTTGATTCTAAGGCTGGGTCAGATGTCAGGAATTCTGTTCTGCACAAGATGTTCTTATACAAAGAATGCCTCATTTAGCGCCAGGGCACTGAGCTGTGCTGAACTAAAGCGCTCGAGAAAAACGGGCTCATTTGCGCTGAACGCAAAGTAACCAACTATCGTCGGAAGACCGAGAAGCGGAGCAATGCATCCCAAAGAGATGTCACTGCTAGACATCTGGAACAGAAACCGAGTTCGACCAGTGAAGAGAATCTTGAAAGCCAAAGATCTTAAAATATGCCCTCGGTTACTGTAAGTGGGAATGTACCTTTTAATCTGTTTATGGAGGAGACCCTTAGCTTTTTGCTTTGGTGGGTTTTCCTGTTGTGTTACTGTTTTATTTACACACACGCTTTCGATCGACCCCCTTAACATTATTTTGTTTTGTTTTGTTTATATCAATTTTCCTGTCCTTTCTCTTGATGTTTATTCACGTTATTCCCGGACCCAACTTTTGTGGAAGTAATGTTAATTAAAAATATTCTTTCTATCGGTAGAACCAGACAGCATTTTTGTTGTTGTTTTTGTTCCTTTGTTTTGTTTTTCAGTGATATTTTAGTTTAGTTCTTAGGTACGTATTACAGTACATCATCAATATTTTATATGTCCTTGTAACTAAAGTAGATATTGTCAATTTTCAGAAAGAAACAAATCAGATTCCAGATTTTATGCTTTTTATGTTATTTCTTATACGCTTTAGTTAAGTGCTTTTTATGCAGTTCGCCCTTTTATGCATTTGGTTTGCCTGTGTTTAGCTTTTTTGTTTACATGTCAGCGATATAAGTATCAGACACGGGGGAGAAAAGACAACATATCTAAGTAGATCAGGTTTTTATGTTATAGATCTTATATGTGTAAAGGAATACCAAATATTACAGACTTTACTGAACCTATGATCATATGTATATGATCGTGCCATGTGTTTTCATTTTTTATTGTAAATAAACATCTAGTTTTCTGAAGAACATCATTTAACAGATATGGAACACCTTGTATCACAATGATTGGAAGAAGTCATTTTACCTTAAAGCTAACAAACATGTTTACACAACGGTACACTGTATGCACAGCCACTGATTTGGGCTGTAACGGTCACTAGATAATAATCTTGAGGAAGTGGCTTTGCTTGCCAGTCACTGTTAAATGACACGGTGTGTGAGGGAATGATGTTGTTGATATGACTCATTGTTGCAGTGTTATGGAGATCTGCCAGTTTCTGCAACTCTGTAACCATTGAAACCTTCTTGAATTGTAAAACTGCAGTGTGTGCGTGAATATTTTCGCCATCTTAAATAGTCAAACATTTAATGCCGATGGGATCCTCGAATTTCATTGGCAGTAGTGACGCTAGACAGAAAAAGATAGTGGCTGGCCCATAAATTGTCACTGGTTTTAGATGCACCGTAAATAAACTCCATGAAACTGTCATTACGGTTCATACTTGTTAAATATACTGTTACAGTATTACTGTCTTGCTTAATGCACTTTCATTTAGTTTGAAAAATTGTCATTAAATCTAGCAAGCTCACATGGGATTTCACACTATGCACACTAGCAAGAGCGTTTATTAAGATAGATTGCAGTGGTAGTTATATGAGAAATCTGTGATTTGTTTTCGAAAGAAAAATAATCGCTGGTTAATATTTCAGTTTATTCCAGTGCAGCTAATTCGTGATTGTCTGCGTCTGTCAATGTATTTCATCATCGTATTTTGTTCTGAATTTTAAAAAGTACTCATTTAGACAGGGCTTATGTTTAATATTTAAATGTTAAGAAGAATTTTTTAAAAATTCTAAATAAAGAAAAAACTGGGCCATTGTGATTAGGTTCCGTGACAAAATAGCAATATACGATCCTTAGGACAGAATTCTTTAAAGAATTTTTCTACATGAAATGCTGAATGGTTGTCCATTTTGTTTAGGCCATTTGTAAAAAAATGTAATGAAATGAAATTTTATTTGACCTTTGTATGAGTACAGCCACATAGGAATTCTTTCATTTTTGTTTGTCATCTTGTTCTTTAAAACATCCACCCGTACATGGACCATGGACCTGGGCTGGGGTGTTCACTCGTGCGCATGGGGAGGGTCATCTCTGCCCTTGGCCCAGGTGCCTCTTGGAGCATCAGTAAGAATGCAGTGATAAACAATCACGAAAAAAATTACCTACGGATAATGTAATGCAAACCCATAAAACTTTATTAATAAAAGCCTAAATCACATCCATGGTTTTTCTAAGAAAAATGTGATTTTTTTTAGCTGAGGAATATGATATTGGTTACTCACTGTGATTTGATCTGCCAGTCAACCATGTATTTAGACTCTGTATTTAATATTACATCTGCGATGGTGTCGGCCAAATGTCAACATGCACCATGATGCAGGAAAGCGCATTGCGGGGTGACCAGGTTTTAGCACTTTAGGGAAAAACAAATGAAGAGGCAGAAGGTCGTATCTGAGCTTTTCCAAATCAAACAGATAAGTGCAATGGAAAAAGAGAGACATTGTTAATATGCCGATGCCCTTTCCTTGTTGAGTTGCAAAGAAACCTCCTTCCAATCGCGAGCACAGAGGCCTAGCCAACTGAAGCAGACTCCACAGAGGAGTAGTTGTGATATATATTAACAAGGTTCTGAAAAGGTGCCTGATATTTGTCACCACAGCTGGGGGGGGGCATAACTGATGGTATACTTCTTGATCTAAGGCTTAACCTGTGGACCCCCCCGCATTCCCTCTCTCTCCCTCTCCTTCCCCTTCAGCCCCCTGCTGAAAGACCGCGACGTGGTGAAATCCCTCGCACTGCAGAATGCCAAAATGGCAAAACTGCTCCCTTCCACTAGCAGTGATGTGTTCCGCCGTTTCACCCCGGAGTCGCTGGCGGAGATCGAGCAGCGGGTCCTCGAGGAAAAAGCTGAGAAGAGCAAGAATGTAGAGGTAGCAGAGGAGGAGCTTCGAAAGCCCAGCGGTGATTTGGAAGCCGGCAAGGTCCTGCCATTCATCTATGGAGACCCACCACCAGAGATGATGAATATACCTCTAGAAGATCTGGATCCTTTCTACAAAGCACAGAAAGTCAGTCCAGTCCTTAAGAACCTCAGATCTAAAATCTCCATTTTTAAGACCAAATGTGGCATATTCCAAAAGTATATTTATGAATGCTATAAATGAGATATTAGGAAACCCTGTAGAGGTTCTCACTTGCTTTTTGGCATGAACATTTTACGACCACGTCCTGGTACAGAGGTTCCCCAGGTTACGATAGGGTTATGATCCGATAAACCTATTATAAGGCAAAATTATTTTAAAGCGAGAATGAACTTTAAAGCAGCATAATCATATCCATCGTAAAGTCGAAATATTGTAGCACGGACCATTGTAACCTGGGGAGCGTCTGTAATTTAAAACCAGTTTTTGTGTCCTACCCAGATAATTCAGGCATAATTGCAGTTAATGAAGGGCCTGTAACCTTGTACTGGACAAGCAGATGAAAAATGGTTGGGTGGAAAAATTATAATAGAGTCAGACATGACGGGTTCTTTGAATAGTCAAGAATCTCTAAGAAAAATTTAATATTAAGCTAATTTCTGTTTTGGTTTATGTGTCTAGAAATAAATTACTTTTGTTATGAATAAATTTTGCCTGCAATATATAATAATTCAATTCATTCAGTTGATATTTAACTCTCAAACAAAATAGGACATATTAGAAATGCTATTTCGATATGACTGATACATTCATCGTAATATTTAGCCATGTGTTAGTTTGTATACAGGATACAGTTTGTTTCCTGAAATTCTACCCCACGATTTCCATTCTGTATTAGAATTTGTCAATGTCCTCAAGCGAGTAAAAGGCATCTAATAGTTATTCCTATGATTCATATGTGTACTAATCCTTTTCTCACTCCTCCATTAAAAGAATTGCTTTTTGTTACATAAACCACATTTTACCCTTGCTTTAATAAAATAAAAAGTGTGGTAATATTTGCCATCTCTCTCCACCTGCAGACATTCATAGTCATCTCCAAAGGAAACACAATCTACAGGTTTAATGCGGAACCTGCCTGTTACATTTTGAGCCCTTTCAATTTTGTGAGGAGATCAGCTATCAGAGTTCTCATACATTCATATCCTTTATCGAATCGGCTCCAAATAAGGCCGTCATCAAATTTTACAAGCTACTGTACGGTTCCGTATAAAAAATCCTTTGCGATAGTTTTGTTCTTCTTAAACACAACCAAAAAGGGGTCTAAGTGGCATGTTATATTTTAATATATTTCTAGAATTGTTCAGAATGTTTTTTAACAGCTAAATGGCAGCTAAATGAGTTATTCTGTGCACAGTTACTTAAACCAGGAAAAGCAGAGATTATCTTAAGTGCATGTTTTGGCTGCAGCAAAAAAAAACATTCGATATCCTTAACTCCACGTTAAGTTGTTCAGCATGTTCATCATGGTAACTATCCTGTCAAACTGTGTGTTCATGACGATGAGCAACCCTCCAGCATGGAGTAAAACTGTCGAGTAAGTTTATCGTGCCGTTATTGAAATGAATTGACATGATTTGTTCTGCCAGAGTCAGTATTTTCTATGGACTGTAAAGTGCTGTGCATTTGCAAATGGGACTATGTCATGCAATGTAAATCTGGAAATGTCCAGCATCCAGACTGGTTACTATACTCAAAACTGCTTTGGATTTTATGCAACAAAGTCAAAGTATTTTTTTGCCTCATACACAGTATGACTGAGACATCTGTACAATGAAATGCTTGTGCTCAGGCACACATAGTTGCACAAACAGTATGCTTCTACCACAAAATATAAATAATGGGAAAGGGGGAGAAAGTAAATAAGTCAAATGAAATAAATAAGATAAATAGAAAGGAATAAACCAAGCAGTCTCTATTCTTCAATTTTTATTTGCATACATTTTGCATTCCAGTCAATTCTAGTTTTCTTTCGATGCTTAATGTTTAAAATCTGTCCAAGAAGCAATAAAAAGGCTCTTTGTAGCTTATTGTATAGAGCAGGGGTCACCAACCTCTCTGAGGGCTACTTTACGGATTCTGAGTCATACGAAGGGCTACCAGTTTGAAACGCCCTCCTAAACTTAGCTAAACTTTATGTATAATAAACATGTTTTAAATGGTTTTTTTAGGTATTGTGATTGTCAAATCTATATAAATGCAAATGTGATTAAAGAAGAATAGCAACAGGATAAAATTAAATTTTAGATGCTGCTCACTGGTGAGTTGTGCTATTTTTAGATCCAGTCCACGTGGTCCTTGGGGGCATCCTGGTGCCCACGGGTACCATGTTGGTGACCCCTGGTATAGACCACACGCAGTTCATTGATTCAATTCTACATACCTGTTATTGTTTCTTTATATTATTTTTGTACATTTTTTTTCTTAAATGATTCCAACCACCTGACCTTTTTATGTTAACGTTAACAGTAAGAAGAGGGGGGTGTATGATGAGGTATGATAATGCCCATACAGATAGTGCATCAGTATTTTTAGTTCATTGATTTTGCAAGCGTATTGTTGATGGATATATGTGGATGCTTATGTAGTACATTAGAATCTATTCATATCTGCATATTTATATTATATTATATCATGTTATGTTATATTATATTATGATGTTATAAACGTTGAGGGGAAAAAAAACCACACTGGCCTTTGAACAATTGTATGAACCATGGCGGGGTCCTGATCTTTTACATTTTTTTCCTATTTCTGCAGGTATGTTTTCACCGGCATTTATACATTTGAGGCGACTGTCAAAATTTTGTCGCGAGGCTTCTGCATCGGAAGTTTCACATTCCTACGAGATCCATGGAACTGGCTTGATTTCATGGTCATCACCATGGCGTAAGTATTAAGATACCGAAAATACAGGCAGTCCCCAGGTTAAGAGTGTCTCACTTTAGAAAAGGACTGCCATAAAGAGTAATATATTAAAACTTTGTGTTAAATGCAATAGTTCGTAATAACGAACGCACGCCCTATTTGTGACGCTCGTGAAAACATTGCGCGGCTTCAATGGGTCACCGGCTCGAGATACAATACAGTACCATCTGTAGTTAATTTTTTTAAGGGTCCAAAGCAGGAAGTGCTGTAATTGTTAGGATTATTATTATTATTATTATTATTATTATTATGTACTGTATCATTATTTTTCCGACTATTATTTTTCCATTTGAAAAACAGTGAGGTTGGGGAGAGGGTCTCATCAATCACATTATCGATACTGTCCCCTTCATAAACTTATTCAAAAATTAGTCATGTGAAACGTTACTTAGCCTAATTTTTTATTCAAGTGTATATTTAGCCTTAGTTTTTATTTTTAGCTCTTAATAATGGTCCGGACCTTGGTGACCTCATAGCTGACTACGACCCTGCCTAGAAATTAATTTATTTTGGATTGGATCTCATCCCTAACCAGAGGACAGCCTGTACTGTCAGTTCTAAACGTGGCATATCTTTGCTTGGATGCGGCTGCTGTCTACGATACAAGGAGTGCCTCTTACATTTTGGGACTCAAACGTCAGAAAGGGTTATGTCACTTATAAACTTTTACAAGCCCTATACTTCCTCTCTACTCCCCACTGACACCTCCAGGACTCATGTGACACATTAAACAGGAAACATGGTGCCGCTTTATGAAAATGTTTGTCCACCTTGAAAAGTGATACTCCTGATATATTTTTAGCCGGCTGCACTGTCGGCTTGCTTTTGGCCTCTTCAGTGGTGTTCTGGAAGAGTCTCCACAAGATCAAGCCTTCTTCATTGTGCTGCGCCAAACCAAGCATGTCAAGTGCGCAACATTTGAAAATAAAATTGTAGAACATGTATAGAACATTAACTCACATATAACTCAACAATAGTTTAATACTCAAGGCCAGTTATCAATAAAAAATACCATAATGTATGGCTTGTCAGAAGTTGCCACCAAAATTCAGTAACAAGTTATTTAATGTTATTTTTATTTTCTTAAAACCTTTTAATGAAAAGTGCAATAGTGTAATATGTCTGCTAAGCTCAAACTCAGTTTTAAATGCTTTAACCAGATAGACACTCACATTTAGAAATTGTTCTTTAAAAAGTCAGTCTGTCGCCTTTTGTATTGTACTGTATAGGGATTGATTTCCAAAGCTGACCACTTTGTGCACAGATTAATGAGTTGTATTCATTTACTAATGCAATATTTTTGTCTGCAGGTATGTCACAGAGTTTGTCGATCTTGGAAATGTGTCAGCACTCAGAACGTTCCGTGTACTCCGAGCACTTAAAACAATCACTGTAATTCCCGGTATGTTGCCCTTTAAATGACCCGCTGTGGGTTCTGTAGAGTGTGTTTCCTATGAAAGCCTGTTCAGATATTTTAGACTCTGCACGGGGATCGTAATCGTTCTGCGCTCTGTGTCTCGCCCAGGTTTAAAAACTATTGTGGGTGCACTCATCCAATCAGTGAAGAAGTTGGGGGATGTGATGATCCTGACGGTGTTCTGCCTCGCCGTCTTTGCCCTCGTTGGGTTGCAGCTCTTCATGGGTAACCTGAGACAAAAGTGCATTCGCTGGCCTCTTGCGACTAACAGCAGCTGGCTCTTTAACTCCACTGAGGACGTGAATGCAACAGAATTTGATTTCCAGGAGTACATTGATAACATGGGTATGGCACAGTTATATTACTTGGATAAATGAACTATACCACGGATTTTGAAGTGGGCCTTCTGGTACTGATCTGTTTCTGTTTGCCCTAGAAAACCACTACTTTTTAGAAGGTCAACTCGATGCGCTGATTTGTGGGAACAGCTCTGATGCTGGGTGGGTCTATTTAAATATATAATTAAATTAATATTAAATACAATTAACTGCCTGAAAAGTTACTGTTTATATTAATACACAACACAAAAACAGATCAACTGCAGGTCATGAGACTACAAAAGGCTGAACACATTAAATGAGTAATTCTGTTTTGTTTTCTGTAGCATATTTGTGAGTTACTGTCTTTGACTCATAATTGATTCACTGATTGTTTATTCGTGGCTTAACAGAAAATGCCCTGAGGGTTATACATGCATGAAAGCTGGCAGAAACCCAAACTATGGGTATACAAGCTACGACTCCTTCGGCTGGGCTTTCCTTGCCCTCTTCCGCCTGATGACACAGGACTTCTGGGAGAACCTCTTTCAGCTGGTACCCGATAAACACGCTATTAACAAGTCTGCTGTTTATCGATACTGTAACATTTAAGAAAGACTTAATGCCAAACTTCACTAAAACTGGAATTAAAAATCAACATGATGAAATGTATTGGTCTTTGTTGGATTGCCCTCCTGTCCATAGCCGTTCCTCTGTCTTGTATCCTGTGCTACCTGGGATAGGCTCCAGGCCCAATGTTACCATGCATTGGATAAGCAGATGGATGGATGAATGGGTGGATGGATGGATGGAGTGATGGATGGATGGATGGAGTGATTGATTTGAAATGTACCCCTGCCATTGGAATAGGGTCATTTATTCAATTCTGCAACATTTTTATTTTAGTTATGATATTTACTCAGTTTTGACTCTGCTAGGATGGAGATTTATATGCTTGTATGTTTCCTTTACGCAGACGCTACGTGCTGCGGGCAAGACTTATATGATCTTCTTTGTGGTCATCATCTTCCTGGGTTCCTTCTATCTCATCAACCTCATTCTGGCCGTGGTGGCTATGGCCTATGCGGAACAGAATGAGGCTACCATTGCTGAGGCTAAGGAAAAGGAAGAGGAATACCAGAAAATCATGGAGCAACTCAAAAAACAAGAGGCCCAGGTCAGCTTTGCTGACACAAATGTGTGATCCACACAAATCTAATACATAGTTCAGCAGCACAGTTACCTCTAAAAAATCCATTAACATTTCCTGCAACAGCTGTTACCACTTCTTGATAATACGCTGCCCGTCCAAAAAAAAAGTTGCCATTTGAATTTATATTAGCAAATACTTAAAAGCCAATGACTGGATCATTATTACAGTTCAGCAACATTGTGCAGCAATAAAGTGAAGTCAGCTGAGTACCTGAATCTACTGAAAGGCCAGGTTACACCTCCATCCATCATCAGTGGATTTTTCTCTTCCCTGTTGGCATGGGCATATTCCAGGATAAGAATGCCAAGATTCATCGGGTTTGAATTGACAAAGAGTGGTTCAGGGAGCATGAGGAATCATTTTCACGCGTGACTTGGTCACCACAGAGTTTTGACCTTAACCTCACTGAAGGTCTTTGGGATGTGCTGAAAGAGGCTTTATGGATGTGGTTCAACTCACTTGTCAATACAGGATCTTTGTGAGAAATGAATGCAAATCTGGATGAAAATAAAAGGGTGAGATGTTGCATAAACGTGTGGAAACAATGTCATGAGAAATGTGCGCCATAATCAAAGCTAAAGGCGGTCCAATGAAAAATTCAAATGGCCACTTTTTTTTTGGACGGGCGATGCACTTACAATAATGGATGATGTTTTAAAGCAACAGTTTTGCCCTAGGACAAAGCAAAATATTTTTAATTGGTTTAGGGGATAACTGACAGAGGCATGAATTATGGCCTAATTGACAGAAGCATGGACCAAAACAGAAGGGCAGCAGGATGAAGCCCGAGAATCAGGTTGAGGATCTTGGGTCTAAGCAGGAACTTGCTATAGATAAACGCAACCTGGGAAGCAGAGATGACATCTCAATGGACTCCCTCTCTGATGCAAAGGTGAGTCTTGGCGGTCTTTACCTACCACATGGTCCAAATGTGCTGGAGTTTGTTGTGACAGTGTGTCTTTTTTCAAGGGGAGGCCAGGTTTAAATGATGAGAAGCTCAGCAGAGATCACCTAGAGGAGACAAGCAAACAGAGCAGAAAATCCAGTGATGCGAGTGATGTCACTGATGCCTTGGAAGGTAACCAAAGAAATATAGCCAGCAGTTTATTTATTAACACTTTGCATTAACTGTACCTTCACAATGCCTTTATAATGCATTTGAATAACATTCAGTGCACTTTCATAATGTATTCATAGAACAGTTATAAGCAGCATGCAAGTATACCTTAGCATTCTAACATATCATAACAGCTTTAATATACATTAATAACAAACATTGTATAATAACAAGCATTACGATTGTATAATTTTTATAATTTTTTTTCTGTTTCTTTTGGCTAATACAATCTGAAAACAATTTACCTTGTATCCAAAATTTATCCAAACTGCAAAATATAGTCCAAATAAATTATACTTTAAAAAAGATGCTAATTCTTTTACTAAAACCGCTTTTCATATCTGTCTAGTATCAATATAAATAAATGTGAAAAACAGTTTTCAAAAGGTTAATGTATTTGTAATGTGGATTGTACCTGCATTAACTTTAATTGTTGTCAGATTTTCTTAGTTCATGGTTTAGGCTATAAAATAAATCTGGAAGGACAGAAGAGCAGACTTTTAATATGAAGACTAATTACCAAGATTATCATATTAAATGAACCATGTACTTTTGTTTCAAATAAATTTACTGCTGTATTTTCAATATGATGGTGATGTTTGTTGAGCGTAGACGAGCAGCTGTGTGCCAAGTTCTGCTGTATCAGTAGCGTTGTTATGCAGTGCTAAGCAGCCTCTATTGAGGCCTCTGAAGGTGCTTTTTGCCCACGTGTGGAAACTGAGTTTAGCCTCACCCAAAACGAATTATTCTGCCAGACCTAGAAGAAGGCCAGCGGCCATGTCCCCCAGGGTGGTACAAGTTTGCCAACACCTTCCTGAAGTGGGACTGCTGTACACCGTGGATTGTTTTTAAAAAGTGGACCTATTTTGTCGTCATGGACCCTTTCGTGGACTTGGGCATCACAATCTGTATTGTGCTGAACACACTCTTCATGGCCATGGAACACTATCCAATGAGCGAAAGCTTTTCGGAAATGTTGACTGTGGGAAACCTGGTAAGACACCGGCCCCTCTGTCACAATGCCGTTACGGTGTGAGTAATATGTTATTTACATCACTCTTCTCACATACACTACCAGTCAAAGGTTTTGCACACCACAGGTTTTTACCACTTTTCGATTTATTTCATAGGCTGACAATTTTTATTCTTGTTAAGCATTGGAAAGTTGGGTGAATAATTATAAATGAAAATATAAGTCAAATAAAACAAGTTTCCTTTATAACATGGAAAGAGTATGTAACAGTGCATGTCTGACATCCTGTTAACTCGTTGTCTAGTGATGGCATAGCCCCACTTGTGGCAAGTTTGGTCCCTCCCAACTCCTTCCAACGCTCCTGCTAATGTCTTTTTTATATTATCAGAATATTGTTCAGAATGGTTCTTCCTCTATCGCTAGGTTTTCACTGGGATCTTCACAGCTGAGATGGTCTTTAAGCTTATAGCCATGGATCCCTACTACTATTTCCAAGTTGGATGGAACATCTTTGACAGCATCATTGTCACGCTCAGTCTTGTGGAACTGGGACTGGCCAATGTTCAGGGTCTGTCTGTGTTGAGGTCCTTCCGTTTGGTAAGACTCTTTTCTCATTAAGTTCAAGACATACGTAACTCAACCATTGGTCATCTTAAATAATGAGGAGCTGTTTTGCATTTTCATTACAGTTATTTTATTGAGATTTGGACAGGGAATATTGATATCCTAATCCTATTCTCCTAAAAGGCTTAAATAGCAGGTACATATTTCTTGTTATTGCATTGTTATGAGAGTGATGTGTGTAGGACGTTTGACTCTGAGCTTTACGATGAACCCAGCTGCGAGTCTTCAAGCTCGCCAAGTCCTGGCCAACACTCAACATGCTGATCAAGATCATTGGGAACTCCGTGGGCGCCCTGGGCAACTTGACTCTGGTTTTGGCCATCATCGTCTTCATCTTCGCTGTGGTGGGCATGCAGCTTTTTGGGAAAGGCTACAGGGACTGTGTCTGCAAGATCTCGTCTGACTGTGAACTACCCCGGTGGCACATGACAGACTTCTTCCATTCATTTCTCATCGTCTTCCGCATCTTGTGTGGCGAATGGATCGAGACCATGTGGGACTGCATGGAGGTGGCAGGCCAAAACATGTGCCTCATTGTCTTCATGATGGTCATGGTCATTGGAAACCTGGTGGTGAGTGAAACCATAATACATAAACAAAACAGAATTAAATGTGTTGCTCACTATTTTCTATGATTTTAATTCAAAGTTAGGCTGAATTCGGAATATTGAGTATACCTAACAATATACAACAAAGGACTGCGAAACCTACAGATTTTCAAGAGGTTATGCAATGCATGGCTTTTTAAGCGTAAGTCAGATTGTGTGCTACGATTTATGAGATTTGTGAAGAGATCTATTTAAGTCTTGTGACTTGAGCCAGCAAACAGTGGTTCTGACCTTGGTATATGTGCGAAGACCCCTCTCAAGTAAACCTTTGGCAAATGCACACCCACGCAGGCATTCAGACAAACAGCTGAGAAATCACAAGATCAGGAAAGCTAGCAGATAAGTAACGCTTCGCACTAGTATAGCTGTTCTTATTGGTAAATACAAAGCTGGTGGAAGCTGAAGCTCATCGCTTATAGTGTCATAAGAGGCTTATTTGCTTGTTGGAAGGAAGGAGGGCTAAATTTTAGATCACCCATTTTTTTATTTTTTCATAAAACAAAGTGCAAATTGGACACCTGAATGTCGACGATTAAATACATGTAAAAAGTTGCAATCTGGATATGTGGATTATTCATCTACTGTTCATTATAGCTGGGTTCCTGCTATCTTAGAACTTTGGAAACAAAATAAATGACCCCAACACATTTAGCCTCGGTCTACCAATATCAGGAAGTTCTTTCATTACCTAATTAAATTATGTTTATTAAATATGTTTATCAATTTTAGTGGGTGTTATAGAACTTGTAACTGATGTTTATATATAATGTAAGACAAAAGAAGTAACCACCATAGCAAAGTGAAATCAGTCCCCTTGATTTGTGACTCTGGCTGACAAATGTTGGGGCTCTGCCACCTAGCTTGTTGAATTATTTAGACTATCTTGACTATTTTTTTAATCATAAGAAAAAATCACACCAGAAAAAAGAATGGTCTACATTGTTCAGTCTACAAAATCGTGATATTTGAAGCATACCACACAGACTGCGATTCAGGGACATTAATCAGCCATGAATATCTGCAGCTTCTTGAAGAGGGATGATTACCTAAAGGTTGCGTGATGCTGCATCTAGATCTGCTTTATTATGCAGTATTTAAAATGCTGCATCGTGATTTATAATTTTAGAAAATGTAGTCTGATACAGCACTTTGTAAGCTTGCATTTTGCTTCCCTTTCTTAGGTGCTGAATCTTTTTCTTGCCTTACTTCTGAGCTCATTCAGTGGAGACAATCTGTCAGCCTCTGATGAAGAGGGAGAGAACAACCTCCAGATCGCCATCAACAGGATAACCAGAGGCATTAATTTTGTTAAAGCCTATATAATCGGACTCATTCGGCGGATGCTGGGGAGGAAGGCCAAGTCCAATGAAGGGGATGGTGAGGACGACAACTCAAAGAAGGAAAATCTTATGCTAAATCACATGAATAATGATGCGGACTCCAAGACCAACCTTCAAAAGATGGAATCCTCATCCACCTTGACTGATGGGGTCTCTTCTATTGACTTTGTCACCAACGCTAAAGTGACAGTCAATATTCCCATTGTCAAGGGTGAATCTGATCTCGACATCCCAAATGATTATGATTACTCCTCAGATGATGAAGCCGGAATCATTAAAAAGAAGGTGAGACCAATCATAATGCAATTGCTAGTATAACCATTATGGATACCTGGCAATAAACCACCTCGCAGTTATTCACCAGCTAGTGGTCGAACAAACACGATGCATGAAAATATGACATCATCAGAGTGTAAGCCTAGCGCTTGTTGGGACCATGCAATTTCTGCAACTTTGAGCAAGCATGTCTTCAAAAACTTAGCATCAGAGCCGGGTTGAATGTAACTAGCTTTCACAGTGTTACTGGTCTCCCACCAGAAATTAATTTCTTTCGTTTTTTTTTTTCTTTCTGTTGCCCTCGCAGGCTGTTGTGTTTTTCAGCATGATGAAATGTGGCATAGAATATTACATTCTTTTATCACTGTTGTCCACTACTGTGCAGAATAGAAGAGTTTTACTTGTAAAATTGTTGTGTTGGGTGTTGAGTAAAATCAGCTGGACTAGATCCTTTACGATATTATTGCTCTTAAGTTTACATGTACTGGAGTTTACAGGGAATGATGGAATAAATAGTCAGTGACAGTTCTGTGGGTAAACAAATCCTTTTAATGAGAAAGGAGAATGGCCTGACTAGCAGAGGTGTATAGTTCAGGCCCAGAAAGTAAAAATCCAGACCAAGACTTTGTTACAATCAACCAATTGAATACTCTGTGACTGTGACTTGTTATACTGAAGTTGTTGATTGAAACAAAACCTCGGTCTGCATTTTTAACTTTCTGGACCTGTTGCTTTGTACTTCTACCACTCATATTAGTAATCTTCTTGTTCTCCTCCTCCTCCTCCTTCTTCTTCTTCTTCTTCTTCTTCTTCTTCTTCTTAATATTATTACCATTGGGCACAGGGCCAATGGTTATTCTATTTTTAGCTAGTTATAAGATTCTGACAGTCCAATATTATATGATGGCTGGAACTAAGGTTTTGTTTTTTACGACTATTTGAGCCCTAGGTATACATAATATAGATCTTCATTAAAAAAAAAAACAAAATCCTGCAACTGGAATCTGTAGGATAAATGTGATTATGCCATGGGAGCCGTCTTGGACTGAGGCAATTTCTAACTCCAGATACTCTGGAACGTGCATCCACATGTATTTGCTAGTGATGCTAATTATGGAAATATAGTTGATGTGGTGACCTTATTTGAGACGCTGGAGGAATGTTCTCGTTAAGTTCAACGTTAAGTATGATGGGAGTGATAGAAGACTAATGTCTTTGGCTAATGTTCAGTTTGGGTTTCTCAAAAAATGACTGAATCCATTTCCCATTCGATGACATTGATGAGTTTTTTTTTAGAAATTCTTTAGTAATTTTGCCTCAGATACTGCAATCACGATAAACAATGTGCCACTTTTGCATGCCTAATGGTATTTGTCCCAGATCTGAGCAATGATGAATTTTAATCTTCACTAGTGGAACAATTGCCTTTTTATTGCCAAGGTGGCTGCAGCATTCATTCTCTAAGCCCTTCATTTTAAGTGGAGACAGTTTTTTTTTTAAATGCTAGGTGCCTAAAATAATGTTAGACCTTAATGTTACGCCGTGTCTCACAAAAATAGCTTAGGACAGTGGTTCACTGGCTCTTAAATTTGAAGTTTTTCATAATGGGAAAATGTAATGTACTGCTTGAAACATCATTGGACTTTGGGAGAAGCTCATTTACAATTATAGGTGACATCTGCTGAGGCAATCTTCAACCAGGAAGACATCATATGACTGTTCATAGACTGTTGGAAACTAGATAGCATAGCAGACTTAGCTCTGCTGTCACTCTATACTGCAAAAAATCAAAGTAAACAAAATAGTAAGATAATCTGTGGTCTCTGGTTCCCCCTTAACAGTTTAATGAATGCTGTCCGAGCATAAATTTTATGCAACCATTAATATGTGTCTTCGAGGTTTTCGTTATTTGCCGTGAGAGACTGAATGTCGGATAGTTCCGTTTCACCTTTGGCCTTAGAAACCCCAAACATGTCAAAGGCCTGTAACATTGCATTTCATAAATGTTATTGTGCGAGCTGGGGAATCAGGCACAGGAGTCGGGAAGTCGGGTAAACACAGGATTTAATATAAACACGCTCAGAGACATCCAATGTTAATGACCGGACGGGGAAACAAACTCAAACGCGGACTGTAAAATACAGGGCTAATTAACGAGACAGGAAACAGCTGGCGACACAGGGATTCCACACGAGGTAAATGAGGGGGCGTGGCACACTGGATAATAAAATCTGTGATATATTTCATAATACAGTCATGCGCCACTTAACAATGTTTCGGTAAATGACGGACCACTTATACGATTATAATGGGGCTGAAAAATGTGCATCACCTAGTGATGCAACTGTCATGATGTTGTAGGACAACACATTATTCACATATTTGTGGTGATGTTGGTGTAAACAAACTTACTGCGCAGCTGGGCATATAAAAGTATAGCACATGCAATCATGTACACTACGTAATACTTAATAACAATAATAAAAAACTTTGTCACTGGTTTATGTATTTACTATACTTTTTAATTGTTATTTTATAGTGTACTCATTCTACTTTAAAAAAAGTTTACTGTAGCCTAGGTGTACAGTATAGGTAATACCATCTAGGTTTGTGTGAGTACACGCTATAATGTTCATACAGCAACAAACTCAGATAACAACACATTTTTCAGAACATATCCCTCTAATTAAGTCATGCATGACTGCATTTAAACCAGACATTGTTTAACATTGTTTTTATTGACATGTGAAAAAAGAAAAATTAATTAAACATTTTGAACTTTTCCATGTCGAAAAGTGAAACGGAAATGTGCCAACTTATTTATCAGTATTAGGTAACAGCATTTGGTTGAAGTCGCAGACGATTTTACTTTTGTGCCTCTACTGAATGAGGCTCTTTGTCTGCCTCTCCAGTAAAATATACAGCTGCGTAGATGAGAAAAACATAATCTCCATCTGTCCTCCAAACACTCATCTGTCCAGGGTCACAGGGGGACCTGAAGCCCATGCCAGGCAACGTAGGCTGGGGTACCAGCTGAATGGGATGACAGTCTGTGACGGGTCAAATTTACACTCAGACTGAGGTCCGTTATTGCCAATTTAGAGATGCTAGTTGACCATGCAAGCAAATCTTTGTGACATGGGGAAAACATGCAAACTCCACACACACACACACACACACACACACACACACACACACACACACATACACAGGTTTGTAATGATATCTCTCTCCACTCATTTCTATGATGAAAACTCTAATCCTAACATGACGACCTTAACCCCTACCCAACCCTGACCTTAACCATAAGTAACCAAACAAAATACAAGACTTTTGGCATTTATACTTTTTTGATTGCATTCACAAATTGTTGCACTGAAAAATGGTCCCCACAACATCAGAAAACAAGTATTTATTACATTGTGTGGGACATTTCATACCCGCAATGTAATATAAACCTAATCACGCAAGCAGACACACACACAGCAGAGGCGGGATCCAAGCTCTGTTATAATATACTTTATCTACTAAACAAATACATACAAGTTTTCTTACTTTGAGTATTGAGTATTATATAGCAAGTAGCAAAGTCACGGTTATATTTTTATATGGCCAAATAATGCATGATGTATCAAACAGCATATTCAAGAAATAGATTGTCAAATATCATGCATCATTGCGTGTTTTGCATTAGAGATGCGTGGACTTCAGTGAACAAGGTGGCAACGCTGTGACTGGAGATCACAAACAAAGCTGCTCAAGAAAAAGAAACAAATGTTGTGGCCCTTCTCTCACCCCCCCCCCCCTTTAGGTGGAGGAAGTGGAAGATAATGCAGTTCAGTGTGTCACAGAGGAGAAGGTGCCTGAGGAGGAAGAGGAGGAGGAGGAGCCGGATATGATCGAACCAGAACCTTGCTTCACGGATGGTAATGTGAAAAGGGAAAGGGGTTTTCGACCGACACAGCACTGGGTGCTCTTAGCACCGACCTTAATGTAGCCACCAATTATATAATCACTGCCTATAATAATATATGTTGTGGCAGGTCTGTTGTAAAGGCCAACAATGGTGCTTTTACTACAGCTGTGCAATTAATCATAATGTCGCCAGATAACATATGTGACTGCTTTCATTCCAGTGTGAAGCTGCATCTTCTCACGCTTCCTTGTCATGCTTCAGCCTGTTTCAGCCGCTTCCCCTTTCTAATGGTGGATATCACACAAGGCAAAGGAAAGACCTGGTGGAACATCAGGACGACTTGCCTCACTATCGTGGAGCACAACTACTTTGAAACTTTCATTATATTTATGATCCTGCTAAGCAGCGGAGCCCTGGTATGTGTTACATACCCACGTAACCTAAGATGCACAGAAAAGTAGATTTTTTTTCTTTTCCGACAACTTTGACATTGAATAACATAAGAATTTCTTTTTTCACGTTATTTTGTCATTGAACGTTTTTGGGAGCAGAATTATATTAAATGGCATAAATGCACTTTTTTTTAACATATTTTCACATTAACATTTTCATTATTTTCTTGCTCATATCTTGGCAGGCTTTTGAAGACATATACATCGAACAGCGCAGAGTTATAAAAATCCTTCTAGAGTATGCGGATCAAGTCTTCACCTATATTTTTATTGTGGAAATGTTGCTAAAATGGGTGGCATATGGGTATAAGGTTTACTTTACCAATGCCTGGTGCTGGCTGGACTTCCTCATTGTGGACGTGAGTGTCTCTCTTTCTTTAAAGTTTATATTAAAGCTCTTGTGTCGTTTCCTTTGTGGGAATGCAAAAGCTATAAACTGAAGCCCTTTTCACCCAGAAATACATCTCATAGCATTGCTGTATTTTTACAGTAGTAAATAAAATAGAAACTTAGTTCCACTTTAAGAAGCCCTACTAGGGCTTAATGATGTTGGAAAAAATTCAGATTGTCCATCCAACCATCCATTCTTTATACTGCTTCATCCATAAATTCAGATTATGATATTTGAAAATTTTGCAGTAAATTCTGCAATATTTATAAAATACAGTTGAAAATTTACTTGCCACCAAATAAAACTCATTATCTACCAAAAGAATCTGTCAAGTAAGTTGTTGGCGTTTTTGTAAGTTGCGAAGTAGTGCCGACAAATCAAACTTGTTCAGCGCTATGCAATATTACAGTGGTTCTCAACCTTTTTTTGCAGTGGGCCGCACTATGTCCAAGTTCAAGTCTCACGGGCCGCATATTATTTA
>JAODKE010000050.1:12747426-12758667 GCA_026779605.1 Mormyrus hasselquistii | reverse complement strand
AAAAAATATTAGCAAATTATTCAGCAGTTATATAATTTTATATGAAATGAGAATATACTGCTGCTGGAGTTATGCACATTTTTGTCACTAGGCTACTTATTTACTTTAGTTTGCTAGTTTAGTTATATTTTGCGGAGTATTATGTCAAAATGGTTACATTTTACTTGAGGGGGCACAAATATGCTAGTTAATGTATTAATTAACCAAAAAAATTTGTGTTAGTTACATACTAATGCCATGTTTGTTCATTATTAATCAATCATGATGATTAATGTAATTCAGTTCCTTTATTTGTTTATGATTTGTTCTTGAGTAGTAACTCAACGTTATAAAGTTACTTGTGACCCCTCAAGTTTATTGTTACTGAAAAAACTCACAGAATGACAGTGATATGGGTAAATGCTCACGCTTTTGTGGAGACCTGAGATTCTGTCTTTTTAAACCACCGCACCCAAGTGACAGTACCATCCTCACATGCATAAATAAGTAACACCGAATTTTATACTTCAACAGAGACAAATATACAATGTATGTTATTCTGAAGGAAACTTGCAAGTACAGCAATACTAAAACTGAGATGTAAAGAGTCATCTGGCACATTTAACATTCTATTTTAAGGAAATAAATATTTAAATGTTACTGTGAATGCAATTGTGATTACTAAGAATGTTCTTTTTGAAATAAAAACACAAATAAAGGTTCCCAGCATGCATCATCAGTACATAATGCATAATATCTCTAACTAGTGAAATGAAATGTGGTTCAATCAAACTCCTTGACTGGTCAAAGTTGGTTGTACATATTTTCTTAGCATTATACATCATCTTTGTTTAGAAATTATTACATTTCATAGTCTTTTGACTAATGTATTATTTACTACTCTATATTGTTGAATAAAATCCTTGATCAATCAATATGAAGCAATGTATACCTTGGGATTTATGTTGATAAAAGTTATTGTTATAATATATTTAATTTTATATTCATTGTACTATTGTAATTTTAGCTACTCCCTGAAGTTTTATAATACAACATGTTTTTTCAGATACCTTTGAAAAATCATACAGATGGTAGTTAATAGAAGAAGCACATTGGGTTTGTCCTAAAGCTCAAACTGCCCAGAATTAGTAATAAAGTTGCTCAGATTGACAGGGGCGTGGGTGATTACAGAGGGAAGCGATCCGGAAGTGGAATCGAACACGACGGATTCTCATGCCTGTGACAGGTAACGTGTGAAATGCATTTTGCACCAGATGTGACAGTAACACGTTTGTAACTTTACAAATTAATATTTTTGTAATGCCTTAACTTCAGAACTGTCTATCGATGTGCATTTTTCTTAATTTATTATGCTACTTCATGAGAAGGGAATACGTTCGAAAATATACTTTTGTTACAGTACTGTGCAAAAGTTTTTGGCAGTCTAAGAAAATAATGTTCAAATGATTTTCATGTTGACGTAAAACTATGATGTCTGTCAAAGTGTGTCAGCTTAGCCATTTCCAAACCTATGCTAGTCACCCCAGTGTTTGCAGCAACTGTCTAATACACAATGCGTGCTTTTTTTTTGACTCAACCACTACCCCACCTCATGCGGCTAATCAACACCTCATTGACATTTTAAAAGTAACTAAGTAACTAACTAGCTTTTGATTGATTGATTGTTTGATTGATTGGTTGATTGATTGATTGATTGATTGATTGATTGATTGATTAAGCTGAATATGAAATGTAAGAAATACACGGAATGGCTGGGTTGCTTCTGAGGAGAGGTTTGGGAACTGAAGTGGTGTTCATCTAGCCGTTTAACAAGATATCAGTAACTTTTTGCAGAACATAAGTTTTTTTTGTGTTACTCTTGATTTGATATGTTCTAATGTTAAATTGTATTTTTTGTTTTGAGTACATATACACTTACTACCATAAAAATACTTTTGATTATTTGAGATTATGACTTTTGCACACTACCAAATGGTCTTCTAGCTATCAATCAAGTTACCAGTAAATTTTTGGAGAACAGAGGACATTCTTGTAAGTCTTTGTCGTGTTACTCTTAATTTTCATATGTTCTAATGTTAAATTGTGTTTTTTTCTTCTCAGCAAATGTGCCATTACTGCCCAGATAAATAGCTTTATACATTTTCTTTGACTGCCTAAGACTTTTGCACAGTACTGTATGTATATACTGTATGTATGATTTTATTTTAAAAAATTCTAACAACTAAGCAAAATATCCTTAGTAATGAAAAAATAATTTTGGTATTTCAGTTGCCAGCTTCCTGTGTCACACAGCTGCCAAAACCCACAAAATAATAAGATCCTCTTACACATTCATAGACGCCTCGAGATAGTTGAGAGATAAAGTATGTTCATCCATCTATCTTTCATCCACAAGGTCATGGGGGTGGATTGGGGGCTGTATTTTATCTTAGGGCCCCAGGCATGGGGACACCCAGCACAGGATTAACCCCCGTGCATAGATTTTGGTTTATTCATAGTAAAAAAGAGAAATTCTGCTTTATAAAAAAACAAAGTTGTGTACAAGAGATATGCCAACTTTATTTAAAGCATGGAGATATCTTTCCTGAACCATATAAGTCAAGCATATGCATAAGGTAAGTATCTTGAGTCTTTGACCTCCACCTAAGTAATGCCAATCAGTGGTACAAATGGTTCCAAAGTTGTTTTTTTTCCAGCTGGGAATTTAAAAATAGCATCATGGTGGAATCTATCAAATTACCAGTTGCAGAATCTATCAGGTTAAGGGTCTCTTAACCTCTGGCTCTGCCCACTATAGAACCCCTGGGCATTGGAATAGTGTACCGGTCTTTATGTGAGGGATTCAGTTCAAGTTCCTTCCAAACTGTGTAAGTTTAAGGACAGGCAGTAACCTTTCAACAACCCGCCCAGCAAATCTCTGTTAAGCAGCAGACAGGATGTCCAGTTTCAGCACTTCATTCATTCATCTGATCACTCTTCACTGCCTCTTTGTTTTATGTAACACTGCAGACCGATATAGTAGCATATTGGCAGAAGATGACATCCTGTCCCACCAGGAAAAATTGCTTGGCAGGGCTTCTCCTGTGGGTTTTCTCTCTCCTCGCCCGAGTCCAGCTGTCCAAAAGATGCAACATGAGAGGACCCAAGAGTTGTGACAGCAGAAGTAGGGGGAAGTTACACAGCATTTTGAGACTCCAGGATCTCCATTTGAGGTCTTGAACAGAAGGTATGAGATCCACTGTTGGAGAGAGAAGAACTCCATCATTACTAGTCTCATTCCTAATCCCAATTTCAGTGGTTTTTGGGTGAAATTTCAACAAGCAAATATTTTCTTCTGTGTGTAACAGGCATTTGAAGCATGTCTGAGGTATTTCCGTGCGCAGGTGGTTCACACTTGCTCCACTGAGGCATGTGGTATTCACCACTGGCATCCGTGTGTAAAATGTGAATGTTCTTAACACGTGGGTGTCTATATGTGTGCCTGGATATATATTGACTGAGTGAAAATGAAAGAACATACCATTTGGACGAGCTGAACGGTGTTCAGTGGTTAACAGGTCATCAGTCGGCAGCATGACAAGCTCCTCACCTGATTGTGTGGCGAGGCCCACCCAAACATAAATCATTTTAATGCACAGCAAAACCAAAACAGAACATTCTCATCCATTAAGTCCAGCGGTTCGATGAAGATCACGCCTAGTCGACTTGAAACTTCTCCACAATTGGCAGCATTAGAGGTCTGAAGAAACAAATCGATGGAATAAAGTAAAACCCAAAAGCCGTCTAGGGTTTCTGCTTTGATGCCACGACCGACAACATGCACGGGCACTGACCAGCTGATGCAAAACAGCAATTAAGTAACAATTATCCTCACTAGGGTGGTCTATTTAAAGTCCTGTGCCTCTATTCCCCTGCGGAGGCTTCAGTAGATGTCTGCCAAAAATAGGCCATTTAGGTATCTGTTTGTTGGCAGTTCTTGATGGTAAACGATCTTGCCGGTACTTGAGTGTTTGAAATCTTTCAGCTCCCGGGTTGGGTTCCTGCATGATAAATCCACGAAATAACCCTTGTTTTGCCATATTCTCCCCGCAGTTGAGTTTATAGAATAGTATAGTGATACTTTATTAATCCCTGTGGAGAAATTTTCTGTTCACTCTGCCCCATCTTGCTCTTCATGCAGGTGAGACCAGGCTTTGGGGTGGGGGGTCACAGCGATGGGGCAGTCACCTTACAGAGTCCAGCAGAGAGCTGGAAATTAAAGGCCTTGTTCACGGCCTCACAGACAACTAACTATTCTGTGGAGGCCAGAACAGGCACAAAGGCTGAGCCACGTATGACCCCTGGTGAACTCCCTCTAGCGCGAACCCCTTTGCCCTAGGTATCAATATATTTCCATTACCCCATTAAGACCATCAAGATCTTAAGTATGACTGTATGGCATAAACAAGACCATATACGCAGTGTATGCAGCACTTTTAGTTTTAGATTCACTTGCACTTTGTTTAGTAATGATTGCGTATCTTCAGTGCATCCTCTGGCAAACTGCTGTGATGCTCCTACTGTTTCAGTGTGTGGATTTGATTACTCTGCCGTGAACTACTGTTCTATTTAGGATGCGAATTTTATGATGATTTATACTCGGACTTGAGATCTCCAGTCTCGGAGGTGTGAGGTTATAGTGCAATCCACAAAACCACCACACCATCCACACAAAATAATAAGAGCACTCAAACGAGATCCAATTTTATTGGTGCGTTTATGTGAGTTAAGAAGTAACAGCTCCAAATAGGGACTCGATCTGGCTCAAAACATTTGTGTTGAAAAGTAAACACCCCTTACACCTGTTCCTGCATCAGACCTAAATTCTTTTTTCTTTTTTTTTTCTTTTTTTTTTTAGAATCCGTCTCGGAAGTAAGTCTCAAATGTTGTTACGGAGTTGGATGACAGTCCTCTAAAATAGCAATTCTGTCATACCTAAAAGGATACTACCATGAACATCAGCGTCATGCTGCATGAAAAGCATTGGAGTACACACAAGATAATTTGCTGAATATGCACAGAAAAAATTCCTTATGCTGGTCAGAATTTGGAATTATTAGCATCCGTAACTGCTGTTGGTCTTTAACTCTGCAGATGCCTTTTTAATTACAGGTACTATCTGTCCACAGCTGTGCTATTTCAGTTGGACAGAACTGGGTTTTTATGTACGCGTACGCTGTTAGTGTATTGATGCCTGTCCCCAAGTCCCCCTCGGTCCTTAAACATATGGCGCAGAGCCAGCAGATACCATGGGCAGTGAGATACAAGCTCATCAGCACTTCTCTACACCGTCCTCTAACATGCAATACTATCTTCACACACTGACACTCTGCAACGGAATCAGGTTTAAGGAACCAGCCACTTGTGTTTGATGTTGACCTTGTGGTAATCTGCCTCCTTCTCATGTCCGGATCTAGAGACAAGGTCCCCTGAATATCTTAGTGGATAATGTTCCTTCAGCGTTGGATCGGATGGAAGGGTCTAGACTTCATTGACCTGCTTTTCACTGTGTGGAATTCTCTAGTAAACTATCTCTATTTCTGTCCTGTGTAGTTTTATAAAAGCTTCAAGCATAACCGAAAACCCAAAATACAAGCTATAAATATAACAATTAAAAATGGAAAAACTGTAACTATATCCCATGCACCTAAAAATGTTGTAGTGTCAAAAAAAGCAGGAAATTTGAAGGGTAGAATATAGTAAATATGTAAAAGATCTATATATTATTTCCAGAGAAACTGGAAGTATTAATCTATAATAATCTTAGAGATCTAAATCCAAGTTCAAAGCTATACATTGACCCCATATCCTGTAACTTGAGTTGATTTTTCGTACCCTGAAACACATTGCAAAATTTTTTTTAATAAAAGTATATGAAAGTCTAATATTTTACACATGTACCAAGAAGCAATATTTGGTACCGTTAAAATCCAGTATTTTGACCAATACCATAAAGGTTTAAACAAAACAAAAAAAAAAACTTGTAAAATTTAAAAGGATACAAATTGCTAATGCAAAGATGTACTTGAGGATGAATTTATTTTTAGTTTGAAGACACTGGGCTGTCTAAAAATATAAACGGCAGAGTTTGAACTTTGTCTATGATAACTCTCTCTGGAAAAACACATGCAGACGCAAACAGTAACCTCATCATGTTCCAATAGTATGTCTGAACCACCAGCTGATGTATACAAAAGTACTACATCTCCAACGTGACAATGCCTGCTAAAACCTCTGTAATCCTTTTAACGTAAACTTAGGCATTTTCATTTATACAGTATTTGACTAAATGATGTACAAACACACTGCAATCTGAATTCAAATGGAACCTGCAAAACAATATCATTCATGACGGTAACAGGCTTGGCCTTATCCTAAGACAAAGAGCTGCAAAACATATCAGATTCTGTTTTTTTTCCATCCAGGGATTATTCCTGGCATCCGGCTGACATTTTGTTTCCTTGTTGCACCCAAACAATGAATATGGATGAATCTCACATCTGATAGGATTAGAAGCCAGGCGACATGTTCCAGGGGCTTGAGATTTGACTGAATCCTGGTTTTCCCCTGGATATAGATTACGACATGATCTCATTGCTGTCATGTTTATTGGCAATGTAACCTTTATGTGAGTTATTGCTGTGTAAATCCGTGAACTGGATATGTAGACACAACTGTTTTTATTTTTTCAATTTCCAGGGTGTTTAACTATAAACAAAGGAAATGTTGAAATGTATTTGGAAAAAAAAAAATTCAGAAAACAATCTGTTTTCCCCTTGCAGCTATACCAGTACATTGTTTTTGTTTATGATATATTTGTTATACAGTTAAATATTTCAGATATTTCAAAAATATCTGATGACTTAGGAGGGACAGCACTGCATCTGAGGAGGAATGTAAGGTTCAACCTCTGGTTTCCAGTCATCACTGTTAACATCAAGCCCATCGCAAGAAGAACACAAACTTCACTGTTTCGAGGTGCTGATTCACTGAGTCGTACGTTTTCTTTGACTGCAGAAGGAAACTCAAAGAAGCATGAGAAGAACGCAAAAATGTCACATACAGTAACTGTACAAAAGCCTCAGGCAATCAAAGAACATGTTTAAAGCTATTTATCTGGATAGTACGTCTATATTTCTTCAGAAAGACAACATTTAGCATTAGAACAAAAGTAAATTAAGAGTAACAAAAACGAACAAGAATTTCCTCTATTGTCCAACGTTACTGATTCCTTGTTGGATGGCTAGATGAACACCGTTTCAGTTCCCAGAACTCTCCTCAGGGACACCTCAGCCTTTCCATTAATTTGTTAAATTTGACCACTATCTCAATTATAAATCGCTAAATTACTTGGTGAGGTATTGATCAGCCAGACGTGGATTGCTAGCGGTGGAATCAACAAATCCATTGATGTATTTGTTAATTCGTCCATCAGTCCATTTCCTACATGAGCTGTGGGTGCAAGGCAGGGAATAACACGGGATTGGACGCCAGCCCATCGTAGGGTATATTGGATGGTTGCTGAAAATGGTGGGATGATTGTATGACAGGTTTTTAAGGGGCTAAGTTAATAAAATTTGAACAACATAAAACTGTAGTTTTACACCGACACAAACATCTTTTAAAATCTGCCTTGGACTATTGCGCAGTACTGTATACCTCATCATATACACCTGCCAAAGTACAGAAAACAACATAGCCAATTGCTGAGTTAACACACCACACTATTTTTTATGAGCCTGATTTTGAATGGATTTCATTTAATAGCTGACTATATCAGGATTTAGGTATTAAAGTGTATAGAGAACGTGGTTCCTTGGTGTCTGACATTAGCAGAATATTCCTTTAGGTAACTTCAAAACCATTGGAAGAATTGCAGGCTTTGTGTTAGATTCTTGATAGAAGTGCTTTGTTTTGACCAGAACGTGTTGTTCTGCTGTTAACCTTTGGTGCTGAGGAAGGGTGTACCAGTATCTGTACATATGCATCATATATTGCAAAAATGCATATGAATCAGGTTAATGCAATGAAACGGAATATAGCCATTACACAGAACACAGGCCAAAATTCTCAGGTTTCCCCGGTGATGCATACATACATGGAGAGACACCGTATAAATACAGAACATTAAAGAGCGACTCAACAAATCGACAAATATTGCCAACACAGACAGGTGAAAGTTACTCAAAGGCAAACCAAGTAAAATGGTAGCAGGTAAGTCACTGATATTATCATCAGTTTGTAAGTTCTTTTAGAATGACTTAAGATGAAAGTCTAGCTCTAGGGAATTCAGATGTTTGAAGTCAGAAAAAATATGATGAATTAATGAATGAAATCAATGGCAAAGTTTGACCCAGTTCACTAATGGTTTGTGTTGACATGCTTGTGCTTCATCAGGGTTCTTGCTGTGGCCAGTTCTTCTGGTTAGTCTTTCTATGACTCCGGTGGAAACCATCCCATTGTACAATCTCTTCAATAATGCTGTCAACAGAGCACAGCACCTACACCAACTGGCTGCTGACATCTACAAAGAATTTGTAAGTTCTAGGCCAATCGTGTTATCATCCTTCAGAGCCATTTAGTTCACTTTTCCAGCTATGTCAATTATAAAATCCATGCAGTAATTAATTGTTTTGTGTACTCAATGTGTTGCATACACCACGTGAAACCCACCTTTCGCCTAATGCCGCGCTTCACAGGAGCGTACTCTGCTACCTGGAACAAGACAGCTCGGCGATAACTCCCCGCTTGCTGGGTGCTACTCTGACTCCATTCCCGCTCCCACGGGAAAAGACGAAACACAGATGAGATCCGTAAGTGATGCTGCAGGTTGTGTCTGGTTGTGTATAACATAACAAGGAAATAGCGATACCCACAAACCAGGAAATGAATAGTAGATTAACGTTACAAGTAAAGTCTACTGATGCCTTATGCTGTGCCTGATGACAATGTACTTTTCCCCATAGTTTGTATTCCACAGATATCTATTATCCCTAAAGCAGAAATGAAAAGCAGCAAATTAAAGATTCATATCCGCCTTCAAAGTCACTGATGTTTTGTGATAAGATGATTCCCTCATGGTTTTATTACTCGCTTTGGTCAGGATGGGGATTTACTGCGCATCTCCTCTGCTCTCATCGAGTCCTGGGTGTATCCCCTCAAGACCTTCAGCGAAGCCTTTTCTAACAGTCTGATGTTTGGTACCTCTGACCGCATTTACGAGAAGCTGGAAGACCTCAGCAGGGGGATCGATGAACTGATGAGAGTAAGAACCGCTATGGTGTTCGCTGTGTACAGTCCCTGCTGAAGCACACTTCTGCACAGAACAATGTTTAATGTGCGGATTGCATTTCATCCGTCTCCTAACTGCGTATTTCGGTCAGGGTTACAGAGGGGCTGAAAATGGACACATGTATGCAAACACTTACGAATAGGGTCACACACTTTTTCTGCCTAATTGCATGACTTTGGGAAAATACTGGAGTACCTGGAGGAAAGCCATGCGACAGAGAACACGTGTACACACGCACACGCACACGCACACACACGCACACACACACACACACAGCTGGGATGTAAACCCCCTAGCAATGTAAGGCAACCATGGTTGTTGTGATTTGAATATTCATTTGGTAGCACACAGAGGCATCATGCAACGTTAATGCGAGTCGAGAAAATCTTATCTTAATCTTATTATTTGCGAAGATCACTTCTTATCTTTAAGGAAAATCACAACCTGTTAAATCTGTATTGTCTGCAAAACTGAAATGGTCCGAAGCAAGATGTTTACTTTTGATCTTTTAAGACAAATCAATGAAAGCATTAAGCAGAAATACGGCTGTAGTTGCAATCAATGCCTGCTGTGTGTTGTTCTGTGTGTTGTTCTGTGTGTTGTTCTGTGTGTTGTTCTGTGTGTTGTGTCAACTGCTTCTCCAGGGTCACCGGCTCATGCAGGATTCCTCGAATAGCTTTGCTTGAAGTTGATGATGAAAAAGATCTTTCAGGTGCTCCTCACCATGACCTGTCTGTCTTCTGCATGTTGTTCTTTCAGTCTTTGGGCGAAGGGGGCATCCATCTGTCAATGCTGATGGATCCCTATGAGAACTTTGATGTCATCCTGAGGACTGATGCTGCACGGATGAAGAATTACGGGCTACTGGCTTGCTTCAAGAAAGATATGCACAAAGTGGAGACTTACCTGAAGGTTACAAAGTGTAGGCGTTTCGGGGAGAGTAATTGTACTTTGTAAGGATAACAAAAAGCCGGCAAACCGGGTTACATAATCTTATTACGTAGGTATTTAGACTTTGTGTTCCCTGCTTAATCAATCACAACTTTTCTGATTTGTTTATTTTCAAATTCCAGAAAAATATTAACCAGTATCAGTACAAAATAAAATGCAACACAAGGATTATATTTTAAATTCTTGGTTTTAGACACGTTTCCTACTTGTGTCAGAGATGTAAATGCTTAGACAAACTTTTTCTTTAGTTTTAAATTATGTCATCTTATACTGTGCCACATTAAACCAGTCTAGCTCGGAATAAACACATTCCAACATAAATTAAGAGCATAAAGAAAGATGCAAAAGTAAATTTCTGGTGTGTGTTCGGAAAAAAAATTTGTTTGCAAAGGTTTAAAAGTGCATGTTCAGATTTATATAAAGGTATTTACCTTTTAAAAGTGTTGTGCAAATTATAGTGGGTTTGAAATGCCATTGAAACATTTTATCCAAAGAAAATTTACATTTTTGAAAAATGTTAATATAATTTACATCCAATTAACAAGAATGGTAAACTTTTGTTTAAAGTTTTTATTGTAGAATTTTCTTTCTTTTCATTTTCTTGAATTAGTAATCTGTTTTAACCTGGTTGTTTACATGTTCCTCAAAAAGATATTTTTCTTCTGCAATCTTTTTTCAATAAAGCTGTTGTCTTCTGCAGTATAAATTTTTTATATTCATATTTATGGATATCTGAACTAGGGATGGTCCTTTCAGGTAGAATTACTAGTCGATTTCTGCAGTCATTTTCGAACATTCGATTGACCCTTTGAAACGTCCATAGAATATAGATCAAGATATTTATTTATTTCCATAAAAAATGAAATATTACTCGTCGCTGCCAATAATAATAATAATAATAATAATAATAATAATAAACTGTAGCCAAAGAACGTAGGCCTATTATCTATCTTACTATC
>JAODKE010000050.1:12724212-12736321 GCA_026779605.1 Mormyrus hasselquistii | reverse complement strand
TGAAGTTTAGATGAGGTTAGGAGGGAATTTCAAAGTGGTAGCCCTTCGTATGGCTCAGTACCCGTGAAGTAGCTCTGTTTCAAAAAGGTTGGTGACCCCTGCTCTAAAGCTAACCCTAACCTGCTCTAAAGCTAACCCTAACCCTCCTAGTTAGCCACAGCACTCCACAACAAAAAAGTTCAGCCTTATACCTGGAAAACAGAATGGTTTATTATATATAGAAGATATATACAAGAAATCTTATGGTAAATCTGTGTTATTCCATAATAAAAATAAATTAGCTACATGAAAAGTGCTGAAGTAGTTTTCAAATCCTAGACTATTTACAAGATACTAAAACTGTTACATACATGTAAATGAGTGTGCAGACTTGACTCAAATTCAAAATCTCCATGTCAGTCAGCTCTCTACGGACATGTCCTTCTGGAGTTAACTCCGCAGGTGTACAATGGACTATTCGCTATTTTGGTGTGATTTTAACTTTGATACAGTAACATTTTAGTCTCGCATGCGTTGGTGGGATATTCTCTCAAATTTGGACAAAATAACAGATATGACTATAAATTTAGGTGGGGTAAAATTTCAGAACACAGGCCAAAAACAGAACAAAATAAAAACAGGATATAAGAACATAAGAAATTTACAAACAAGAGGAGGCCCATCAAGTTCAGTTGGGGAGAACTTAACTAATAGCTCAGAGTTGTTCAAATCCTATGTAGCTCTGATTTGAAGGAAACCAGGGTTTTAGCTTGCGCTACACTAACAGCAAGACTATTCCATACTCTAACTACACGCTGTGTAAAGAAGTACTTTCTCAAATCCATTTTAAAATGGCCACAAGTTCTAATATTTAAACTAATATTGAAGTAGCCATTTGGTTGAACAGCATCTAGATCGGTTACAATCTTATATACCTGGATCATGTCCCCCTTAGTCTCCTTCGCTCGAGGCTGAACAGATTCAGCTCAGCTAACGTCTTCATAAAACATTCCTCTAAGACCAGGAATTATTCTTGCAGCCCTACGTTGAACACTTTCCAAGGCAGCAACCATATCAGCATAACTCTCTCCTCCTCCCTCTCTTCTACCCCGTCGGCGTCTATGCATCAGCCGTGGGAAAAGGTAGCAGTCAGGATGATCAGCTGTGATTAACTCTGCCACACCCGTCAGTCAGTCACTGGCAGCCTTAGGATTCAAACACCAAACCCTGGAGGTGTGAGTCACCATCTGCTGCAGACATGTTGTGAGTCGTTCTTATCACCTCTTATTTTCTTTGTAGCGCTCAATGCAGTCACCCTTCTATGTTGGGTTTCGTATACAGGAAAGTAGGTTGATTTAAGAAGAGAATTACAAAATTCACCTCCTAATCACACTATACAATGAAACCATCGGTGAACTGTATACAGGCATGTAGCCATATAGTAAAATATAGTAAGCTTCCCAAGATTTGTATGCTCCCGACCAGGCTAATTAAGTAATATCAATTGCACTGAAACTAAATTCCAACACTGTATTTCACAGCATTTTGTTTTTGTCGAAGGATTGTCATGTTCATGTTCAGTGCTGATGATATAGTCTACCACCACCCTTTCACCTGCAGATTTCAAATAGGTTTCAAGTTTTGCTCATTCCTGCTTAATGGTTTAGACTTCTTGCACAGCCAGGTCGTCTTCGTATTACGCAGGGTGGACTGGCCCACCTAGAAAGGGGAGAACTTTAACTTTTTGATACACGTGGCCGACATGAGACCCCACAGTGTTCTGTAAAGCTGGTCCTAGCCGACGGGGAGCCCTAGACAGATGTATATGTCACCTATAGGATTAACTGGTTCTCATCTGTTTAATATTAACCTCAATATTTAAATTGCAACTTATAAACTTCAGTTAGACACTTTAAACAGCCTATAGCATACCGTGGCATTTCCTGAATTACACAGAGCAGCTTGGTCGTCAGCCAGTGAGCCAGTCTGTAGCAAACCCATCACTGCATTCAAACTTATCTAGTCATCCATTGTACAGGACAAAGGAAAAGGGTGAAGACTTGGTTTTTTATTTTCATTTTACCATTGAAAAATAAAATAGTCATAAGAATCTACAACAGACATTCACAATGCTTGACTGAGTATGACAGGGGTGTCTGTCACTTCACTCAAGATCAAGCTCCAAGTAGGAAACTTTAAAAAAAAAAAAAAAAAAGTTTAAATTTGTCCAGAAAGACCGAGAAAGTGACTTTAAAAAAATACTGAACGTAACTTCACTCATTGGCTCGAGCAGCAAGGAATGTTGTAGTGATTCTGAGCACAAAAACAAAACCTAAGGTATGTGACAGTGGACAATTTTCAAAAAGAAATGGTCCCTTCACTTAAGTGGTACAAAAAATGGGCATTTTAATATTAAAAATTAAGTACCACATTTATAACTACACAGTTTATGGTATTTTCAAAGTTAAAACAAGATATCAGCATCTAAGGGCACCATTCCTTCAAACGCAAATTTGAAAATTAACATTTGAAATGAGGGTTACAAACAATTTAAATTTATTACAACTGTTGCAAAACCCACAGAAACTATATTTTGAAAATGTCTTTTTTCATTAATCATTTATTTATCCTGGTTTTATAACATATCAGTGTCCTTCTGAGACAGATGAAAACAAGCAAAACTGAATAATTTCAGGTTTCATTTCTTCCCCATTTTCTTCATTTGTTTATTTTCATAGTTATTTTGGGAGGAATAGTCAGTCTTTGCAGTCGAATTTAAAAGTACAAGCATATAACGATGCAAACGAGATGAGATCTGTTGAATGCTCCATGTCCATCTTCTATCTTACACCACTTTTTCATTTTAAGTGCCATGGAAAAAAAAAAAAATATGGATCGAATCTTCTAGCGTGAAAGGGAACAGCTGGAAAATTGTCAGAAGGTACAATCGTTTTCCATCAAAGTTCCCCCTCTCGCAACTGGAAGGTCCATGGGGTTTCACACAGATGCAAAGGATGAAGAACCACCCTTTTCTGGCAACTGGAAAATATATATAAAATAAAATAACTGCCAATTATTGTCTTCCCTGCAACCAAACCACTGGCTCAGGATGTCAAAGCAGAGTCCTTGTGTGCTGGCTGAGCTTGTGAATGTTGCACTGACTTCTGGCCTTCAACATCTTTAAAATGTTTCTCAACCTGTGAGATGATAACAAAGGCCCATTAGCCACCTCACTGGATGAAACACCCACACATGAATGTTCAGGTTACCTTTCTCAAGAAACTGGTAAAGAAATCAGCCAGGGGTGCATTTCCAAAAACCATAGTTGCTAACTATGTTAGCGACTTGAGTGGTTCGAATTATGCAAGTACGACACGGGTGTTTCCCAAAACCGTAGTTCTAACGAATGTTCGCAAACACTGTCGTTAAGTTCCGGGTAAATACGTCTGCGATGGTGGAAAATGCAGCCTAAGAAGGGTATAGTCACCATGTAAATAAGAAATTAAATAATCCTTAATACCTAATAAGGAATAATTTAGCTCTACGGTCGCATATAATACGAAGTTGTCTGAAATGCAGTTTGAAACAAAACTGTTGTGTGGGTCTCTGGTTCTAAGTATGGTAACTGTCTGTAGCGAGCAATAGGGAGATTTCTCAGACTGCAAAGTATTGTATTAGACCAGGGGCGGCTGACTATTATCCAGAAAGGGTTGTTAGACACGCAGCTTTTTGCTGCAACTCCCAACTTAGAGTAGTGGTAGAGGACTGATTGATTGAAGGGTTTGCACACAACTGATTATCCCAAAAAAACCTGCAAACACACTGGCCCTTTCTGGATAAGGTTGCCCACCTCTGAAGTAGCATACACAGTTAGTGTGTATTGCTTGGCAAAGGATGCTGTGTACCCAGTGGTCATTGTGCAGTCTGGTTAAAAATAATAAATCATCATCCCTTGTATGTGTACATGTGTGTACTTGTAGCCCTATGTAGACCATTGGGTGTTGTGCAGTTTCTTCATTACACACATAACTTCAGTGGGACAGCAGTCGCCTTAGTAAAGAGTACAGCCCTTTGATGAAGTACTCCTTATTCACTGACCGGTGTCACTAACATAATGGAAGAGTAGAATGACACTACAGCGGTCAGATACGAATCCATGCCTTTGTACTCGGGAAATGACGTCTGTGATGTTTGGATATCACACGCACCTGTCTATTCCATTCTGTAAGCGACAACGTCGGACCAGTAATTTGTAAGTGTTCGTAGTGTGACTGAAACACAATGAACTGCAATGAACGTAATTACAGATGGAGCATCTTTCAAGAAATGCAGTGTCATAGCTAAAAGTTCTTCTGTTTACCGTTCCAAGAAGCGTATTACTTTGGCGGGATTGTTATTTTGCTATTTGAGTTTTTCCTATTATTGGTGTTATGTGATTGACAAGCAATTGTTGATATTTATTAACATTAACATATTATTAATTTCTAAGTTACATTAAAATGATCATACTCACTATTTTGCGTACGTGACTTAAAGCGCTGCCTTCTTTGCCTTTGCAGTTTTCTACTTGATAAGGCGGTGTGATCACGACGTCATCCATCACCATTATGTTTCTCTCCTGCCACTTACAGTCTTTGATACTGGAAAGACAGGAAAGCCTATAGTTGAATATAACCACACATAAGCAGGTAAGGACATAAAAACAGCGTTGATGCAGGATGCTGCACACTTACGTTTTGTGTATGGTTTGAAAAAGCTGCTGGCCCTCAACGGAAACGCCAGCACTAACTGCATATGCCTGAGACAGCTTGTCTTCTTTCTCCGCCCGCGCACGAATGGAAAGCTGTAAGGAGAATCACTATTGCATTTAAATAATTCCATCCTATATTTATGCATCTATGCTGTGTACAAACTGCTGTTAAACTTCCAATTCAATGGCATTTCAATAAAAAAAAAAACTACTGAAAACCTTATAATTCTGCGTTTAATATGAAACTTACTTTAGTTCATTTAAAGCAGGTAAAAGTGGGCTGAGTTTTGTTGCAATGTATTTGGTAACCTGTGGCCTGTAATACAAAGCAGGGTTACTGGTTTATCGGAGTAACTTGTTAGATTTAAGGTAGTTTGGACAAAATGTAACTGAACGAATATGAAGTCCATTTAGACTGTGGCACCTTAAATCCGACAAGTTACCCTGATTAGCCAGTAACCCCACTTCGTACTACAGGCCACCAATCCTGCATTAATAAAAACAGCTAACAATTAAGGGAGAGTCTACTTCTTGCGTTCAATTTCAATTAAAATACTCATAGCAATTTAAAGACATGTAAACTGTCTGTTTTTTAGACTATAATCAGATGGTACACGGGGGTGGGTCTTACCTTATTAATATTCAAGGAGGCTAGAGGGGGAGGAGTTTCGGAGCGGTCATTGATTATATCCACTTCTGAAACACAGGCTAAATTTATCAGGACAATGTCATTTAGGTTGGGCTTCCCGCTGGAGGGAGCACATTCTGAAGGAGAGGAAGGTACAGGGTCAAGGCAAGCAACCACAGCAGTGGGCTAGTGAACTGAGGGAGGCAACAGCGCCACCCACTGCGACAATCCTCTGTTACCCCGACCAGAATATGAAGATTGAAATGGGTGGAATTTTAGCCATATAGTTCAATGGCAGTGATGCTTCCCCAGGGTGCCGCATGGGCTTAGCCCGGCACTGAGTGGACAGTTAGCTGGGTCCGTTTAGTGTTTTGCAGAGGAATGAACCCTTAACAAGCATGTAACTAATTGTTACTTAACAAATGAACTGTCAGCGAGTGTACAATTTATTAGCAAGCCACAGGATTTAGTCAGAAAGTAGTAAAGGGGCGACAATATATAAAATAAACGGCTGAATTTCTGTCCGAGGAACTTAATTGTTATACACTACCGCGGTAATAATGTCTATACTAAACCCAGGACGAGCAAGCCGTAACTGGTACGAAGACAACTTCTTACAGACATTATAGTTACCGTTCTCCCCTTTAAATCATACACATCGCTAGACTCTTGGCGTAATCAACTCCAGTGCCAAAGTATGCAAAACGAGATACGTATTTCTCCTCTGTGAGTTTTGCAAATATCTCGTCCAGTTAAAAATTATGAACCCTTAACCAGCTACCTTACGACACAGAACAATGACAGGGCACTTCTGAATGACCAAAAACGAACCTTTCCACTGACTGCAACAAATTGCCCGAGTTTACGGTTAAAACGAAGGTAGCAAACTGAAAAGCGCCCTTTACAGGGGCACATACAAAACATACAGGACTAAAGCTACTGCCGCCCTTTTTCTTCATGTCTCGTCATATGCAATCAAACCACACTGATAAAGTGTATGTGAAACCGAATAAACTAAACCTGAGTGATGTCGGTCTGCCACACATAACGTGTCTAAGGACATACCGCTATTAGCTACAGCTAGCTGGAAAGTCCCATCTGAAATTCATGCGAGCCGACGACACAGCGTCGGCCTGAACTAGAAAAAAAGGATACTCAGAATCAGCATTTTAGACTGGTAATCGAAAGCCACGACTTCCCCTTGTAACTGCTGGCCCAGGCAGGTGAGACATGAAACGTTGCTCCCGACACTAAAGTACTCCCCAGGTGCAGTAGCCGCCATTTTCTCGGCGAGGAGAGCGAAGCGTCGGTCGTGACGTCAACACGCACAGCGACGTACCCTGGTGCGTGTGTCATGTGTTTGGTCGAAGCAACCGGAAGGTAGATCATGGGATTTTCGGCCAATCCTACCTCATCTTTATCACCGACCGTTTACGAGCCATTGATACCAATTCAGGTTAAAACTATAGTCATTTAGTAATTACAACTTTATTGATCCCCGTGGAGAAATTGTTTTTTTACGCCTCCCTCAACTTGCTCTTTGTAAAGCAAGATGTCCGCGAAGAGCAGCCGCCTGTTGGGGCGCCCAGGGATTAGGGCGCTGGGGGTTAAGGGCCTTGCTCCTTTTCGATTACAGGCATAGCCTACTGAGCCACATGATGCCCCCCAAAGTGGGCACAAATACTTGATAGGTAATAGGAATGGGAATCATTAAAATAAAATTGCTACTTCTTTACCAGAACTGCTTATCCACCCGGTACTTTAACGGTACTCTTATCGGAACATGTTTATTTAAAAGAGAAAAAGAAACAAACTAAGAGAAGAATTAATTAATTAGTATTGCTTTATTTTCTTGTAAGCACTGTATATAAATTAACATTCTGGAGTTGCAAACTGCTACAACATTGTTTTGAACAAGTCACTACTATATATTATAATGTTATTATGGAGATACATTTTTACAGCACAAGAAACGGCAATGTTTTGAACAATTCACCCATTATACACGGATTTTGTGGTGATGTAAAACAAATGTAAGAAACAATGTTCACTTTACAGTAGCCAGGAATTTTCGACAGGGGCAATTCTAGCCTTTCACCTCTTGGCTTCTGCACCCAACTGCGGGACAGCCCAACCTATTTTCGCGTTTCAGAACAGGTTTTTAGCAGTAAACTGTACGTATTTTAAACGATTGTGATATAACCCGAGACATTTTTTTTATTTTTAATTGCTGAAAACTGATTCATAATAGTACTAATAATAATAATAACAACTGAAATTGAAAATGCGGTAAATTTATGGTCTATTTGCTGTGAAATTTTTAATTGCTTGCAGTACATTGGAACAATTAGTTGTCAACCGTGTGCACGAAACAGCAACGAACCGCTACTGGGCCTAACTCGCATTTTCTGAATTTCACATGCAATGTGTTCTTTTTTAACTTTTTAGTTTTAACAGGGGCGCGTACGCAGTTTACGCCACTGGCTACGCCACTGCTTTTAAGTGGAAAACTGAATGCAGGAATTTGAGGGTGATCTGATGTTGAAGCTGTGAATTTCAAAACGACATATGATGTTCCTACCATTTCAGATTTAATTTATGAACGCACATGTAACAATCAGCTGGGCAATGATTACTTTTAATTATTAATCCATATCCGTATATTTTAATTAACTCCGTGTGTGGGCTCAGGCCGGAAGGATGCGTAATGACAGATAAACTACGAAATAAACAGTCGCAAACTCTGCATTTCTCCTTATGCATGTGATGAACTTTCCTAGATGTTTCGATAGATTGCTCGTGTTTACATACAAACGACGAGTATTGTCAGCAGTGACTAGTGAAATATTAGCACACTTTAAAACGTTTTGTTCTCTCCGCCATCGTTTACCATGTGCCCCGTCCCTCACACACAGGCTCCGAAAGAGATCTCTCTCTTTTTTGGATTAAGAATAGCGAAAATACAATCAGAATTGAAGTTGGTGAAATGAGATGTGCCGAAAACATAATCGATAACGTCGGAGATTATTGATACTGCATGCGGTCTTTAATAATTAGCTCCGAGGCCTGTTGAATAACGGGTTTCAGTATCCATCCATACTTAGTTATAACTCAGTTACTACCGATGTACAAATCTTGAACAAACTGAAAAAATATAGTCGCTACTTGAGACAAGATGCTTCAAGATTCATTAATGATGAACAAACATGATATCAGGGACTGGTGTGTGAGTGTGCCCTGCGATGGGTTGGCGCCCCATCCTGGGCAGTGCTTTGCCTCGCGCGCCTAGCCCCCGGGATAGGCTCAGGATCCCCCGCAATCCTCAATAGGTTAAGCAGTTTCAGAAAGTGGATGGATAGAAACACGAGATGAGTATTTGTTGTGTTATCAGTCATTACTTGTTCCTTAAGTAGTTCCTTCAGTAGTCAACAAAGGTTTGTGGAATTGACATACAGTAACTACTTGAAATAAATCATGAGTGACGATTAATTAATAATGAATTGACATCAGATCAGTATGTAACTAAAGTCTTAGTTTGTGGTTTATTAATGTACAAGCAATAGTACAATAGCCTACTATAGTATTTGTGCCCCGTGAAGAAAAGTGTTAACAAAAATAGTTATATTACGATTTTTTTAAAAAACGGAAAGAAATAAACACTGGAGGAAAAAATACAGTTTGATTTCAGGAATTCGTCAAACAATTCACCAAAATATTCATCAACGAATTAAACAGCATCACCTTTATGTTATTTTTGTATGACCCTGGGTTTAAACCCTAAATCCCAATGTATCACTTCAGGGATAAATGTACTTTTAGGTCCCATGCACAAACAATACCGCATATGATATCAGACAAGAATTCTCCAGCAACGTCTTCCCACAGTAAATAAGCCTATAGACCACATGTCCTGGTCTGCCTTGTTGTTTTAACACGTTCGATATGCAGAACGTCACGCATATCTTTATGTAAGTTTAAAATAATTATAAAAATAAGAACCTAAATATAAATGATGTTTAATGTAAGTAACATCTTAGCAATAAAATACCATGCCCCTACTGCGCCCCGATTGTTCCAATGATGCTCCAATAAGCCTGATAAACAATATTCGAAAAACGAAACAATTCTGGTGGACATAACGATGATTTCATTACAATAAAATACTAATTATTTATATTATTCGTAACCTATTTATAGATTAGTAGAGATTTTATCAGTAATGCTTAACTATAGTTGCATATACACAAAGGTGCAATTTATATAGGCTTAAATATTAATAATGAATGCGCAAATTTTACTAATTCCCAATTTTAATTATGCACACTAATGCATCTTAATAAAACGTTACAAAAAAAAAATTATGGCTAATTAATTTTTAAATAAATAAAAAGGTTAATTTACTATAAAAGCTTAAATATTTAAGTTTCAAATAATTATGTACAACACCTATCTAATCTATCCATCTTCCAATCGTTTATTCAGTACAAGGTGGCAGTGACCGTTGTGGTCACTATTGTTGTTGTAAACAGATTTTTTGCGTTAACTCGAATCTGAAAAGATTTTTTCCTGTCTGAAGAAATAAACCAAAATCACATGTAACGTAATTATATGAATTCAAAATCGAAACAAATAGGCCTTTTAAATATGAAGGAAATAGTGACGCATAAATTATGCGAGTTTGGGGTTTGGGATTTTCCACTATAGGCATTCACTATTCTGTTATACTATGTGTGACGTGTATATTTTGCTAGAATATGCATTACGAAACGAAGCTGAAGCTGCCTCTATTCGCAGCTCCTTATTCGGGTTTTCCGGTCCACCTTAAATGCTGCGCAGCCCAATGCAATGACGCGATTGCGCCTGTAGGGGGGCTCATTTAGCGAGACTTACCTTCAGAACTTCATTTACCTTTCGATTCGTATTAAGTGAACACGATTCTACTGACTTGTTACCACTTTCAGAAAAGTACATATCTGGGCAGATTCACGGTGTCATTTTATCAGAAAATGAGACAAACGCAAACGTCTTTCCACTCCCAATCAAGCCCCGAAATATTCCCAATCAGGCAAATATGAACTTCTCAGTACACGTCAGATACACACCATATAGAAAAGGTGATACTGTCCTGGCCCAGTTTTAATGCTTTAAACATCAGACGGACATAAGGCATGCCATACTATAGGGCACGAAGGGTTACAATATGATGTGATTAAACTACAGCAAGATAATTCAGGACTGCAGGGAGAATCACATTTCGTAATTATAATGTGAATTTGTTATATTATTGAAGATGTAAAACAGTGCTATATAGGCCAACTCAACATATATACGCACACACAAACACACATATTTTGCATTTCACAATTACATGTTTTACATTTATCATTGCACAGAACATAGAAACACATCCTACTCACCCTACTTTATATTAATATTACATGATTAAATTGTATTTTGGATCTATTATTTGTTGTCACTCCTTCTCGTCGTCCAATCGTGACACTTGCACTATGAGCACAGAAAAAAATTTATAGGGATTCCAAGTGATTGTCAGAAAGGATGTATATGACAACATGAGAAGATTCTAGCAGAAGTGCTGAAATTATAAACAGTGAAAGTATTGAATCAATGGCTGGGTTTTTGTTTTATAATGATTACAAAGCTAGAAAAATGAAGCATGATATGGGCAAATATACAATATATTCAGGGATAACAGTGGATAACAGTGTACATATACATGATATGGACAAATATATAATAACGACTGCATGTTTCAAGAAGATATTACTTACAAAATCACATATACATCAGGCATCTCCACAATTTATCTATGGATTTATTTTTATGAGTTTCATTCACAACCATGAACTGATTATGGTTTTACTAGTCACAGACAAAGTAATACTGAATCAAAATCATGGGCGTCGCCGCCATGAAATCTGACATTTCACATTTCATAATTATTCGTTTGGTTTCCACACAATTAGCATAAAATATTACTTTTATGCCTTTTTGTCCCCCCCCCCCACACACACACACTCAACATGCTTCGGATGTCCCTTATTAAAATTATAAAGTGTAATTACTTTATACAACAAAACGTAAGTAAAATAAATAAAAACACTGGACGTCCCAAATTTATTTTTTATTAATTGTATTTCTGGAAAAATATGCCGATTGTGTATCGTGTTTGGTGAGAAAAATTCCCTCGCAGTTTTTATTATTAATGAAACCAATTGCAGCGGTTACGTTTTACCCCAAACAGTTGGAATCAAAAATGTTGACTCAGCTTTTTCTATACTTAAACCACAAAGGGGAATTTAGCTTAAAATGTTTATAAACCTGGGAGGTAGACCTAACGCCATGCAGGAACGGTAGAAGTAAGCAAGCCTGTTGCATTTCGATTAAGCTTTGAGCCTACTTACTGAAAGCAAAGCGATGAAACTACTGAGCGTCTATCTGATTATATCATTATTAGACTATAGCTCTGGCAGACCCATGTCATGCACGTGGACGAAAAACGAAAAACTGGGGATACTGAACGAGGAGATGCTGAAAACGGGAATGAAGATGGTATGTAAGCATCGTGTATATTTGAACAAAAATGGTGGGGGTTATTGTCTTTTACAGCATGTAGAACAATTGATTTTTACCCCACAGGGCGAAAGATTTCCGCCTGAGTGCATTAACGAGAATCCCGGACAGATATTGGATGACACCGTGTACAATTTTGATGAAACACCGGTAAGTTA
>JAODKE010000050.1:12704275-12716659 GCA_026779605.1 Mormyrus hasselquistii | reverse complement strand
AAGTACTTTATTTGTTTTTGCTGTCTGTTTATAGAAAATTTGTAGATCAAAATATGTAAATTTGCCTTTTCAGCTAGCAAAAAAAAAATCTAATGTTGATTTTTGTAACTGCAGAATCTAAGAAGTGTAAAGCAAGGCTAATCAAGATGATCTGTAGATTTAAGTATTGTATTTTTGCTTGTGACAAAAGGGAATACTTGTTAAAACATTACAGAATTAAACATGGGAGCTATGCAAGAAGCCAGCCATTTCCATGCCTATATCAGGGATGTTTATGCACTTTTAAGTCTTTTAATACACTTATCTCGTTTTCATGCAGCAAATGGAAAAAAAAACAATTTGAAGGTAAGTTTCGCTGTCAACTTTGTGAATTTATTGAACCCTGTCAGATTACTGAATATTTTGCCCACCATCGGCGTAGACATCTCAAAGACCACCAAAAAGTTCAATGTCCATTTCAAAGCTGTAGCTTTGAAGGCAGTGTATATTCCACGTTAAGTGCACAGAAAAGTAAGCATCACCAAGATCAAAATGAGAGAATATTTAAACCAGGGTTAATAGTAAGAATAGAGAGTAATGAGAATGCAAATGATGACAGTGTTATTGACACTCAGGAGCTTTGCAGATGCTTTCAGAAGAATTATGCCAGGATGATGTCAGTGTGGAAGCAGGTCAGACTGAATCTCAAGATTTAGGACAACAGTTGGAGCATAATTCAGCAGCTCTTTTTTTTTTTAAAAAAAATGCAAACCATCCTTCACATACCAGAAAACTCTGTTCAGGAAGTAATTCAACAGCTTTGCCAAATAGTTCAGTTGTCCCATAGTGTTCAGCAAATATTCATATTCCATATAAATACAGTATAACAAACCGTGCTTGTTTAATATTTAGACACGTTTTAAAATACTGTTTAAAAGATTTAAAATTGCGTAATTGGTACTTAAGACATTTTGTTTTTGTCACTCTGTTAAAACTGATTTTGATAAGTGAATTCAAATAAATTGTTTGTAAAAAAAGTTCAATTAAATAATTTTTATTCTTTGTCCTGGTTTGTAATGCAAGTGTATCACCATTAAATAATTTACAGTAAATAGCTATATTTAAATTAAAGGGTCTAATCACAACATTCATTCAGATTATTTCATTGGTGTTTTCTGCTGTGCATAACCTTGAGCCTGTACAGGCTGATTGAACTTAAAAAATGTATGGAAACTCGTTGCCCTAAAAATAAATACATTTCAAGTATAATGTACCTAAAATTTAAGTATCGCTGCATTAAAAACTGTTAGTTCATTGAACTCATTAAATGCTGTTGAAATTTCAAGTGCATTAAACTTGAAATGTATTGTTTATTCAACATGACAAAATTAACTTTTTTAGGGCAACGAGTTTCCATAATTTTTTAAAGTTCAATCAACCTGTGCAAGCTTACAGTGTATTTCACCAATGAAATACGTGGGATCGATGTTCCTGTTATCTACAGTCTGTGCTTTTCTTACACGGGGGCTGGGGAGGAGCCAGTACTGCTAAAGTTTGTTATTTAATTCTGGAATAACGAAGGGTTCAGGTTAATTAAACCCTCGCGAGTCTCGTTCTTTACCAGCGTCGTTCGTTATTCACCAAAACAGATCGGAAACTCACAGCAGGTCAATTGCACATACATTACACGTCATAATTAGGTTTCGGAAAAGGTAACCTAAGCGACTCCGCTATTAACAATTTGACTGGACGACAAGCTGTTCTTGCCTGATAATGTGTTACTAAGGAAAGGGTGGCGTCCTGCTCCCTCGATAAAGAATTATCCATCTAGCCAGCCATCCATTCAACTTCCAACCGCGTATACAGTACAGGTCAGCAGTAGAAATGTATTCAAATGAAATAAAATAAACACAATGGAGCTGCAGTCACAACTTTACCACGCACCTATCTTAAAAGAAAATATTTAATCCGGAACTATGACAGAGGGAAATAACGGATCCCAGTCACTTTCATCTCCCGACTTATGTCCGAGGACAAGGATCAGTCTGAAACGCTATCCAAGCCCTCAGCACCTTTACCTCCTAAAAAAATGGCCTGTGAAGGAGCCGGTTGCAAACAAAACCGACATTAATTCAGATTCGGAGGACGAAATAACCGGCAAAAACTCTGTTTTATCTCCAGCCGAGGAGAAACAAGAAGAAAAGGATGAATTAGAAACCAAAGCAGTGGCGACCTCACCTGATGGCAGGTATCTCAAATTCAACATCGAAATTGGCAGAGGGTCGTTCAAGACTGTTTATAGGGGCTTAGATACGGAGACCACGGTGGAGGTGGCATGGTGCGAGTTGCAGGTATGGATTTAAGGTGTAGTCTTACACCACAATCAAAATTATCCGGTGCTTTGATTTTTTAATAATACGAATAAAAATAAATATTGTTTTTTGTGAAACAAAGAATATGTTTCTGGAAAAGATACATTATCTATATATCCAGCGTGAATGCAGTATATTTTGTAAGATAACAAGTATGTTTTTTTATATACGGTACCAGTCAAAAGTCTGGACAGACCTGCTTTTAATGCATTTGTCTCCATTTTAGCTGTTATTCATTTAAGAGTTAAAAGCCTTGAGATAATGAAGGAACACATGACAAACATCGCAACAACTTGCTCTTACTCTACGATCCAACTCATTTCAAAGTTGCTATATAGGGTTTATGTCAGGGGATTGGGGTCAGGGGGCAGGTTACCTGTCACAGCACTCCATTGCCTCGCTTGTTCCACAGAATAATATTTATTGCATAACCCCAAGGTGTGTTTGGGATAATTATCTTGTTGAAAAGCGAATGATTTTCAGCTGGTCTGTCCAAACTTGCAACTGGTGTTGAATTTATTCTTGATATTCCTCAAGTATTATAGGAAAATGTATCCAGATAAAACAGACACTGAATGCATACTGTATTAATTAAAAGTAGCTCATCTTAGCAGCCATACTAGTACTCAGGGTCCTAGCTAGGCAGTCTGGGCCCCCTGAGAAAAGCAGGGTGGGGTTCCCCTCCCCCGATAGATTTTGTCAAGTGAGGGGCCCTGATGTCCGGCTGGGCCCCCTGATGGCAAGTCAAAGTTCGTCTGGGTTATTTATTCACAGGGGAGGTCTACCTCTGCTTTCAAGGATGCCATAACATGTGTCTCACAGGAGTGTTTTTTCTCGAGACCTTCTTAATACATGGGGTATTCAATTTATAATAAAAATGTATGTGTAAGTGATATGAGGCTTGGCTTCTAGCCAAGCTGTCTGAAACCTATTTTATTTCTCATAGTCTATTCCCCTCTATGGCCAGTACTTTATGACTTCATTTTTGTGTAACCATCCCTTTGTCCTTCCTAGGTTTATGCTACGTTTATCAAAGAAAGAAACTAGCCATCTAATCCATAGTGCATTACAGATGAGAGCTTCACTGGAGCTTATGAAGTATTATAACCAACTCTGTAATGCCTTATGACTGTCAATAGAAGATGCTGTAATGCTTTATCAATTCTTATAACAACCATTATAATGCATCATGAAGGTATCTATAGTGGATTAAAGATGTGAGCTTCATTGGAGCTTATGAAGCATGATAATCAACACTATAATGTCTAACTGTCAATAGATGTTATAATGCTATAATTCTTATACCGTCCATTATAATGCATTATGGAGGTTTCTATAATGTATTATATGTGACAGGTTTATGTAAAGTGTTACCAGAAAATCTTGTTTATTGGAGCAGAGCACAAAGGAAACCTACAGTCATGCACACACAGTCACAGCAGCAGCTTATCAGTGAGACAGGTGACTTTAAGGTCACCTTACATGCACATGAACCATGTCAGTGCAGTGGGTGCTAAATTTCAGCAAACACAAGATTCCAGGCCGTGTTTGCATAAGCAGGTAGGACACACTCCTGCCCCAGGCTTAGTGCAGCGTTAGACAAGACCAAGCAACTGCCTCATTGTAAAGGATGGCAGGGCAAGGAAATAGTTTGGTGTTGGCGTACTTCAATACATGTTTGATTAAAAAACAAGAGCTGATTTGATCAACAGCAGGCATCCCACCTTAGGCATATTGATGTCAGGGATGTGGATGAAGAAGAACCAGGGGGTGGGTTCTGGCGATAATATTTGTCGATCAGCAGGGGGTGCTACAGGTGATATGTGCCGACAACACAGTGGAGGGCAGGGCTTAGCTAGTGGTAAAATTTGCCACTCTTCCTGCTGGAATGACTACTATTTTAATTCTCTGTGGACATTGTAAAATTGCATTATGTAATAACTCAACAAAATGTAACAAATTTATAGACTATAAAATTATATTGTAACAGTACCATATTATTATTATTGTTATCATCATTCAATTTGTTACATTTTGTCAAGTTATTACTTAATGCGTTGTTACAGTCATTATATATCATTAGCGGTTGTCAGATCAGTTGATGCAGCAGGAAGCATCAAATAAAGCTACATACTATATTATTACTGTATCACAAACTATGGTCAGTATTTTACAGTTAAAGCTGCATGTAACACTTAGAAAAGGGCTAAAATTGTGACAAACAGAATTGTACGATGCGTAGTATTTGCAAAAGTATAGCTAAGAAGCTGAAGTTGGCAGATATTTAAGGTTTTGCTCAGACAGGATTTTTCAAATATAAAATGAATGCATACTGACATGCAGAGAACCAAAAGCAACAGTAATATAAGATTAAATGATAGCCAGTCTTCAAATGTCCGTTTAGCTTGAGTACTCATGAGTACTCATAAACAGTGTTTTGCACTTGGCCTTCCCATACTACGGTAAAATAAAGCTTTTATGTGGCTACTTGGATACTCCCCAATTCTGGGAGCTAAGAATCACTTGTTAAGTAAGTCCTTAATTTCTAATATTGTCATATTTATTGCTTTAGAAACACACTCACTAGGCTTTTATGAAATTATACAGTACCAGTCAAAAGTTTGGACACACCCACCCATGCAAAGGTTATTTGTACCGTTCTTTGTGTTTTTGAATAATTATAAAGACATCAAAACTATAAAACAACATGTATGGAAGAATCCACTGAAAATAAAAAAAATATTAATTTGTTGGGGGGGGGAGCAGCTTTGTGGGTTGGGACTCAGAAGATTGCCTGAGTGATGCCACCATTGGGCCCTTCAGCAAGGCCCTTAATCCCAGTTGACCGTACTGTCGTCTCTATGCCAGTTCCATGAGGTGGCCTCCTGGGATGCTCTTCCAGCTGTCCTAAAGGAGCTCCCAGATATATGCTGAGCTCTCATTGGCCGCTTTTCCTTCACTCTCTGGTAAAACTCCTCCAAAACCATTTCTACTGTGTTTACGGTCAGGTGGCCTGGTCATACGACACTCTAGGACTTTGTAGGTGGCTTGGCGTGTCCAAACTTTTCACTGATACCGTATATACATAGTGAAGAATTCCGGTGTGTCTCCGCTGGCTTGGATGCTCTGTCAGTTGCGCTTTTATTACTTTGGATGAAAGAACCTGTTACATATATGTAATGTGTGTCTGAAACGTTACATATACGTAATGTGTGTCTGAAACGTTACATATACGTAATGTATGTCTGAAACGTTACATATACGTAATCTGTGTCTGAAACAGGGAGAACATATGGCTCAGTGAGCTGTGCTTGTAATCCCAAGGTCACTGGTTCAAACCCAGCCTCAGCTCGTCTAAAGTGATGATGATGATTATTATTATTTGATAACAGTTATTGGATTTTTTATTCCAGGTTTAGGGACACTACAGAGACTTTGATGCATTTGGTATATTTAACCGTGAAAGCCTTTGTGTGACATGTCGTGACACAGTATTCATCTATTATGACTATGTAACTTGTAACTAGTTTTGAAAGTGAGATTGAGCGTATGGAAAGAGAGACAAAGAACAGTACCATTCCAAATAAAGGTGTATTATAATTATTATTATAAGTGTATTATAATTAACATGTAAAACAAAACTGGGAATACCATCTACGTGAAAATGGTAAACCGACAGGCTGGCAAGCGTGAATCCGTTATCGACGGTGTTGTCAGGCAGGCCTCTCACTTCCTCAGTGAGATTCTCTAGAATCTACCCAGCTGTCCCCGTTTATGAGCGGTTGGGCTTAATCAGCCCCTGCTCCTTTAGTGGTAGGTATGGTGAGGAAACGCTGCGGAAATTAAACATCTGCACGACATAGTACATGACAACGCAGTGGTCTGTCCTCTACCAGTCCACGCTATTAATGCTCAACTGAATTATACATCCATGTAACCGCTTGTCCTGTTCAGGGCCTATGCCCGAGGCTACAGGTGCAAGGCAGGGAAGAACCCAGGATGGGGCGCCAACCCATCGTAGGGCACACACTCACACGCCATTCACTCACATACCATTTGCTCACACACACCTATGGTCAGTTTCATAACTCCAGTCAGCCTCATCATGTTTTTGGACAGTAGTGGGGAAACCAGAGCCCCCAGAGGGGTGGAAGAACACAGAAATAAGTATCTTCTCTTCCACCGAAATATAATAGATTTGGGCCAGAAGTAACATGTATGAGTCAAGGCTGATCAAAAATACACAATTCTTGTTTAGAAACTAGAATCATGTCTGTATTTTTGATATGTTGGGGACTGTACACAAAGAGGCCATTTTACCTGCACTCTCACTTCCTCCTGTCTTGCACTGGTGCTTTAATGGAAAATTCAATATTTACAGGCTGATATCTCGTCGTTATCAGCTGCACTCCTTGGTGTCATTGGTGCCCTGCTGTTCTAGAAAATGAGTTTTAATATCTGTAGTTTCCATAATAATGTTACCAATTTCCCTTCTGTCAGCTTGGCAGAACACAAACTGTTTCTCATTCTGTGCTAAAGGCGATTGTTATTTTTTTGCTTTGTTTTAAAGTTATGAACACAGCAGCTTCTGTAAAGAGCTACTGATAAGACTGATCTATTCCAAGCTTGCAGGTTTTCTTATCTGTCACATGTGCACCTTTATGTTTTCATGCTGAAGACATTTGTGTTAGCCCATAAAACCCATATATACCTGTGTGCTCTTTTTTTTACATACAGCTCTGAAAAATATTAAGAGACCACAGCAAGTTTTTCAGTTTCACTGAATTTCTTGATTTATGGGTATACACTTGTGTTACAAATGCATTTATTTTTTTGCAAACTGCAGCCTGGCTCTTTTCTGTTTCTCATGAATGAAGGGCTTCTTTCTTCCTTTATGGGTCTTCAGTCCCGCTTCTAGAATTTTCTCTCATGGTGACATTTCCTTTATTGATTCCTAGTGGGTCATTTTTGTGTCAGACCCCCGAAAAATAATTACTCTAAAACCACTGAGAAATTTGTCCTGTATTTTCATATACATTTCCCAATTTTCCTCTTGGAAAATTTGATCAGGGGGGATTGAAGATCAAATCCTAAAATTGGCCCTGTTTGATTGATACTCTATTGATCCCTGAGGGGAAAATCCTCTTTTCACATCCCCTATCTTGCAGTCCATGAGGGCAGCCACCCATAGCAGTTCTCGGGGAGCTGGGGGTTAAGGGCCTTACTCAAGGACCCTCAGGCTTGCTGAGGCCCGGCTTGTACCAGCGACCTTGTGATCACAGGCCCAGAGGCTTAGCCCACTGAGCCACACACTGCCCCCATGTATGATGTGTGTATCAGCGATTTTCTGGCCTTCCTCCTTTCTCCCGGCAGACACAGAAGCTGACGAAAGCTGAGAGGCAGCGCTTCAGGGAGGAGGCTGAGATGCTCAAGGGTCTGCAGCACCCCAATATCGTACGCTTCCATGACTCCTGGAAGTCCACGGTCAATGGCCATAAATGCATCATCCTGGTCACCGAGCTCATGACCTCAGGAACCCTTAAAACGTCAGTCCTTGTCCTCATCACATGACACCGTCCCATTGCATGGATACACCTGGGGCAGATTAATGTATAGACTATCCCAGGGCACTAGCAAAATTTGTCCATTTCCGAGTTAGGCTAAACCACACAACCATTTGAGCTGCTGAATTATATTTCCGATCCGCCTGTTTGTAGGGTGACCAGATAATCCATATCAAGGCGGAGCTTTGAGCTGCTTGACTTTTTTAAAAAACTGAAAGGCCCCTGTGCATGGCTGAATAGTTCAGTTCTTATTATGCTTTGACTGGTTTGTTTTCTTGACTGAAAGACTTATTCAGCTGTTACATGTTAACATTAGTGACACATGCTTGATTATAGGAAACTGACTAATCGCCACAGAGCAGGAAGTCCATGCTTAAGTGCAATCAAGGTCCTTTCAATTTAAATTGTAGTCTACAAACCCTGTCGTTGTTGAAAGTGTCCTCCTTGACATGACTTATCTGGCCGCCCTATCTGTTAGAGACAGACTACCAATGTGTAGCACTGTGCATAAACTAATTTACACAGCAGTCCTGAGTTTCATTAGGTTAATTCCAAATATGGCCTTTAACTGGCATAAACCGGTGAACCCTGAAGGTACCTGAAGCGCTTTAAGGAGATGAAGTTGAAGGTCCTACAGCGCTGGAGCTGCCAGATCCTGAGGGGCTTGCACTTCCTGCACAGCCGCAGCCCCCCGATCATCCACCGCGACCTCAAGTGCGACAATATCTTCATCACCGGCCCCACCGGCTCTGTGAAGATTGGGGACCTTGGACTGGCCACCCTCAAGAGCACGTCCTTTGCTAAGAGCGTCATCGGTAAGATCACACTAGGCCCCCTGCCACAGAAAATGAGTGAATATTTGCATTTAAGACTCTCTCTAAATCCATCTGTTTATCTTCCATAACTCCTTACTACAAGTAAGGGAAAAATACTAGTGACGGCCAAGTAAAGCTTTATGAACCATTTGCTGTATTTTTGACCCCACTAGATGGTGCTCTTGGTTTGCTTTGGGGCGTGCTTTGAGCCCTTTTGTGAACAGAGAGCACTATCTAGTGGTGTAAGAAAATAGAGCAAATGGTTCATGAAACTTGATTTGGCCATTACTTATAAAGACCTCTGTGAAGTCATAGTATTTAGTGGGTACAGAAAGATCTACATTGTAATACAACATTAATGTGTTGGCTTCAATTGCATTGAGTGACCACTGATGTTAGAATTCCAAATGCTTTGGAGAGATTTGCATCATAGCAGCTCTTCTCAGTAGCTCCAGCTGTGCTATGAAATTATGCCGCCACCTAATTAAGGAACTCCTGAGTTCATGGCGCCAGAAATGTATGAGGAGAAGTATGACGAGGCAGTGGACATCTATGCCTTTGGTATGTGCATCCTGGAGATGACCACGTCAGAGTATCCCTACTCTGAGTGCCGGAATGCAGCCCAGATCTACCGCAAGGTCACCAATGTGAGTGTGAACTTCCGAGGAAAAGTTGGTCTGTTTGTTCTGTTATACAGCTGAAAATTCATTTCGGCAGCATTTAAAAACAAAAGCTAGCAAAAAGAACTGAATCTGCACTTTCGCTGAAGTAGAGAAACTGAAATAATTGTTCTAGAATGACTAATAAATTTTCACAATGACACAGTGATGTATCATTTTTTTAAGTTCCTCATTGGTTTCATGTTCTTCCTGGATTTTCTGTTTTATGTGTTTTATGTTATTAGGATCAAAGCATCTATCGTTCCAGCTATCCATGCAGTGTTTTCTTGTTAATGATATGCTTAGGGAATCAAGCCGGATAGCTTTTTCAAAGTTAAAGTCTCTGAGCTTCAGGAGGTCATTGAAGGATGCATACGGATGAACAAAACTGAAAGGTAATTTTCGCATGCCTTGTCATATCAGTATTAAATAGTGTTCATTTTTGTAAAGTGTTGGTTTGCTGATTCTGATCCCATGCGCCGCGGCACTCGGTGACTCCGCTCTGTTACTTTTTGTGGTCCCCACTTCATGGCTGAGATTCTGTTGTTCCTAAATTCTTCCACTTTACAATAATACCACTTACAGTTGACCATGAAATATCTACCTGGGCAGAAATTTCACAAACTGACTTATTGCAAAGGAGACATCCTATGACGGTACCACTCTTGAATTTACTGAGCTCTTCAGATCGACCCATTCTTTCAAAAATGTCAGTAAATCTGATTGCATGGCTAGGTGCTTGATTTTATACACCTGTGGGTCTAAATGAAACGCCAGAAACCAGTAATTGAGAGGTGTGTCCAAGGGTATAACTTCGGGTTGAGCATTGGAGGGGTTGAGGTCTCCACCCATTTATGGGGGGTCCAGTGGGTTGTATAGGTTGGTTTTACAACATCCCCCCACCCCCCTCATAATTTATGCCCATGGATGTCCCTAATACTTTTGTCCATGTACTGAATCTAAGGTACAAGTATGAAGTTTGAATACATGAGAAAAATCAGGTATAAAAAATAATAAACACAATACAGCATCAGAAAACAATTACTCCTTGTTTCACCCTTTGATGTATGACTGTACGTATCGTATCTCCCTCTGTGCCCTGTTAGTCACATTCATAACCCTTGTCATTCTGTCCTTGTGCTGCACATGTCACCCTACCCAGGTACACCATCCATGACCTTCTGGAGCACCCGTTCTTCCTTGAGCACGACGGCGTGCACGTGGAGCTGGCGGAGGAGGACGACATGCTGAAGTGCGGCCTGAAGCTGTGGCTGCGCATGGACGAGCCCAGGAAGCTGCACGGGAATCACCGAGACAACAGCGCCATCGAGTTCCTCTTCGATCTCTACAAAGACGTGCCCGAGGAAGTAGCGCAAGAGATGGTGAGGTCTCCCCTAAAATCTTACTATGAAAAGTACTCAGTACTCAAAGTGTGGCTCAATCTGATGCTACGAGCTGTGCAACAGTGCAGAATGGACTTTTAACTGACATTTTAAAGACTGGACGTTTTGGCAGGAAGATTTGAAAGTGAACATTTATTTGTTTATTTAGCAACATAGATGTATTGGAGATACGCTGTCATAAAAAAGAGCCCTGGTTTTGTTCTCCAAGATACAAACAACTATAATGCACCCTCAATGGTACAGAAATGTCTTCAAAGTCCATTTCTGTACCTTAAATTTGACTAGCTGGTACATCTACTTTTAACTAGGGTACTCTTGGCAGACCATTGAGGGTACAGCCCCATTGACAAGTAATTGTACCCTCAAAGGTACAAATAGAAAATGTAGTACATTAGAAGTGTATATAGATATTGAATCTTCTCCAGAATTCATTAGAGGAATATCATTTATTTCTCATTTAATGAGTTTAAGTTGTGAGTCTCGTGTTCATGCAGTACCGTCTCTTGTTCCTCCTGGGTCAGATGTCACTAACTTCTCGGCCGCGTCCGCCCAGGTGGTCTCAGGATTCGTGTCCGAGGCAGACTACAAACCCGTGGCCAGATCCATCCGTGACCGGGTGATGGCCGTCAAGCGACAGAGGGACAAACTGGGTTGGCTGAGGAAGACAACGCTGGAAAGGGATGAAGAGCAGGAGCAAAAAATACCAGCCGCTAAGTGTCCTGGCCCAGCTTCTGAGAGCACCGCTCATTCTCCAGTCCTGCCCACCCTCACCGTGTCTGGTCCTGCCCCTCCACTGCCTGTCAGGTCTGCAGACTCCCACATGTGTCCGCTCCTCTGCTCGGTACCCAAGGAACCTGACGCGCGTCCTCATGCCCCCAGTCGCCACCCCAGCTGCTCTCCCTTCACTTGTAAGAGCATAATTTGGTATTTTCAGCTACACAGCACTGACGCAGCAGAGTGTGAACAGAGATCACAGCAGAGCCCTTACTTTTCTGCATCCTAGAATGAAATGTGCTTAAAAGAAGACACATTAACATGACTAGAGGCTCCCTAGCGTTCTGTACGATTGTGTAGTTATCGACGGGTGGGCTTAAAATTTTATTAGACAAGGTTAGTTAAGGCCTCTTCTTAGTGGAGTTCACTGGGTAAGGTTGTGCATTAAAATACCCCTGGTAACGGAACGTACGGTACTGCATCATAGCGCCAGACGGAGCAAGGCATCGCGAGAGAGGCGAAGGCCAAGGGGACTTGTTTGCTGGGACAGAACGCACTCTTAATTATAGTCCTGAACAGGACTGTAGCAGGCATGTAACAAGCACCAAACCGAACATAATGGGGAGATGTGTGGAGGTCAGATGCTGAGCTGTAAGGTAAACACACGGCGGGTGGCTTACACAAAGCTACAGACATGGGGATTGCATAAGACAAACGTACACGACACAAAAATATATATATACACACACACACACATATACATATACACATACATATATACACATACATATATATATATATTACATTATCAGGAAGACTATTCCATACTCTGACTACACGCTGCGTAAAGAAGTGCTTCCTTAAATCTAGTTTGAAAT
>JAODKE010000050.1:12667775-12680105 GCA_026779605.1 Mormyrus hasselquistii | reverse complement strand
GGGTTGTCGTGGGGTTGGGTTTTTTTCATGGATGCTTTTTTTTTTTGTTTTTTTGTTTGTTTTGTTTTTTTTTTTTCCCCCCCCCCCCCCCCCCCCATGGGGGAATTATTTCATAGCATCCCTCATGCATTTTCTTTCTTTTAATTGTACTATATATTCCTCTGGGATGTATGCAACAAGCCTCTAAATCAAGACTCCCCAACTTGCCAGTCTGCAGCATAGTTTGCAGGTTTCCCTGCTCAAACACACCTCGTAAACCTGCCAGTTAGCTGGTGAGCTGAATAAGGCATGTTTGAGCAGGGGAATCTGCTAACTTTGTTGCAGACTGGCCCTGCAGAACCCAGAACTGGGGAACCCTGCTCTAAATGTTTGCTTAAAGTCAGTGGGAGGAGCTGGTACTTTATTCACTTCCTTCATTCCCCATCCCCCAGAATCTTTTTCAGTAATCTAGCCTCAAAAAAGGACAGGAACAACAAGGCTGAGAGCCTGAGAGCCAAAATATAAAAACGGGATAGAAACAATTGGCTTCCCAGCTTGACTTCCCGCCATTGTGTGATCAAGTTTTCCAGGCCGGACTTAAGCAAGAGTCTTGATTGACGGCTAAGTGAAAAACCAATAGGGCCAGTGATGTGATTGGTTGAAGTTCAACCAATGAGAGGACAGATTTATTGTTTGTATGAGACGGCGTCACAGCATAGCAGCTCGGTATGGCTGTTGCCTGTTGACAACAGAATGACGAAGACCACAGAGCTACTTAACATTACCATTGTGCCCATGAAAAAGGCCCTTAACTTAACCACTTTAGGGCACTGAATACTGCTGACCCTGCTTTCCAATACCAAGCTTTCCTCATTTGTATAACACTTCAGATAGAACATAGTTTGCCTAATTAAAAAATTTAATACTGTTTTATTTCATCTGATTTGTTTCACAAGCAGTCATTTAAGTTGATGGGAATTAAAAGTGATTCTTGATTTTGAATGGGATTTAGTATTTTTCAGCTCACTATTGCTAGACTTTTTTTGGAACCCGGGATGCACTAAAGATGTAGCTTAACAAATCAACGCAACTCCACCTCCCTCTCTCACCAAAATCTGCAGATATATTTAAATACTCTATACATACTTAAGTTCACATGTTGTACCAATTTTTTTGTTTCCTTTTGTGGGCTATTGACTTCTCCTGAACAAACATACGTGGCAGATACCCACATGATATACACAGAAGAAAAGCATTTTTTCTCAATTACGTTACAGATACAGACGAATGGAGTTTCACTGAAAACTGTAGAGAAGAGTATTGTCATGCGTGAATGCTGAATGACATTATGCTGTACCAACAAGGTTTAGGTGGAAAATTAATCAAGCGTAGTGTAAGAAAAGCCATCCACGAGTCACGGCTATGGCATCCACCCAGTGCAGTAGTACTAGGTACCTGCTCCTGCTTAGCCTCGCCTGTGAGTGCTGTCTTCCCATACGGGTCCGACGCGTGCCGCCAGCCTGACAGCGTGTTAAAATCCACAGTGGCCCGAGGGATGGTTGGTTGGAAGTCCTCGGGAAAGACCAGAGGCCCCCAGCCATCCTGGCTGTCATCAGGATAGTCCTCTTCAGGGAGTGGAGGCTGAAGCATGAACATAAGCAGACATGGAAAAGTCACAGTACTGTAGGTATAAACTAAAACTGTTCTTCATATCCTTCATATTTATGTTATAACTATTACTGCCTAGTGTTTGAATGTTATATATGCCCAGGGCTACTTGTTGGATGCTACCACTTCGCTAATAGATGGACAGATATTTTAGCTGTGTGGGAAAGCAGAGTGAAAGCCTATTGGTTAATCTATGCCATATACCAGCTATTTTCCAACATTGAGTGAATTAAGGAGGAACTTACTGGAACATCATCCTGGACTCTCGGTAGCCCCTCTGGCTCGGCTAACTTCGCGGGCCAGATTGGGCTCCCTGTCGGCGGGTTGTGGTAATGATGGCGCTCAGCCGTCCCATCCGTCTCCACCTTTGAGCTAGTGGCAGTGCCGATAGGGGTAGTTGCAGGAGGGGTTGAAGGAGCTTCCTGTACAGGCAGTTGGTCTTTGGGAGAACTGCAAGCACCAACCGCGGTGGGCTGACCTGTCTCATGATTGTTGTTGGATGAGTTCACCGTTGCTTGTGGAAGATTATTTTTGGGTTCATTTACACTGGGATAAACAGAGGTGCTGGGGATGTCATTCTCTGTCTGTAAAAGAAAATACGGGTGATTGCTATCAACAGAGAACCACACTCAATATTTCTCCTGTCACATTAGTTTGCTATTAAGGATCGCTGATGTAAACGTAATATAGACCTAATCAGGTCTTTAAAATAATCTGTTGGTTATAGCAACCCATTTTCCCCCGGCACTGCAAAGCATGGCAAGGCAGGAGTACAGAATAGCACATGAGCAACAAGCTAGCGTCAAAGCTCAAGCGAGCTCCTCCCTCCAGCATTTTTACAGAGTACGGAAGGCAGGTAACAAGCCTGGCAACGGATGACGGGAATAAGGTGAGACGTAAAATCGGAAATGAGAATTTTGGATGGCCCAAGAAATACAGGATCACCTGGAACGGCACACAGAAGCACACATGTGCGTCCCAGTCTTCGCATGTAATCATGTGTTTAGTCATGTGCTGCAAAGAGCTCAGCCGAATGAAAACAACCACACGAACCTGACCATCTGGTTGAAATTTAACTTTCTGCTGACCATAAACTCTTTTATTGATCTGTAATATAATAAAAATTTATTGAATGCTTGGAATGTAGGCAGTCTTGATCAGGAATGTCAGATCCCAGCCTGATCCGAGAGTCATGATGGTTAAATTTCCACACACAGGGTTTGTTATTAAAATATTTGATAGCATCTGATATTTTTAAGTTTCCACCAAGCAGGTCTCAGTCAAATCAGCGAAACCTGATGTTGCCAAGCCTAGTTCATGTGTTGTGCACGGGGACTTTGTCACTTACGTACTACATACTTTCCGGGAGGAAGTCCACGAGTCTTCTTACTCCTACAGAACTTGTCAAAACAATTGCCCTTCTCCTAAACTCTGATTTTAAAGTCGCGGTAACCAAAAACGACGTGACGTTTGCCTGCGTCACCAATTATCAATCAACCAAATGACTAAATAACTTAATCTTTCACAAATTTTCCCTACTATCAGATTCTGTACTGCAGTACATGATAAACAAAGGCTTAACGCATAAACAGAGGAGGGCGCAAGAACATTTGACGTCTATGTCTTTGAGCTAAGCTGAACTGTAAATGAAACAGGGCACAACTATATCACATCGCCAATCATGCACTGCGTAAATCTATTATCAAGTGCAAGCCCATTCATTGCTACAGAAAATTTCTGTCTGTACTATTTACACCAGGAAACTGCCATTGCTCGTCACACCGCTTTTTGAAAATGTCTGGTGAAATACTGCATTTGAATTCTAGAACTGCTTGATGAGTGAGTTCAACACTGGTAAATTTATAAACAGACTTTCTCTCAGGTAGCAAGAAATAAACAATGTAGCACAACCTAAGACAACACAGTCCCTGCCGTTTATCGCCATTACAGAAACCCCTAAAATACTCAGTAACCTGATACCAACACATATAGGGAAAACATCAACAAAAACTACAACACAATTAAGTACATGATCTGCAGATGCAAAAGAGGCTCCAATCTTTGGAAATAATGCAAATAATACTTCAAGAATTAAACTATAAACCTGACCAACAAGAGGCAAATTTTGTCCAAAGCCTAAAATCAAAATAGAAGATAGTTCACTTTGAAAAAAATTGGCCTCTAAGGAAGAGAGGTCGGACCTGTTCTTGTGCTTTTGCACAGAATTCTGAGAAATGCATAGAGTAGCTGCACTCATTGTTACTCAAACTGGGCTGTAAATACTATATCCTATTCATGTTAGGAACTATTAATACTTTATTAGTGTAGCATAACAATAAAACAGCAAGGCGTGTTCCAGCATTTTTATAACCTTACCTGTTCTTCTCAGAATTTTTAGTGCCCCTATTTAGTGTTCAGAAGTCTGAAACATATTTGCATATAAGGCAAAATAAAACACCAAAAACGTCCGTGTTGGGCACCTTGCCAGCTGAGTTCACATCTGGGCCTGTAGCCAATGAACATCGGAAACAGGTCGATATTACACTTTAGACATCAGATGGGTATGCAAATCTGAGGACACCACCAATCTGTAAAAGCATTACCGAATGTGCTTTTATGAGTGGTAAGTGATTCTTCACTTTACCAGATATATCGTGGCCCTTCATCATCAAGAAAGACATTACATAAGTATATTACTCATTGCTGTATTTCTAGATGTTGATAAAATTCCAGTAGTTCTGGCTATAATCCCACTATAGGATACTGTAACAAAGGGCATTTGTCAAGAGAGTGCTATATAAAAAGGTATATATATATAAAAAAAACTGAGGCTTTGATCAAAATGATGATGTAGGATGTTTTCTTGCATTTGATAAAATGCCAGCTATTTTTCTATTCAAGATTCAGACTTTTGCTTTTCTTACTAAACCTGTCTTTCAAGCTGAAAAGTCTAGCGCCGTCGCAACTAATGTTCATACACTGAGCAGCTGGGAAAAAAACACGGATCGCTGTCCTTTAACAAATTATGAATACATTATTATTATGCACTACATTTTGTGTTAACATAAGACCCTGAAAAGCAAACATAGAAACCAGCAAAGTACGTATTACCGATTGATTACCGATTGATTACCGATTGTGCATGTCCATATCCTACTGATTCACATCTTTAAACTTAGTTACACCTCATGTAAATACTTTGTGTCAGCGCTATCTTTATTATAAACAGAGTTCTTTCTGACAGCACATACTGCATTAGGTGACATATTCAGCTGAACCACACATGAAGACTTGTTGGAAACCATTTTGCAGCCCCAGAGGAATAATGCAACAACGGCAACAATGCTACAACGGTAATTGCTGACGCAATTCGCCATCCTGATAATAATCTCTGTTTACACATTGACATACAAAACCACACAGGTTGCACACTGTTGCACAGTGTTTGAGAGCTCCAGAATCAGGTCTGCCCAAACATCCATTTTTTAGTCATTTAAACAAAAAAAAATGTGTCGATAAAAATGACCAAATAACTGCCGCCATATGAGCAAATGTCTTTAAACATTTGAGATTTGAAATTAAATTTCCTCACTTCTAAATTTAAATAACTCAAAAAAACATCTTCAAATAATATGATTTTTTCTCTGTCATAGAAACCTGTATCATCCTAAAGATATAAATTTTTTGATATCACGTCATTAGATGCGGAAAGATTTTTTTATATATTGCATTGTTATTAAATGCTTAGGTATTATCTATAAATTTTCTGAATTAATTGAAGTTTTATACATTTTTCAATGGTTTTTAGACTCTTTATAGTGAAGTATATATTTTGTTTCACTCAGTATGCTTTTAATATGCTGATTTTTGTAAGTAACGCAAGCAGTTTTCAATCGATTTCATTAGAAAGTAATTGGTGTAAAAGACACAATGGCATTTTCTGACTGTCTATGAAGCAGATACAACTGGAAAACTTTCACCCCTGTAAATTCTCTATAGTCAATTGTGTGTCAGTTACCTTTGTAAGTTGCATTTTTTTTTACAGATGTATTTGGGGCGTGACCCGAGTGCCAGGAGATTTTTGTACCTGTGACGGGGTGGGACCGGATGTTGGAGGGGATTGAGCTGCTGTTACTGGAATTGGAACAGGAGCTATTCCGGACACTGGCGTTTCCCTGTTCTGTAGACCAACATCCAATATGGATTCATAGATATTATCAGGTTCCAGTGGTTCCTTGGGATGAAGAGAGGAGGGCTCCTTCACCTCCTCCGGCACACTGGGTGTTCTCACCGATTCCTGCACCTCTGGGGTGACCTTGCTACTTTTAATGACGACCGGCTCCACTGGCTTTGCCTTTGTGTGTCTTTTTAATGGATCTGCCGGACGGAAGCTTGGCTCACGAGGTAAAAGGGAAAAAGGTGGCAAATCTTCAGTGGGAAGCTGAGAGTCAAAAACACTAGGAGCGTGTGTCTTTGTATTCTGGGAAGTATTTTTACCCGAGGTTGATTTTGTGGCGAGTTCCTGAGAGTGTAGGGCAAGAAAGGAATCTGGAAGTCCACCCCGCCGGAATTCTTGGTTGTGCATGTCCAGGGGGATGCCAAAGGTGGACATCCGGTTCTCCGTCTTCTTGGACTGGGGTGGCGACTGCAGCCTGATGGTGACCTCGTGATGTTTTTCTTCTGGCGTATCTGTGGCCCTTTTGTCGCCCCTGTGTTGGGTTGGCTCGGGGTTCATAGAATCTATGAAGTCCAGCGGCGACGGTAGGTGTGATGGTAGCTCCTTGACGTACTTGGCAGGGATGTAGAAGGGCTTGGCGTGTTCGTCCTTGCGAACATGCCACCAGTGGTCATTGGTCTTGGCCAGGAGGACGTAGCGCTCATTGGGTTTGATGGACACCAGGTCACCGTCACGGCCCATGTACTCATACTCGTACTCGACCAGCACCAGCCCTTTGTTGGTCATGGTTGTCGTGGCGACCTGCCAACCCAAGGACCCTCAAACAAAGCCAGTTATGGCTGAGGGGGCGGAGCTGAAAGAAATGTAAAGGGGAAAAAAAAGAAAATGCGGTCAATGTTCTAAGCAAAACAGGTCAGCTCAATACCTTGAGCATTCCTTTCTTTAAACATCGCAGCTCTGACAGGTGTCTCGGCCCACACCCATGGCCTGGAGGCAAATGTGAAAACAGGAACAACGGGAATGTTTCATGCTGTCTCTCACCAATACATCCCACCCTGTACGTGTATGCTTTTCTACTCTTGTAGCAGTAGGAATGTTCAGGTAAACAGATAAACATTACTTGCCAACAGTAAGTAAGGTTATTTTCGCACTAAACTAAAGTCTGAATTGTGTGCTTCTCCATAGTCTACACACCCGGCCACCTGTCCCAGAGCACATAACATTTGAGAAGTGGACACTGCATGTCAGCCCTGCCCCTAACCTGGACTTAATCTTTTCTCCCACCCCTCCATTTCATATGGTCTCATAATCCCTCATAACATCCTCTCCTGTAAACAATCCCATAATCTGACAAATAAGCAAGATTAGGTTGTGTGCTGAAGTGTGCATCTTGTATGCTGACTTGCATGCTAACAGACATTGTAATCCTATAACAGACATCGTCTTCCATCTGGGACACCTACCGTGCCGCCAAGGGAGAATCCCTGATAAAACACAGCCCAAAGCAAAATCACCAGGCAGGAACTCAGAATACAACTAAAGTCACAACTGTTACGAAGCATGTATTGATTAGGCAATAGAGAACTGAGTCATTTTCAGACGCTTTGCATATTAAGCTAAAAAGTGGCACTTTTGGACATTGTTATTTTGCCAACTTGACTTTGTAACGTAGCATTAATATAACGTGGCATTGTTGTGTTGTGTACAGAATCCTGAAAGCAGCTAATTGGAACTAGACATTTCTTCATTCCACCTCGTTAGGTTAGCAGTTTTGATGACCATATTTTAAACATTTTTTTTATTAAGATACGTGGGATGTGCTGTAGAGGTATATTTTTAAAAAGACAAACACTACAGCATGAGATATTACTCGAAAGACTGGAGGGAGATTACATACAGTATGGAGATTTTTACTATACGACCAAATAACAATATTCAGAAAATTCACATACGCTGCAGCCTTGGTCGTACCAGATTTATTTCAAGCACAGGCTGGTCACATGAAGCCTAAATATGCAAACTCTGCTTTCTCATCTTACGGGCCTTAACATTGACCAGAAATCAATTCACCAAATATGCTGTTTTAGTGAAATGCCACAAGAATGCAACATAACAGACATTAGTTATCAATTATTCCTGGTTTTTTTCTTTGGGATATTTCTGTTAATTTAGCAGCAAGCAAAACTATAAAGGTTACGTGATTTTTTTAAAAATACATAATATAGACTTTATAAAAACAAAGACTTTGCATCCTTTTCTGATTCTGCATCTGTTTGTACAGGAGGCCCCCCCTCGGGGAACGGACATGACGGCCCAATATTTCTACACAAAACAGTGGCATGTTGTGTGTCAATTTACCTAGTATGTGTTTAATTTCAGAATATCACCACATATATGTATATATGTAAATACACACAGATACAGAAGCACTAATTCAGCAAATGCATTTAAGATTTAATTTTCATTTTCTTCATTTAATGATACAAAAAAAACCTCTTCTGCCAAACAGAATTTATTTATTATTAGTGTGATGACTCTGAAAGACATATTTTCAGCAGTTCTATGTATAACTTTTCCCCAGACTGGAATGTCGAAAGTGTCGCAAACAGTACTCTCTCTGGCCCCACCTCCCAAGGAGTCTCAGGAATTTTTGATCTTTTAACTATTCCCCGCTTTACCCAAAACATGTACTGTCTGGTTTAGAAAAGATTGCAGATCGGCAATGTAAATATAGCTGGTGTGTATAAAAGGCTGGCACACGGCTCAGACAAAACTGTGCCAACAGGAATGAGAGCTCGGCCACTTCCGGACTGTGCAAAGGCTCCTTCTGACTAAGAACAAATTAGCCTCTCACCCCAAACTGACTCTCCATTTAACAGGTACAAACTATCTCAACCTGCAACATACATAGAAAGGGAAGGACAACTTTCCCACCAAAGAACATTGCCCAGAAAAACAATTCAAACCGAACTCAGGGAAAATAGTCCTATGATATATAAAGAACATGAAGTACAGAGTCCGGAGTTCCTAGCACAATAAATAGTTCAGTGGCCTTTTTCATGCAACAGTTTAAAAAAACAGAAATCATGTTTACCTGGACAGAAACGATACGATCACCCTGCATTCCATTCCTTCCACCGTCACAATAAGAATCCCATAATGTAGTAGCCGGTCATTCTGTTCTCTTTTTGCTCCTTTTCTTTAAGGCCCCACTGTCCCTCTCCCACTTCCTATGGTGCTTGTTTCCTCTGCAGGATTCTCGCCCCGCTCTGAGAAGCCTGAAGCTGCTGGGTGTGACTTTGTGTACGCGTGAATTGTGTGTTCACCAGTTTCAACACGCCTGCCTCTATCTGCACGCATTTCCTGTTCCACCAGACACAGAACAACGAACAGAGGGACTGGAAGAATCAGCAAAGGGGAGAACCCAAAGGTGAGAGTAGATGATTTAGCTCTGAGGCCAGATACTGGTGCAATACTGGCTTCCAACAAGATTTCCATCTATTATTATTATTATCATTTGGAATCAATCATTATCATTATGCTTAAACTATCATTTGCTATGGATTAGGGAAGATTGCATGATTCTGGTTCTATGGGATTAAATTAATCTTTTCAGCTCTAGCATATTCTTGGTTTAGTATATGCATAGTGAAAATACTGGAAGGCTACATACCATACAAGCCAAATTTTCCCTCATGCTTAACAGGCCCACTTACAGAAATTGTCTAGCATATCCAAATGACACAAAATGGCCGCTTCCCATAGCACATTAGCAAGCTTCCCAGTTCCTTTTGGCCAAATATCATTTTCACCACAACACAAAACACAAATGCACAACTCATAAACAGATTCCGAGGACATTCCAAATTTCTTTGACCATAACATGCATATTATCAAATTTGCCAATAAATTCTCCAAAGGTTTAGTGAAGGAGCATTTACTGTTAGCTCAAGGAGAAAATATTGTCAATTGCCAGGAGTGATAACCCAGACCCTATTAATAAACTCCAGCAATCAATTCACACTCTGTTGAGCTAAAACTTTGTAGCGATTGTAGTGATTGATAACAATAAGTACAACCCAATGATGATGCCTGAGATAAGTACCAAACGGACACATGCAGATAGGTGAGCTGGTGTCCTACATGTGGCCCATAGTGCAAAACTGTGTGTGTGACCTGCCAAGTACCGAAATTCTGGGGTGAATCTCAGTATCAAAAACACGAAGACCGCACTTGTGGTCTTGGCAAGACCGGTCTTGCTAACCCGCCTTCCAAGACAGAGGTGAGGTGCCCAGGGAGTTGGGGGTTAAGGGCCTTGCTCAAGGACCCACAGACATGCTGAGGCTGGGTTTGAACCTGCAACCGTGCAAATATGGCACACAGGCTTAGCCCACTGAGCCACATGCTGCCCCCCAAAATATCAAAATATCTGGGGCAAAGCAAGGCCGGTATCCGGGAATTTTTTGCTGTCCACTGTACTTGTGTTTTTAGTACTGGAACTGGTCTTTGGCAGTGCAACATGATGTAAAACGGGGACGTGAGAACACAAGTACGGTCAAGTACGCATATTGGGATTCATCCCTGATGTCATCCTTTTTGAGTCCTGTGCTTCCGGGAATAGTGACTCATCAGACTCATTCACAACTCTGGACTGAAAAATATACTATCTGTACTTTCCAGTATCATTTACTAGCTCCATTTTCTGTGACCGCTTGTCCTATTCCAGGTTGTGGAGAGTCTGGAGCCTAGGATGGGGCGCCAACCCATGACATGGCACACTCATGCACCATTCATTCATGCAATCAAGCACATCTATGGGCGGGCTGAAAACTGGAGAATGTGGAGGAAACCCTATGATGTCATGGAGAGAACACACATGGAGCCATGGCAGAGACTTGATCGCTGGTCCCGGAGGTGTGAGGCAACTGGGCTAATCACTGCAGCACCATGCTAATCACTGCAGCACCATGCCGCCCCACTTATCAGCTATTAGTCCAACTGACAGCTTATCACTGTCTGAACTTCTGCTAAATACCTCTTACTGAAAGAACTGGAGTCCTAGTCAGTGCTTCTCAAATGTTCTGTCTGGAGAAGCATATTGGGAAAATCATCTCACAACTCCTCAAAATGATTAAGCAACCCCTAACCCCTAACCCTAACCTGCCCCCCCCCCCCCATCCCCCGTGGTTCCATAGTTTGCAAGCCACTGCCTTAGTGAATGGAGGCTCACGCGAGAGACAAAAGAAGAACAGTTGCAGTGAAACAGTAAACGTAAAGACGCTGTAAGTCATCACGGATGCTTATAAACTAGATAAGAGAACCCTTTCACCAGCTTTCTCAGGTCTTAAAACATGTCACAGTCTGCATGGACTCTGACCTCTGCTGATCACTTCAAAGCAGAATGAAGGGAAGTTGTATAGAAATATCCACACACGTATATGATTTCTTATGCATCAGCAAAACATTTTAGGTACTGCTATCCCTGTTTTTAAGAAAACTTCTTAACGTTCGTCAGATTAGACAAGAACTGTACATTCATTGATCAGGTTCTTTCTCAACCCAGTGTTGCAGAACTGCCCACTCAGCCTCTCTCTCTCATACAGAAAAAAAGGACACAGAAGTTGTGTGGATCTACCTCGTTTCCTGCCCGGGAAGGAAGTCCACATCTGTGCCAAAATTAGGGTCTGCAAAGTAAGCGTGGAGGATACAATGTACATATTTCAGGCCTACAGACCAGCCATGCTGTTGCCTACACTGCAGAATAAATCCATTGTTCAGTGTAGTATGATTGTGTACATATATATATAAGGTAAGTAGGTAAAATTTATTTATGGAGGACTTTTCACAGACATATGTACATAAAGATTTAATATTAAAAACGAGCATACCAAAGAGAATATGAAGAAACATTCATTCATTTTCCAACCTGCTTTATCCTATTGGGTCGCAGGGGGTCCGGAGCCCATCCCGGAAGCAATGGGCACAAGGCAGGGAACAACCCTGGACAGGGGGCCAGTCCATCGCAGGGCACACTCACACACTGTCACCATTCACTCACACCATTCACTCCTACAGGCAATTTATTAACTCCAATTAGCCTCAGCATGTCTTTGGACTGTGGGGAGAAATCAGAGTACCTGGAGGAAACCCCACGACGACACAGGGAGAACATGCAAACACCACACATATGTAACCCAGGCGGAGACTGGAACCCGCATCTCAGAGGTAGGAGGCAACAGTGCTAACCACTGCAGCACCATGCCGTCCCTACGAAAACATGAGTGACAAAAAAACAACTGTAAAATATATCAAAGAACAAAGCCCAAACGGCGATACTCAGCTTTAATCAAAGGCCTTCTTAGACAAGGAAGTCTTAAGATGCTTTTTAAAAGAGTCAAGTGGCTCAGCAGGAGCGCAAAGCTACAGGAAGAGCGTCCCAGAGTCTAGGTGCAGCTGACTGAAAAGCGCGACCCACACGTGTCTTAAGTCGTGTGCAGGGGGGCGAC
>JAODKE010000050.1:12639516-12666700 GCA_026779605.1 Mormyrus hasselquistii | reverse complement strand
AAGAAAAGCAGTGGAACTCCACCTGCAACATCTAGACCTTATTGCTTCTACAATCAAAATGTGAGGAAAACCTCAGAGGACATCAAGACAAAGCGATCAAGATATAAACTGTTGTATTCATAAGTGATATAAAAGAATTTTATCTTGGTTATTGAATACTCCCCACAATGCTGTGCTGGACAAAGCGCTGGAAAATGTATTTTTTTATTTACTGATTTCTTAATTTATTTGTTTATTTATTTGTCTGATTTATTTATTTTCAATATATTTATTGTACTATTTATTGTACTGTTTTTGTGATAATGCCATATGACTGTTTTTTACTTTTTGTATTTTAACATTTCCTGAAATAAATGTTATTTAATGATACCTCATATTTCTGACATGCCCCACTCGTCCGCTCCTCCCATGTGCCACGCACCCTCATCTATCCCATGTCGATTCCCTGCGTTCACAAGCTGTTTCCTCTTGCTGTCATTATTTCAGTGTATAGTCCGCGTTTAAGTTTGTTTCCCGAGTCCAGTCATTGTATTGTGAGTCTGCGTTGTCCTGCTATTAAAACCCCTCGTCTTCCTGATTCCTGGAGTACGACCTTTTAGTTTGTGTTCCGTGCGCCGTTCCTGCATGACAGAATGACTGAAACGCGGACTAAATACACTGAACTAAATGACAGCAACAGCAAACAGCTGGTGAACACGTGGAATTCACGCGGGGTAGATGAGGGGGCGTGGCACACGGGAGGAGCGACGAGAGGGGCAGGATAATTTCAGTGAAATTTACTTAAATTCCAAATATGTGTTGTGACATCAATACATAGTAAAGCACATTTATAAAGGTTGATTTTTTTAAAATCAAGTAATACATAACTTATAATGTAAAAAAAATATAAATGAGGATCGTACATAGTAAATGATTACAGTATTAGCTTTGCTGGCGCAGTAGCAGAGACCGTTGTTACTGCAAATGCTATGCATAGCCAAACACCGAAAAAAGAACAAGAATGAAAAAAATTGTGTGATTTTGATTTACAACCTGGTTCATATTATGGTTATTACAGATTGTTGAAGAAATTGTATGATTCACTTTGCGTGTGCAATTTTGCAGCAATTGCCAGCAAAACAACTGGCCCTCGCCAGTCACCACTGAAATAAGATGGTAGTGTACAAAATCATTATTTACTTAATAGATATTGGTAATTATGATTCTAATAAACCAATTAGTAGGTTTTCTGAAGTAAAACAAAGGCACTACTTATCTATTAGTTTGATTAATTAATGAACTCATACATTGATCATGTTCGTTCACCGTTATTGAATTGTAACTGATCATTTATTTCAAGAAGTTACATCACATTTAATTAATAATGACAATAAGGGAGAATCACCCATCGAACTAGGGGTGGACGTAAAGGGTAGCCATCCGACAAAACATGAAAACAAAATACGGGGCATCTAATTGGGCAGCATTTTACTGCAGTGGTTAGCATCATTGTCTCACACTTCTGAGACCAATGTTCGAGTCTCCATCATGGCTCAGTGTGTGGAGTTTGCATGTTCTCCTTGTGTTGTCTTGAGGTTTCCCCCAGGTTCTCCACGATAGGCTGCTGCCTTATCCTGGGTTGTCGCCTGCCTTGTGCCTGTAGTCTCCAAGATAGGCCTTGTGACCCTGAAGACGGCAAGCAGTCACAGAAAATGGATGGATGGACAGAAGCATGGATGGATGGATGGATAGATGGGGCATTTTATTCTGTAAACTTGAGCTGCCCAACCCATCATTAAGTCAACCACGGTGTCCAACTCGATCTTCAGATGTTTCATTGATAATACTCATGTTTGGGAAACTCGCCTGAGTCAGCAGAACCGCCCCACTTGCTATGGCAAAATATACCAAGAGGGAAGCCCTCCATTTCCCTGCCCCCACCACCAGTGTGGTCACCTGTAGTGTTCTGCACATTATCCCATTGGTACCCCAATGACATGATGGTCTAGTCTGGCTCATAAACCGCTTGCAGTGATAGAGGCTACGTTAAGTCTGAGAACAAAATGACAAACACCAGTAGCTTAAACAGGGAATATTACAAGACAGAGGAAGCCAGCGGGACAAGGATCAGTCCTAGTTACTTGGAACGTTATAGATAGGCCAAAAAGCTTCCTGATGACCGCCGCCCTCTGGTGGTTATCCTGAGTAAATCTCTGAAAGGGGACAATGTCAGTTGCCTGTAACGTCCACGATTATATCCTACAATATAGAAATAGCCCTCTAAATTATAATTAGGGAGTTGCAGCGAAAACTCCCATACACAAATGGCCCTTTCTGGATAAGATTGGCCACAACTGTTCTACAGTATTTATTGAGATTTACAGTTCATTTCAAATTGTGTTTAACACATAACCTGATAAACCTATTTGAGGGTTTTTATTCATGCTAATTTGTGTTTTGTGCATATTTTACCATATAATATTTACACCTGTAAAAACCAGCCAGTATAACAGTAGTACTGCCCGAGACTTCCTTTCTTTCATTTGTACATTTCATGCAAGGTTTTGTTTACTTGACAATCATAAATCACACTCCTATCTCAAAACATTGCAGGATGTTTAGCGATGTCAAAAAAACGTAGCAACACATGATATTGAAAATATTGTTAAAATGCCGTGAGAAATATTAATAAATCACAGCATTCTTGCTTGGTCCCCAAATAAACAAGAATGGTGTTTACATTTGGTTATTCAGTTTAAAATAAATAATGTACCCCAGCCCTCCAAAAGCATTCCTTCTTGAGCCTTTTTTAAAATTAAACTATGTAGATTAGATTTTGCTTCAAATACATCCAATGGAAGGTCAGTCAGGAAAGTCAAGATCTCACAAAATTAAGTCGATCATTTAACATGCTTTATTTCAGCATTCAAATAATTAAAAACATCTCAAATTATTATACATATACAAAATAGGTACAGATAACCCTTTACCCCACCCATCCCCAAGAAAGTGTGTCTGTTTCTCTCATTTTAAAATTCAAATTTTCTTGCTTTTTAAACTCTTTGCAGAAAGGCTAAACAAGAAGGGTGATGATGTCTTCTCGCTAAAAGCAAAAGGGGCAACAAAAATGTGGCAAGATGGGGCCTGAATATTTTTTAAAAACAAATCCACCTGCTTAATCTACACCAGACAAGAATGTATGCTTCGTGATTACAAAAAAAAAAAAAAATAGCTGTAGACCTGCAACTGACACTTCACAAGGAAAACAAACATTTGTTTTGCTTTGGACAGTAAGCCATTTTGTTTAGCACCAAAGGTCCTGTAAGTATCTGTGACAATATCTTATTAAAAGGTAGTAGGTTATTATACACCACTGACAGGACCCCATGAAGAAATTGCACATAGCCTAGCATGAAGTAACCCTGGGTTATGTGAATTTCTTATCTGAGGTAGCCATAAGATTATAAAATGAAAACAAACCTCTGTCTCTGTTATTCACTGTATTTTAAATATATATTTGGTCACTCTTATTGTGGTTAAAACAACAAGACACTTCACTGTCATTTTTCAAATTTATTTAATACCTGTAAACGGTACAAAGCATTTGGATTTTTTTTGTCCTTCCACACTGGTAAGAAAAACTGCAAAAATCACCTGTTTTTTTCTCTCCAGGGGAATTTTACACTTTACACGTATATATTATTTTCTTGTTCCGGGTGACACGAATGAGTCTTTGGTATCTTTGATGTAAGATGTTGGTAAAAAAGTAGTGGTCCCGTTTCCCCCAAAACTGACAACACACAAACACCGTCTTCATAAGTGCAGTTTTAAGCAAGTGGACCATTTTTGGCCAAATGAAGTTTACGTTTTCTTAATGCATAGGAAAGTTTTTAGAGAGACAACTGCTAGAAAAAAAACAACAATTTCAAGTCCACATTTGTTTTTTTACAAGAAGCAAACTGGGCCAATTTCAATGCCAAATTCCTGATTGGGTGCACCAACGTCCATAGGAGCGATGTCAATAACAGGCAGGCGTGATGTTTTCGTTGTCTTGTAGTCAATGACTGTCTTGCCCCATGTGCCAGTGTGTGACTTTAGGAAGAGAGAGAAAAATGAACATTAGCTTAATTACCATTGGCAATAACTACTATTTTAATACCCATTTTTGGCATAGGATTTAACTTAAGCCACCCAGGATCACAGTCAGCTGAATGTTTTAGAATGTTTGCTGTGAGCCATGTGATTTTTATTTTTTTTTATAATTATTTTGCTTGTCAGATCCAGGAGTTCAGTTTTTAACCAATTAAAAAGCAACCTGTGAAAAAATGGCTAATTTCGGGAATAAGAAACCATAAATATTCACATTAAGTACAAAGGTTAAAGTTTTTATACTTTTAGTCACCTTGCTTGAAATGTTGAGAGCTATATAGAACATTTATGCAGTAGTGTTACCACCCTGGATAATGGGTAAATACATATTTGATCAGCTTGTTAGGTGGCTGTAGATGTCATATTATATATGCCTGTTTGATTGATTGTAAATCAGGATATTAATGGTACAGAACTCATGACTCCTCAAAATTTATTGATGTATCTTATTGTTCTGTTAGTTGTCTGAAATGTTTTTCTGTCACAAAACTTTTCTTTTCCTTTGTCTTTTTTGCTAAACCACTAGACTTGCCTGCTTTGTTTTTTAATCTCCAGATGAAATGCACCTTCTTCTTGAAGGGATTTGCTACCAGCTATTGTTTTGACGATCCAATTAAGCATTTTGTACATAGAGCTACTACAATTTACTATTACTAGACACACAAAACTGTTGCGAGAGGGAAGCCTATGATTAATCATAGAAAAACACTACAAAGCTTTGAAGCTTTGAGTACAGGAGTAAGGAGGTGAAGACTCACCGTGCAGCCATCCTCAGCGACGCTGTATGTGAAGCGGCTGTTGCCCTCGGCTCTGATCTCGATCTCGTTAGATCCTTGCAGGAGCAGGGCCTTCTTCAGGTTCCCAGCCTGTTGGTCCATGTAGGCAATGCTGTTCTTGCAGTGGTATGTGATGTTCTGGGAGGCTTCAGTGGACATCAGGCGCAGGAAGGTCAGCTGAATGTTGACATCCTCGACCTTGGAGTCCTGGCCACCATACTCGAACTGTCAGGGGAGAGGGAGCAAGAAAAGCATGTTACAACGTCAAAGTTCAATAAAATATTTAATTGTTTGTCATTAAGGTAGATATTACAGAAATCTTCATTCACCTGGAAGCCATCAGTCATTGCCTCTCCGAACCAGACGTGCTTCTTCTCCTTGGCGTTCTTGCTTGTGTACCAGTTCTTCTTGGGTACCTCAGCCTCAGTTGGGTAGACGCAGGTCTCGCCTGTCTCCATGTTGCAGTAGACTTTAATGGCATCTTGAGGACAGCCCTGGTCAGGGTCAATCCAGTATTCACCTAGGGAAGGAAGGAGATAATTTTTAATGCAAATCAAGAGGCAACACTTTTTAGACTTTGATGACATGTTACATTACTCTATTAAGTAAACTTGTGGGAGTTTTACTTACACAAAAATGTTAAAAGGGTAGAAGGAATAATGAGTGGTCCAGAGAGATAACCTATCAGATTATAGAGGAGGTGGGTCTAAGCAACAACAGGAGGCGGGACCAAGGCATCAGATTGGTTTATCCCACCTCCTCTAGTTGCTTGGATCCACCTCCGCTACAATCTGATTGGTGATCTGATCTCTCTGAAGCAATCATGTATCTTTCTGCCCTCGGAACATTTTTGTGTAGGTAAAACTCTCATGTAAGAGTAGATCATTGTGAGTTGGCTACATACCGCTCTTCCAGTCAGGATGGCACATCTTCAGGTCACGGCAGGTGCGAGCTGGGTTCTTCTTGGTGCCATCAGGGCTGCGGATGTTTTCAATCTGCTGGCTCAAGGACTTGAGGGTGGTATCTACCTCCAGGTCGCGGTCACGCATCACATTGGCATCATCAGCACGGTAGAGACGGAAGGGATCTGGTGCCTTCTCCTGGGCTGGCTGGCTAATGAAGCCCATGTCGAATCCGCCACCAGGTGCTCCAGGAGGTCCAGGAGGTCCGGGAGGTCCAGGAGGACCCTGAAGTGGTGGGAGGAAGACAAGTCGAAGAGTAAAACCATAGTAAAAGTCTTAATTCAATACCAGGTCAAGGTAGGTGACTTACAGCAGGTCCAATTTCACCAGTACGACCACGGGGTCCAGGAGGTCCCATAGGTCCGGGCAGACCGTTCATGCCATCTTTGCCAGGAGAGCCAGCAGAGCCAGCAGGTCCCTAGGAAGGGGATACAGGTTTGTACCTCTCAGAAATCAAATTCCCCAGATAACAGATAATCCCTGGTGTTGATGTATTTTTAATGTTAGATCAGTTCATTTTAATAATGTAGCTATCAGGCATGTCTCTCTGACTTTCACATCTGGAATTATCAAGCATCAAATGCAACATGGCCCACGTCAGCATAAACAAAAAGAGGTTAAATATATAGATGCATGGTTCATCTTTAATTAAAATATGTGCATTTCTGCAATGGTGTGATTATACCCTTTAAAAAATGATCATATTTGCATACGTACTCTGGCTCCGGCGGGACCAGAAGCTCCAGCAGGTCCTTGGTCACCAGAGGGTCCCTATTGTGAGAAATGTCACAGTATGTCGTCATACTACAGCCAGAACTAAAGCAGTACAATATACTCCATAATCATCCTGTATGCTCAGTACAGTCCTACACGACCTGTAAGTAGGAAAATCGTGTTCATTTACTATTCATAGAAATTAAAGTTCATCTGACTTATCAAAAATGCTAGATGATACTGACTGCCATAATATGCTAATACATTTGGGTGGAGGAAATTTCTCCTCCCTGGGATATTTGTCTAATCTCTGAAACATCCAGACACCTCTACTGATCTGGTCACCGCACCTGTTATAACACAAAATTGTCATTCATTTATATGTTACCATATTGTCCAAAAATAATAAAAATAAATGTTAATGATGGGAAAGACCACACTATATGTTACGTCATAAGTCATAACAATAACAAACATCATTATAAACAGATACACAGCACTATACAATGTAACATATACTCACAGAAGGTCCAGGGGGTCCCTGCAGACCAGTGAAGCCTCTGTGTCCCTTCATGCCTCTTTCACCAGCTTCTCCAGTCTCACCCTTGTCACCACGGGCACCAGCAGGGCCCTGGAGTATGGGAGTGAAAATTGTTCATTGTGGACTACCAAACCTACCATATATATAGTATATATGTGTATTGCATGTATTTTAAGAGAATACCAAAATGCACTTACAGCAGGGCCACGAGGTCCTGGAGGGCCAATGGCACCAGCAACACCAGCAGGTCCCTATGGCAAGAACAGGAAGAGGGGAGAGGTCAATGTTGTGTTATTTCATTTTGTGATTAACAAAATGCATCAATGTCTATGCATCATAGACATTTCATTAGTTTTTGTGAATGTAACATTCATTTACAATTTGTTTTCAACAATGTAACATTCAGAGTTAATTTGTTAGTTTTCATCAATGTAACATGTGCACGTTTTTACATTTTGTATTCTGCATGCAATCTATAACCAATATTCGTCAAAACAATTCCATTATCATAAAACTGACGCACTGTAATAATGAATCCATTAATCTGAAATCAAACTAAGGGCCACATGACAGATTGCAACACTTACAGCCTCTCCACGATCACCGGTCTTTCCAGCAGGGCCAACAGGACCAGGGGCACCGGGAGGACCAGGGGGACCATTTGGACCAGCAGCACCTGTCTCACCACGGTCTCCCTGTGAAGTGGAAAAGCGAAAAAAAAACAGAGGCGTCTGCTGAGAAACAGTGAATGTCGCTTAATGGCACCAACAGCAACCCACATCTGCCAAAAAGTCTGTAAGTACCTGCAACAGGAAATGGGATTGACTCAGATTAGTTGGTAAACGTTACCTTGGCACCGGGGGCACCATCACGACCAGCAGGACCCTCGTTACCAGGAGTGCCCTATAAGCACAGGAGACTTCAGTCAGGTTTGGAAAAGGTCAGCTATGACACTTTCAGTCAGTGGCCCTTAAACAACATGAATGCGAGCTAATGTTACAGAATCACTTAGTAAATTGAAATCTGACACCAGAAAGCAATATCACACATTTAGAGTAAATCAATGCAATTTCTGGTCATTGAATAGTGGTCTTGTTAGGTTCTTGCTTTGATCGATGTTGTTGTGTAGTTCCTGCTCTAATACTCGTGACAACCTTTGAAAGCTCAGCCAAACAGCACCCATGGCTAGCTGACTCCTTGATGGTACTTATGTTTGTAATGTGACATTTGCCTGACTTGTAGGTTGCTTTGCATAAAAGGATCTGCTAAATAAAGTGAATACAAATATAAATGTAAGTCTCTGTTTTGAGAAGCAGCAGCTTAAATGGATAGGCAGCACACAATCCTCTATAGTAGTGTTTCCCAAGCCGGTCCTCTGGGACGCACAGACGGTCCATGTTTTTGCTCCCTCCCACCTCCCTGCCAGACAGTCCACAAGGACCGGATTGGAAAAAACTGCTATACAGGTATTCATGTATTTCTGGCTGGCTTGAAAGAACAGTTCACTTATCATTCTTTGAAAGGCTTAGTTTCTATAAGACAAGTTTCGGAGAGACTTCAATCAATCACACTACACTTTAGCATTCGAACAAATGTGGTTTAGGCTTCTGCTGCGACTGCCAGAGAGTAATATGGCCTTTACCCCTCCCCAGATATCTACACGTTCACTTACCTCACGACCAGGTTCACCAGGAGCACCAGACTGCCCAGGTGGGCCCATGGGTCCAGGAGGTCCGCGTTCACCACTGGGTCCATTGGGTCCCTGCTTTCCAGGCTCTCCCTAATGTTGGGGCCAGGACACCACAGATTAGACTCAGGTCTTGACAGAGATTTGTTCTGTTTAATCATAACATTCAGTGGGTAAAATATAACAACACACGGGAAAAAAATAGTCAAATCATGGAAATCCTCTGATAATTTTTACTCTATCCTGACCGATTGTGGCTTTGTACTTTGCAGAGTTTGCACAGGATAAATCAGACTAGAAAACAGGGAGAAAATACAGAGAATCTCCATTCCCAGATTCTTACAGAAGACCTAACAACAAACCTCTGATAAACCAGAAGAGACCTGAGGAACCTCCGACTGTATCAAATCTTTATGGCATGCAGGCAAGTACTGAAAACAAACTAATGGATTATTCTCAAAGAATATTTATCTGATGGACGAGTTATTTGGTGGCATTTAGCTGTCTCTCAACTACATCAAACATAATCATCTTAATAATAACCTTACAACATTAATACCTTCCCCATATACCTTAGGAGTCAAGGTATAATTTCTTTGTCTTTGCATGAATATTCAATAATTTTTCGGTTCACAAAAACCTAGATCTATTGACCAGTCATCATCACACACAACATTCTGTGACCATACATTATGATAAGTAGTGCAGCAACTCTAATTTGAGTTTATCAAAAGTAGTGTGGGATCCAGAATTTACCACCCAATCAAAAACTGCCTAATGAGGCAGAATTTTAAAAACTGGATGCAACAAAAAAAAACTCTTTGGCTCTGTAAACCCTCAAGCTAGAATGTGACTGCCTATATTTGCAAATCTTCACAAACTTAAAGACCTTCTGTAAATAAAATGTCATTAAAATAACTTCTGATTTCAAAGTATGAAGCACCTGGACCTTTCCAGATAACCTCTGCAACCTCTGCAAATCGTGCGCAGAATCCCTCATCAATATCGCACTGAATGCCACCCTTATGATTTGGGTAAAGGGTGTAACAAACACTCGTTTGCTACCAGATATTTCCTTAACTTCTTTGTAATTCTACTCCTCTCCTTCAGTATGCATGTAACATACATAGATTATCATAGATTAATATAGATGATCATAGATTATCATAAATTAACATAGATTAGCAGGGTACAAATGGAATAGCCTGCAAAAAAAAAAAAGTGATCAATTTATTTATTTATCCATCTTCTATACCCGCTTGTGCTATATAAGGCTGTGAGGGGTCCGGAACCGATCCTGGATACTATGGGCACAAGGTAGGGAATAACCCAAGACTAGGCGCCAACCAATCGCCGGCCAAGGATCAATTCTACAAATTTAAATATTTGTAGAATAATGATCTACTTCTAGTAGCTAAAGGTACTTTTAGCTACCTTCAATAGTTGTAATTGCTGATTTTGGCTGATTACTCACAGACGGGCCAGAGAGGCCGGGGAATCCGCGCTCGCCTCTCTGTCCAGGGAGACCGACGATACCACGCTGTCCAGCAATGCCCTGAGGTCCGGGAATGCCAGCAGAGCCCTGCAGCAGACACAAGACACAGGTGAAATGGCACCATTGTACTCGTCTCCATGTATCAAACGTAGCACCTTTATCATGCCTGCAAATTTATAGAATAACTGCATTTCATGCGAACGAATGCAGCTTAAACAATCGTGGGCAAAAACGACAGACTCGAACGGGACTCACAGGGGGGCCGTCAGCACCGGGGGAGCCCTTCTCACCAGGAGTACCGGGGGGACCGGCAGCACCGATTTCACCAGTGCGACCAGCAGGGCCAGTTTCACCACGGACACCCTTCTGTCCCTCCTTTCCAGGAGGTCCAGGAGGACCAGGAGGGCCGGCATTACCCTGAGTCACACAGCAGAATGGGGAGTAAGTGCATGAGGCTGGTAGTCAGGTACTTTTTTGGATGTAACCATGGTAACACAAAGCAGGTAAATTCCTCTGCGGATTCTTTGGGGAGCTTATGGAAGGATGTGAATTAGGTATTATGGGTAAGTGAGTCCTATTAATGAGGATAACCGTTTATAATGGCACAATAGGCATTTATGCAAACCTAACAAAAAGCTTTATTTTTAAATCAAAATATTTACATTAAATCAACCAAAATTCCATAGATATGCTACTATTGAACTGGTGAGCACTCAGCCAATCCAATTAGCCAAACCACAGATGCTTAATTAAAATTAAAATTCACTGGCACGTCCAATCAGATTTGTGCGATAGGCATTGATTGATTGGCGTAAATTGCAGAGCTCACTAAGCACTTGATCATAGCGTTAATTTAAACCGTCTACTTGATATAGGGTCGCGACTGAGCTTAGTTACGATTGAAAGAGTACAGCTGGGGTATAACTAGCAGGGAAGAAGAAAACCACACTTACAGAAGGACCGGGAGGTCCAACTCTGCCAGCAGCACCAGGGAATCCGGTAGCACCCTACAGAGACGGGGAGAAGAATCCGCATCACGCCATTCACACTGATTGGTACAATTGATGATTAAGTGCATAATACTAACTGCAGTCCACAGTTACGCTACATTGTGTCTTTTTCGGAAAATGAATACTTACAGGAGGTCCAGCAGCTCCACGGGCACCTTTAGGTCCAGTAGAACCAACAGCACCCTGTTGGAATCAATCGTTTGCGATATAGATCTTAATTCTCTTACCCCTCCCATAATTCTATTGGGCAATATTAATACCAGAGGTGGATAGTTTAGGTCCTGAGAGTAAAAGTCCAGACCAAGATTTTGTTTCAACCAACCAAAAGTCATAGTCACAGAGTACTCAACTGGTTGGCTGGAACAAAATGTTGGTCTGGATTTGTACTTTCTGAACCTGGACTTTCCACCTCTGATTATTACGTACGAAAACAGTACCTGGGGGCCAGGGGCACCAGTAGGTCCAGGAGGTCCAGGTGTACCAGCATCACCTTTAGCACCATTGTCACCGGGCTCTCCCTTAGCACCAGGTGCACCATCAGCACCCTGCAGGCGACAGAGAAGTCCGAAAGAGTCACTCTGGGTTCCTTCATAAGAAACTGCTTATAAACAACTTTTTAATCATTGTTTGTAGTCAAACACAATCAAGAGCACTTGACCTGGAAAGTAGCTACAATATTTTTATGTTTTTCTTTTTTTTATTTTTGTCTCAGCCCTGAATTATGCAAATATTTTGGTTAAATAACTACAATTAAATATCAACAAGCAGATATTTATAAAAGTAGATCACTATGCATGCTTTTTGTGAGGGCAAAATAGTTGTGTGTTTCCTTTGAACCCTCCCTGCGTGCGTTCAGAGTTTGCACGTTCTCCTCGTGTTGCTTGCATTTCCTCCCACAGGCCAAAATAGACATGCAATTAAGGGGTCCTGTGTCTCTAAGTTGCCCATTGAGTGTGATTATATCCCCCGCAACTGAATGGAATTCTGAATGGAACTGAATGGAATTCTGAATGGAACTGAATGGAATTCTATTTCAGGAAATCCTATGCTGACCAGTATAGGCTCCAGGTCCCCTTATGACCCAGTACTGGTTAAGCATCTGCATGATGGATGCATGGAATTTTGCAAATTGTACGTTTATGATAGCATGTGCTGTCTGAACAAAGACAGTGAGCCCTGGGTTTTATATTTATGTAAATTTAACATGCTGCATGTTTGCTTTACTTGGTTGTAAATCTGTTTTAAAGCATCTAATGGAGTCATTCCATTAATCATTTTGTCCATGAATTCACCTTTAAACCCCTTATCACTACAGGGTGGTGGGGGCTAATGTGTCGTTAGTGATCCAGCAAGCACTGAAGTATTTCAGCAACCTGTCTCCAGAAACGTATCTAAACATGTGGTGTGACCTGTGGCCTAAGATGATTTTTTTTTTTTTTACTCACAGGAGGTCCAGCGAATCCAGCAGGTCCAACAGCACCAGTCTCACCACGCTCACCCTGGTTGGAGAAGGAAGTACGTTGGTCAGTTGGGTCACAAATCCAACGTCACAAACTGGGTCTCAGACATAAAGATGCAAACACATGAGGCTTGTGATGACGAAAGGGCCAGGTACTCACAGGAGGACCGCGGGCACCAGTAGGACCAAGAGGACCAGCAGGACCAGTCTCTCCCTGGGCACAAAGGGAGAGGAAGAACCAGCTTAGTTCAAGTTTTATAAAACTAATCCAATGACTAATTCATTATATAAGACTATTCACAATCAATTTATTGCAATAAGGTTATTAAGACTAGACAGAAACTAATAACCTTTATAAAGATGTTCTTGCTTGAATAGATTTAATTAATTTTGTGTCCAGATGATCTCCACATTTAATATGTATACCTAAGGTCCAGCAGATATTTTGGGACTTTAGAGTATTTTGAGGTAGATGAAGAAAATGTGTTTTTTTTTTATTCTTGCAATTTAGCTTCTATTTCAGGGCAATTACTTTGTCACCAGGAGCACCAGCAGGGCCGGGAGGACCAATGGGGCCAGTCATACCGCGAATGCCATCCTTACCAGGGGCACCATCTGTGCCCTTGGCACCGTGATCACCCTAAAAGGACAAAGACAAAATAATGACATTGAAATGGCCTGAGCGTGAAGGAGAGAGAGTCAAAATGGCTGCCTGTTAGACATGTTTGTTGTGAAGGTATGCTCTGAGAAAGCTCCTCACTCTGTCACCCTTAAGGCCTGGCAGACCGGCAGCACCACGCTCTCCAGGCATGCCCTGGAGACCAGGAGGACCTTGGGCTCCTGGAGCTCCTGGAGCACCAGTTTCACCCTATGGAGGGGGAAGAAATGGCACAAAATGAGGACAAGAGAAAGAGTTCACAATACCAATATGCATGCTTGACAGTATGTGGTAGGAGACAAATAAATGAGAATGACATATAACTTTTCTCTGGATGCAACTGCAATGATGGTGTCATTGAGAAAATATTCCAAAATTATGCTACAAAAGGTAGTGAAGTCTTAGGCCCCTAGATGCTTGGATAGCTTCTCTTGGCAGCTGAAGAAGCCGTAGGGAAACATCATGAACTCAAAGTTGCCCAAACAGTGCAGTGTTTCGGAGGCTGCTCCTCTCTGGATTGATCTGTTCCATTTCTTACCTTGGCACCATCGTTTCCAGGGGAGCCGGGAGATCCACGGGCACCTAATGGACCAGCAGCACCAGGGGCACCACGCTCACCAGGGAAACCTCTGTCACCCTTAGATGATCGAGAGAAGTGAAAGGTCAGCGATCACAGGAGGAAGTCGCAGTATGGAGGGTAGCTGCATGATAGTGAAAAACAGCCTCCTACCCTAGAGCCAGCAACTCCCGGGGCACCAGCATCACCAGGAGCACCCTGTGAAATGGACAGAATTGTTATCAATCAAGATGATGAACTTAGGTTAACGCAAGCTCTGGCTGACCTGCAACTGCTGTGGTTGTTAATGAACTTCAGAGCTTCATCAGCATTTATCTGTATCTACAAAGTATTGCATAATAGACTGCAGAATAGTCAGGGGCTAATCCAAGTATACTCATAAATGTGATGGATATAAAGTTACAATGGGCACATATCTGAGTTCTATTAGCAGAACTATAATAATGGAAACCAAACAAGAATATTGTTTTCATTTGCAATTTATACTGACAAGGGCTTTGTTCTCCAAGATCAGTAAGGTCATAACCGAAAGGCTGAATCTTATTACTCAATATTTAAAATATGCTAAGGGAATTCAAACATGACCCATCCAAGATCAGGGTTGGGAATAAACAAAGAGTAATTTGTTATTCCCTGAATGATGATGTTACATCTTTTTTCACCCTTTGCTTTGTAATTATTATTCAGTTCAATTCAATTCAGTTATTCATTATTCAAGGTCCATTGTATATATATATATATATAACAGCGGTAGGAGGTTCAGTGGTGAGATGACCCTCATGCTAAGCGGTGCATCACTAGCCTTACCTGTTCACCAGGCTTTCCGGGCTCACCAGTCGCACCTTGAGGTCCGGGAAGACCCTATGAAAAAGGCAGGAAAAAGACTGATTAGCACCTGTAACCAAAATGGAGGGAGAACATTGAGATGTATATGCAAAAAATGCCTGTACATTGTTAACTAGAGAATACAAGCTGTCATATTAAATGAATCATATAATGTGTTGAAAACAGCTTACCTGGAATCCAGGGGGACCCCCTGGGCCCTGCTCGCCTCTCTCACCAGCAGGTCCCTAAAATATGGATGAGGGGCAACAATGACAGATGTTTTTAATGGTTTTATATAGCACAGTCAGATGTTCTACTACGATTACATAATCTTGTCAAATGAAACGAATGCATTTAACACGGATTACCATAAATACCAAAGCCACAATGCTAAATAATTCTAACCTGAGAAGAGAGGCTTTCTTTTTTTTTTACAGTTATGTTCACTTCTTTGAGCCTGCTATGTTGAGGACATCACTGAGGAACCTTCTAAAAACTAGAACTTACAACAGGGCCAGGAGCTCCAGGAGCACCGACATCACCATCTTTGCCAGGTGCACCCTGTGTTGAGACAGAATTGATGCATAAACAAAATATACTGAAATTTTAATATAGACAGTTTTTAATGTTTTCTTTTCATGCCTGTGATTAAAATATGCATATGAGATATTATGAATATCTCATGAAGGTAATGAGGGTAATCAAGAAATATCAAAACTATATTTTGTAACGGTACAAGAAGTATATCTCTGTGTGAAAACGTGCATTTCTGAACAAAACTAATCAAATACTGAAATATTTCAAATAAGCAAATACAGTCGTCATGGGCTTTACAGTCATTCCACAACCCCCTGCAGATGCCAAAATCCAGGAGTGCTTCAGTCTCTTATATAAAATCGTGTCGTATTTGCACATAACCTACACACATCCTCCTGCATACTTTAAATCATCTCTAGAATACTTATAATACCTAATTCAATGTAAATGCTACGTAAATACGTATCGTTTAGAAGACTGACATTAAAAAAGTCTGTATTCGTACATATCACTTCAATCACTTGGATTTCACATAGGGGTCAGCGTGGCAAATTCATATTCTTCTTTTTGGAACTTTCTGGATTTTTTCTCTCGAATATTTTGAGTCTGAGGTTGGTTGAATCTGCAGAATCCAGAACCAGTGAATATGGAGAGCTGACCCTGCCTTGGCTCGATTTGTATGCTTTCTTTTCTCCTCAATAAAATATCTTATATATTCAGATCTTAATTCTGCGTTTTCAGCATAGGCAGGGGATCAAAATGCCAACTGTGTGATATAAACCCCATATGGATTTTAAATATACCAGACACCAATACTTACGGTAGCGCCAATGGGTCCCATCACACCTTTCTCTCCAGGCTTGCCAGGCTCACCCTGCACAGGAGAAGAAGCTACATCTCAGCCAAACAGATTACAATGCTGCCCCCTTGTGGCAACCACATGTAGTGACTCCCAGTCACTTTGCACAGCAGTCAGTCAGTAGTCACATCAGAATGGCCTCGTAAGTCTAATACACTTACGCATGATTGTCTTCATCCCAAATAGCGTAACTGTATTTCATTCCAACTAAAGGGTTCTTGCACATCATTTTTATTTGATACGATTTCTTCGCTACTTACAGCAGCACCCTTTGGTCCAGGGAATCCCATGACTCCAGGCTGGCCTCTAGCTCCAACAGGGCCAGGAGGACCAGGGCGACCATCTTGCCCAGCAGGACCCTTAAGGTGGAAATTGCAAGTTTTCCTGATACCTTAATACACTTGATTCACAGCTACATCTTCTATAAGGAGGCTCAAGCATTTCAGTATCTATTGGTTATTCATTTTGTGACTTTCATGTACTAAACAACATGCATGCAACAGGAAAACTGTTCTAACAATAGCTACAGTAGCTGCTCTATAACATTCAATCAGGACTCCAGAACCAGGAGGTGAGTGAGATGTCTGGTACTTACAGGAGCTCCAGACTTGCCATCAGGACCAGGGCTGCCCGGGCTGCCAGTCATACCCTAGAGTAAGGAGAGGCGTGAGAAGGCCGACATTAGCTACGATGATCTGCAGTCAAAGTGACATAAGCAAAGGTACATGGACCGTACAACAAAGGCCGTGTTTGCAGTCGTAGAACCCATGAAATGCTTCTGAAAGTTCTTGCTGCTGACTGTAGCTAAAATTTAGATCAATTCATTTGGACAGCAAAAATATCTTACAGCATATTTGTACTTTATATTTCTGGTTTTAATTAAATGGATATGGTAGTGCAAATCATAAAGAATGTCTGGTACGATATTGATTTCCCTTGTGTGTGAGTTACAGCTTGATGCACAGTTTGCATCTCAAAGAAAGGTTAGGGATAAATCGCTAGCTTATAAATAACAGCCAGTGGAGCACAAAATCTGAGAGAAATACATTCCTCACCTTGGATCCTGGCATGCCAGGCTCACCATTCCGGCCTGGCTCTCCTGTGGCACCCTTGGGGCCCACAAGTCCAGCAGGTCCTCGCTCACCGGGGGCACCCTATATGGCAGGTAGAAGGAACCAGCGGTGAGGAGAATCTGTGTACCGGCCTTGCAGGTTATGCAAATCAGTACCCTGGCCAGCACTCAAAGCCATAAATTAAAAGTAAGTACTTGTGCATATTGCAATCATCCATGCATCCATTTTCCAAACCACTTATCCTACTGGGTCGTGGGGGGGAGGGGGGCTATCCCGGAAGCTACAGTACGGGCACGAGGCGGGGAACAACCCAGGATGGGGGGCCAGCCCATCACAGGGATATTGCAATCAAAATAAATTAATCAAATGGACCAGAATCATTCTGCACCTAGTTGAAGTACCTTGGCTCAAATTAACGATTGACCTTGCTGGCAAAAATAATTAATACAAATTCACTGGCTCACTCCTAACCATTCTTCAAATGGCCAATAGGGGGCCACTCTACCACACAGGATAATCTACTTAGATCATTCGTTCTCTGAGCCGTTTTCAGAGCCTTCACGGAAGCAATTAACAAACCTTAGGTCCAGCAGATCCATCAGCGCCAGGGAAACCACGGCCACCAGGAGCACCCTGACGATGAAGACACATTTTCTTTGTCACACATTTGTACTGCAATAACCATTCACTAAATCTGCTCATTTTAAATACTTGTGGAAATAATATCAATCAGCCGCTTTATGGCAGGTCACTAGTGAAACTGTGCTAATCTTATGCTGCATTGTGTCTTAAATAAATAGTACGAATATAAATGATTGCAGTGTTGCATTACAAATATGCTATGAAAAGCTATTTTGGAATTGGCATGTCTGGTTTTAAACGGTAAACCATAAGCATGCAAGAGTGATAATAATTACAGAGAATGAGCATGAGAGAAAAGAAAGAAGGAATGAAGGAGAGACATACACGCTCGCCAGTGGGTCCACGAGCTCCAATTGCACCAGGCTCACCACGGGGGCCTCGCTTTCCCTCCTCTCCAGCAGGGCCAGGGGGGCCCTGGATTCCAGGGGGGCCCTTGAGAAGGACACAACGGATGATCACTATTGGCTCTGAACGGCATCATCACATTAGCCAAGACACAAGCATCGCAAGCATGGTTAAATGAAATTATCGTGCAGCGAATGAATGATAACGATGAAACTCATCAACACGTTCTTCATATATGTCCTCCGAAACATTGTAGGACATTTTGACGTCACGCTTTTATGTTTACAGTTTTTAATAAGGAGACATTGTCAAATGCCCTGAATATTGAAATCGCTGGTTCTGAGATGCTATGACGGACGCTTGGTTTCTTTTGATCTTGGCGTAGGTGTAAATGCACGACGCCTACTTACACTCTCTCCTTTAGCACCGGCCTCTCCCTTGACACCAGGAGCACCAGCCTCACCCTGCAAGGAAAAGGTCAAGGAGCATTAAAGACATTATATTAACAAGAATCTGGAACGCTTTCAACAAGCAAACTTGGATCATTTTTTAATTACCAAGACAAAATTTTGAAGAAACTAGGTGAACCGTCGGCTACGTACAGTGTTACCCTTTGGGCCAGGAGTGCCGGCAGCACCCTGGGGTCCAGAAGGACCACGGGGTCCAGGGAAGCCGGGGGCACCAGCAATACCAGCAGGGCCCTACAGAAACCAGAACAAGTGTTCATTTAATGCATTTCTACCCAAATAAGAAAAAAAAATCAGGAATAATAAACCATCACTACCAGAGGAATATCACACTTACAGGAGTGCCCTTGGCACCAGGGGCGCCATCGGTACCAGGGTTTCCCTGTTGATGACAAGCAAAGCAGATTTAGATCTAAGTGGCACTGGATACAGAACAATGACTTGCGATATTTGCAAAGACTGTTACTCACTGAAGGTCCAGCAGCTCCAGCGGGTCCAGGGTTGCCAGGCTCACCGCGAGCTCCTTGGGGTCCGTCTGCACCACGGGCTCCCTGAGGTCCTAACTCACCCTATAGGTATGAGTATAAGCAAAGTGAGAATGAAACAAATAAAGACCACTGTGTTTTATCACTCGGTGTTATGCAGTCATGTGGGTCTGTGGTGTAATGGTTAACACTCTAGACCAGCAATGGACAATCCCATCCAGAAAGGGCCATTGCATGTACGAGTTTTTGCTGCAAATCCCCAAATAAATTATTAATTAGAGGACTGATTGGTTGAAGAGTCTTCACATGTGGGTTTGAACTGCTGACCTAATGGTTATCTCAAAAACCTACACACACACGGGCCCTTTGGGGATAAGATTGCCCACCACTGCCCAAGACAACCCCCCCTGGGGTCAATAAAGTTTATGTCAATCTATAGTAAATTGAAAAGTAACTGAGTAATTGGTTGCCAGGTGACCTAAACTGGAAATGCTTTCCAAGAATCCATCTGCCATCTACGGTGTGATGTAGCTGTGATGAAGAACCACTCACCTTAACTCCAGGACCACCGGGGAATCCAGGGGGACCAGCAGGCCCAGTTGGTCCCTGAAGAACAAAAGAACAAAAAAGTGAAATCGTTAGCCGGTAATCATGGGTAAACTTTTCATGCTGTAACCTGCTCAGTCCTATTCTTCTCCAACTGTGATTATCTAAACCAAAGGGTTATAGTCTATACAGATTCCGTATGTTCAGCTTTTCTCATCTTTAATGTCATCCTTCCATCTGAAGGGCGTATGCATTGACATTGACATCGATATCGACATTGACATCAATATCGATATTGATATCGACATAGACATTAACATCGATATCGACATTCACATTGACACTGACATCGTCAATGAGCAATTCTAACTGGATTTCATGCGACGTTTCTGATTGGTTATGAAAATGTCAGGGATTTATCTGGAATACTCACAGGAGGACCAGCGGCACCAGCTGCTCCATCATTACCGCGTGCACCCTATGGGAGAAGGGAAAAGGAAGTTAAATTAGGCAAAGGAAAAAAATTATAGGTCACTTAAACAATTACAGGGACAACCCTAATTCACATATATTTCCCTGTACCTCTCTGTCACGCAATCAAAAACTTCTACTGAGATGGGGTCAATGACGGCAACCTCACAGCCAGCCATCGTTAAGATCATTAGCAAGAGCGTGAAGGTTTATTCCACTTCATATGGGTTAACATGGATCATGGTGGTACTTACAGCGGTACCAGGAGGACCAGCACGGCCTCTCTCACCAGGGAGACCACGAGGACCCTAGGAAAATAAGAAAAAGGAGGCGATTAGTGTGATTAGAGGCCGCACTATTCATCACCATCAAATGGCAATTCGCAGGAATAATCCGGCCAATCTACTAGCATTTTTATTCGTTTCTGACAGAAAGGAAACTAATAGTAATTATTTGCAATGATTATCTTCCAATTTGTATCATTATGTATTTAAGTAAATCTTCCATCCATCCATCCATCCATCCATCTATCCTCCAACAGCTTATCCTCTTCAGAGCTGCATTGAGTTTGAAATCTATCCCAGAATGCATGGGGCACATGAAAGGGGAAGAACTTGGATGGGATGCCAGTTTAAGCATATATAGACCCACCCGCCTGACTTTCAACCAAATTGCCATTAGAGGATCATGTAAGGGGAAGCAGGGGGTGGAGCTTAACCACGCAACACAGGGCACAAAGCGAGGGACAGCCCTGGATTGGATTCCAGTCCATTGTTTAATTCTTATTTAAATATTTCTGGAAAGACTATAAATTCTATCATAGTTCTCCTGTATAATTCAAGAGAAGCTGGGAAAGGAAGAAGAGCGGCATACATCATCTCTGACGTGAGCCATGGTGACTGCTGAGGGTTAAACTCAGGCTGCTGGTTACCATAGCGCCCTGAGGATCTAAGCTGGGTGCCCTGCTCTGTCCATGATCACCAATGAAGATAGAGTCAAGATCCCCAGCTTCCTAATACTCTCGAGTCTGAAGTTATCTGAGCAGGGCAGGTATCCGTCACTCACCATTGCGCCAGGAGTTCCGTTCTCGCCAGCTGCACCAGGCTCCCCCTGTGGACGGTTCACACGTGAGGGCGTCACAACACAACAAAGCATGGAAAACAGTGCTGCGGTCACAAACTGGATGGTCCCCCACATACCTTGGGTCCAGCAGGGCCAGTCTCTCCCTTAGCTCCATCTAGACCGCTGAAACCCTAAAATGTACAAAGCAAAGAGTGTCACAAGGTGGTGGCATTCCTGGCTGCAGATTCCTCTTCGGATGGGCCTGCAGTCACTTACTCTGTGTCCCTTGATGCCAGGGAGACCTGGGGTTCCTGGGAAGCCACGAGCACCCTGGGGGCAGAAGTAAAGGATTCAATTGTGAATTAGGTGAAAATATTTCTGCATGACAGTAATTTGTTCATTGAGACAAACGTGTATCTTGACACTCACGGCAATGCCATCACATAAGGAACTTACAATGAATCGATTCATTAATTCTTCAAAAAATAATCGTCACTTTGGACAAGAGTGTAATGCTTATTACTATTAAATTCTAAATTAAAATGATTTCCTTTAGCAACATACTTTCTTTGTATTTTCACGACAAGGTGGTGAGAAACTGATGCGTTCAGTTCAGATTCAGATTGACTTTTATAAAGCGCCCTTTCCAATATATTTCTCACGTTTTACATAAACTTATACAGAACTTAAACAGTGTAAGCAAAAAAAGCCAGAAGACAGCAAAGGAGAGCGACAAAAAACCCACGGTGGACAAAAAACCAGTAGGGAAAAATCCAGTGTTAACTGGTCTGCCCCCCCCCCCCACCCGCGCATGCTGACCATTTCAGTTCATCTGACTGCAGAAATAATTACAGCTTTTTGTCCAGACAGGCTTTCTTGCTGGAAGCCTTTCACATACAAAGATCAGCTGCTATGATATTCAGGCTCCATTGTAACAGCGCATTGTAATGACAGAGTACTGTAACTTCTTATTGGATAAAATGTACCCAATGACTTTTTAAAAACTTTCAGTTTGTATTTATTATTAAAGTAATACGGACAGATACGGTGCAGATAAAAATCAATAGATAAACTGGCACTTATTATAACAATGTTACAAAAAATGAACCTTTACTGTAATAAAACAAGTACTAATACTGTACAAAATAAGTATAATTATAGCAATAATGCAATAAAAAAACACAAAGGATGCTTTCTCTAGCTTCCCACTTTTCTCACATAATATTATAAAAGATTTAGAAAAAATATGTTCTTGGCAAGTTGTCAATTTTCCATTCTCCAACTTGACCGCATCCTAAGCAAAGAATTGAAAAACAGTTCTTCCAAGAATCTGAAATATCATCTACTGGGTACCCAGTCTTCACTTGCCAAAACTATTAAAAATAGATTTTTAAAGAGTATCATAAAAATGAAAAGCAGAATTTTATTCCATATCTGTATTGCATTTGCTTTGTTTTATTGTTTTGTTTTATAATCTTGCATATTATGTATTTGTTTTGCTTTCTGAGCACTGCATCTATTTAATAAAGACAATAAAATCTCAAAATCATTTCCAAAAAAACAACATGTAGAACAATGATATTTACATATCTACATTTCATTCATTACACTTAACTAATTATTAACTGACATATTTTCACAATTCATATAGTTTTCAATGAACCAGTGCTGATACTGTGTTTTCAAATATGACAATGCAGTGATTATTATAACGATAATAGAAGCAAACTATTAACAATAAAAATATATATTAAATGAAACATATATTCATTTAGTCTATATTTCATATTTATAATTCCAAGTATTGTGAAATCTATCCTAAAATATTAATAAGGAAATAGGAAATGCTATTTTTTATTGTACTGCCTTTTGATATAGTGATTTTGTACCTATTTTTTCTTTGTTTTTGAGATATTTTTCTTACTTTTGAAAAAGTTTGTTAAACCCAGTATAGCTGATTGGATGTTTCCAGTTTTTTTAATAGTATAAACGTCTTCTTTATCTACATTATTAACTGAATGATTTGTGGTTAGGTCTGTGGGTGGGCTGTGTGTTAAAGGGCTGGGCTTAATGATGGGTAATAATCATTTTACTCACCATGGGATTAACCGTTTCGTTAGGCCACGAGAGTCAAAGTACTAAATGCCGACATACAGGCACAAGATACGGGGCTTTTAAAACATTTTTTTCTCACCTGTGGCCCAGATGGACCTCGCTCTCCAGGACGGCCAGGCTTGCCAGACTCACCCTGAGGGTTGGGAGGGGGGGAGACAGTTAGACAGTTATAAAAATAATGGAAAATGACCTTCAGCACATTGCTTATGGAGGAGGTTTAGAGTTTAGAGTGTTCAGGCTGGAATCCTAGGTAAGTAACATTGTAACATTGTTTAAATGAACTTATTGACATATTTCTCATTTTAATTGCATTAATAACATTGTTTCTCTATATCCTAGCACTTGACTAAGCAAGCTGCTACAACAATCAGCTAAATAAGCAATTTGCTATCATTTAAACACATCCTATTCTTAGCTATTGCTAATAATTCTTACTTGCACAGTGACAGCTGTTCATATGCGCTAATATGCTTGAACTGGTAGGAAAAACTGGCCACTTACATCATCTCCGTTCTTTCCTGGTGGACCAGCTGGCCCACGTGCACCCATGGGACCCTACAAGAGATGACAATGACGTGTGAGTGTATGTGTGTCTGTGTTTATGGTGGTGCGCACATGTTAGCGGTTATGTTCGTTAACAATGCTCAAAACCAAGATCAGGAGTTGTTGACAGGAAGGACAATAAAAATTGCTGGACTTTTGTCATGTGGCAAAGGTTAAACCCATCTAACCTAAGGCTGCTAAGCTACAATATGTTTTGTGGTTGCGTTTTGGCCTAGTGGGATTTATTCAGCGTGATGTCTCTTATTTGTGAATGGAGGCATCTCGAGTAGCTTGGTGATGTCTGACAGGATGAGAGTCTTCTGGGAGAAGGGTACTCACAGGAGAGCCAGCCTCACCGGGCTCACCAGGGGGGCCGGTAAAACCTTGAGGTCCCTAAAAAGAGACCAAGAACAGAGATGAGACCCACAGTTTATCATGGAAATTCATAGAAGGGACTGCTGAAAAAGGACGGACTGACAGGCATGCGGCCCATGGTTACGCGCTGCCGATAAGCCACTCGTCGTGGGCAACAGTGCAAGTCACCTTTAAACAACCCAGTGATAAACTCTCATGGGGCACTTACGCTAGCACCAGGGGGCCCAGGAGGACCACGGGGACCCATTGGACCCTGTCGAAAAAGAGATCTGTTTATATCCCACATTCTCACATCAGAAATCAGCCCTAGTTCAATCTACAATCTATTGACAAATCGATATCTATTCAAACACAATTGATATTTCCAGAGACGATCATTAAAGTAAAATTTAAAGTGCGTCGTTTTCTGTATGACTCCTATGTGGCTTAGATGTCTGAAAAGGCTTTGAAGAGCTTCTAGAGGTATTAGGTAAACTCTGGCTGCAGTGTTTTCTTGATCTGCATTCCTGAGAGACGGAGGGGTGAGATCCGTACCATTGGCCCTGGGACAGAAATTCCTGCAGATTTCTCATCATATCCAAAAGACATTTGAGGAGAAAAGTTCTGTAGAGAACAAGAGAAAGAACACACAGGGTCAGTATCTGGTAAAGTCAGTGGTGAGCTGTGTGTTCCCTGAGATTTTGCAGGAATATCACGGCGTTGAGTATAACATCAAAATAACATACAAACGATAATGATTCTAACTCCGTAAAAGGCAATAAGGTTCTATGGAAGAGTATGCAAATAGAAAATATGTCTTGTGTGACACATGTGTTACATCTGCATTCTTATCCGTTACTGAAAGACCATAATAAATCTCTGACCGCTGTCCAGACTAACGGTGCTGAAACGTGTTGCAGAGGCGCACAGGCCTCAGAGCGGCTGGGCATGTGTTTCATAAAATATAACTTTCCAGGTGTAGAGAATCTGAAAAAGGTTTTCTAGGTCTACTTACTCCACCAAGGCCAGGAGGTCCAGGGGGGCCAGGGAGGCCAGGAAGACCGGGTTCGCCAGGAATGCCATTATTACCAGGAGGCCCAGGAAGACCCTACAAAATGCAGAAAACATCTTATAATGGAAACCAGGAATAAATATATGTTCTACACACTAACCACAGGATCACAGAGATATTCAGTGCACAGGCAGAATGGACACACCTGAAGACAACAGACACACCTGAAGACTTCAGTCTAAATTTTACCAACTCATGCTGCAGTGCTAGTATATACATCGCCTAGTATAGACATCGCCTACTATAGATATCGCCTAGTATAGATATCGGCTAGTATAGACATTGCCTAGTATAGACATTGCCTAGTATAAACATTGCCTAGTATAGATATCAGCTAGTATAGACATCGCCTAGTATAGACATCGCCTAGTATAGATATCGGCTAGTATAGACATCGTCTAATATAGACATCACCTAATATAGACATTGGCTAGTATAGACATTGGCTAGTATAGATATCGGCTACTATAGATATTGGCTAGTATAGGCATTGCCTTTTATAAACATTGCCTAGTCCGCAAACCAGCAGAAATAATCAATGAAGACCCACCCTGTCACCTTTGGCTCCGCGGTCACCTTTGGGTCCCTGAGTTAGGGAAATAAGTAAAACAATAACTCAGATGACATAAGATTGGCATATTTCATTAAATCAATCAATAGTCATTCTTTATACCTTCATTAAATTCTAAATTCTTTTTGTATTTCTTACACATGCTCATTTTTGCACAGTATGTAACATATTCTTTGTGGTCCTTCTATTAGCATGTAAGACGTTCCTTAAAGGTTGAGGGAAGGTTAAAGTAATTACCTCAATCTGAGGTCCCTGTGGGCCTGCAACAGACAAGTCAGGTTACAGCAAAATTGCAAATATACGACAGATTACATATTCATCTGGTATTTTATATAATAAAATGTTCAGAGCCATTGGCATCTATGATAAAATTAAAGTCCATTTATGATTTTGTGATACAGTTTAGCATTTAATTTCTTTGTTTAAATTCTCTCTCTTGGTTATTAATGCATGCTGAAGGCCTAGGCTGTGATCCGCTTAATCAAACCGGCTGAATCCTGGATTCGTTTCCATTACTTAAAGAAACTGCAAGCAATTTCTGGGCACCAATAACTTTGCCTGGAGGCCATAGTGGGAAAATTATGTAGACATTAAAACGTTCCAAAATGTACCATCAGGGCAGATTGGGCAGCATTCCCCAAATGGGATTTCTGGATTGGGGCAGTCAGATGTATCTTCACAGATCACGTCGTCGCACATGACGGTGCCGCTGTCACACACGCAGATCTGGCAGGGCTCAGGTTTCCATACGTCCTTGTCGTTGTACAACTGGCCGTCCAACGTACAGCTACCAGCTAGGCCTGGAAGCAGAGAGGCCAAAGAATGTCCGTAAATGACCTGTAATAAGCGCTGTCAACAAAAGTCTTCATTTTCAGTGAAGCATCTGTGGCATCTTTGCTGCTGTCAATGGGCCTTATAAACCATGAAGCACAGAACCTGAAGCAGGCAACCTTATATAGCAAAATTCATACAATTTGTTCATGGCATGCAAGCTAAAAAGAACAGGAGAATTTTTCAAAACATTCCCAATTAGAATAAATGTCAAAAATAATCTCTATATTAGTATTTCATGAGGTGTATATGTGACATATAATATACAAATTACTATTCTGTGGTCTTCTAAGAGGTTAGGAGATGGATGGATGGATGGATGGATGGATGGATGGATGGATGGATGGATGGATGGATGGATGGATGGATGGGTGGATGG
>JAODKE010000050.1:12568238-12580124 GCA_026779605.1 Mormyrus hasselquistii | reverse complement strand
TGTATACTTGAATTAAATGTAAAATATAGTTGTCCTCCGAAGAGGGGGGGTGGTGGTGGGCAAAAAAAAAAAAAAAATATATAGGTGTATCATGGCTTATATCAATATAATTTAATGTTTTATTTTCAGGGATATAGTCCTGGCATCCCATTTGAAACCTTTGGAGAAGAGCGACGTGGCAGGAGCACCACGCAAACAGCCATGGAATTCAGTTTTTTCCGCGACCAAGCAAAAGGACACGGATTGCTGTGAGGTGACGGAGGTCAGTCAAGGCAATAAATACTAAATACCTACAATTAACCGCTTACGTTGGGTGTGAGGATGTTGAAGATGGCGTAGATGTTTAGCTATAAAAGTTTGTAAGGGGACAGCAATTGTGCCGCATACCTCTGAAGTCCAGGGTTTGAGTCTCCTCTCCAACACTATGTTTGCGGAGTATGGGTTGGGGTCCCATCCTGGGTTATTCCCTACCTTGCACCTGTAGCTTGCAGGAAAAGCTTCAGACACCACAACCCTCCATAAGACAAGTGGATACAAAAGCTGGATGGAAGTGTGTAATTTTCAGAGTTGGTTAATTCAGGTCAGGAGAGTAGTTGTTTCAACTAAATCCCAGTCTGGACTTTTGCTCTCTGGACCTGAATTACCCAACTCCTGCAATGTTACCTTCAAGATAAGATGTATTGATCCTTCCAACTGATTTTCTTAAATTGATTTTGATTTTGAAAACTGATACACATTTCAAACACCTTTATTAAAAACAGTCAAGGAAGTCAGTATTTCTGCCACTTACTGTGAGAAAATATTTAGACCCTTGTATCACAGCTCATTTACAACCAAATGTTTCTGCGAGTAAATCTTTACCAACTTTTTTTTCTTTTCCCTTTTTTTTTACCAAGCTTATTTCAGTGTGCAGTTATTCTTCTTGCCAGATGTGGCTGAGTTCTCTCCAGTTGCTGGATGATTGCCCAGATAAAGAATTTTCCAGCTGTAGCACAGAATCCGAATAGGACACGCTTCAAAGAAAACAAAAGGCAACAATTAATTTAAATATTCAGAATGAAATCAGCATTCAAGAGCGAATTATCGTTAATTGAAAACACTACTTTTTCATCGATCTGTTTTACTTTCGCAGGACTCCTTATTGGGTCTCAGCCAGCCTGCAGGCTGTCTAAGGGTGTAAAGGGCATCAGGCTGGGTTCAGCCAGGACAGGATGCCAGTGCATCACAGCCAGCAAACACACACGAGGGGTAGTTTTACAGATACAGCATTGACTAAAATCAAAAAAGTGGGGATTGCTTCAGTCAGATCAGAAAGCTCATGTATGGGACAAGGAACTGGGGTATTTTTTTCTGGGATGGGTGCAACGTAAAAGCAGGCAGGATTTTTTTTGCAAGCTGTTTTGACGGATGATGAGTAACAATGAGTAACCAAATTAATTATAGGACACTGGGATCAAATATATACAGTAGTTAGGGTTTCAGGGTTCTAACTGCTTATCCAATGCCATATCACTGGGAGCCTGGAGCCTTTTAAGTAACCAAGAGTGGGAACTCAGTACATAGGATGTCAGTCCATTTCAGAACAGTTACTAATGCATTATGGGTAACTTGGACATACAAATTGTCCTAAGTGCATGGGTCCTTATCAATCTGCGTTCTTGACCATGCTTGTGTTCTCGCGTACCCGTTTTACGTCATCTTCCATTGCCGAAGACCAGTTCCAATACTAAGAACAGAAGTAGAATCCCCGGATGTTGTTCTTGCTCCGCCCCAAATATCAAGGATGCATCTGTTGTATCTTCACTAAACGAGACCAATCCCATGATTCATTGAGCCCCAAGTTCGTTCTTGGGAGGCAAGTTAGCCACAGGTACGATCTTGACATTCTTGGTATTGAGAAACACCCACGTCTTTTGACTGAGGGAAGAATTGTTACACAAATAGAGCAGGAAGTTGACTGGGAAGCAGGGTGGTGAAGTGGAACAAAACAAATTTAGTGTGAGAGCTGCACAGTAACCCACGTCCAGGGATTACATGGTCTCATGGACTTTACATCTCACATTATTTAGCTGCTCTAAAGTCTGTTCTGAATTTGGCAAGATTGTTTTGAAGTCTTGCCAGATGAAATCTACATCTAATAATGTAATAATACATGGCATTAATTATCCGTAAGATTTATGCTTGGCCAGCAAAGAGGCCCGTGTGACACGGACTGGAGGATGCAACAGGGAGTTTTTTGTACCTTCAGGACACAACATCCGGGTGAACAGAGCAAACATCCAAGATGGCCATTTATATAAAATGAACTGAAGTTGCAGCTTATTTCAGCTAATTTATACCTTTGACAATCGATGGAGGGGCTTATTATCCTAATTTACCCCACCCTAGGAGATCATCTTACATCACCAAAAAAGCTACATTAGCACTGTAACATTTTCTGTTTTATAGAACATATTGTGCATTTTCAAAAGCCCACATTATTCCAAATTGTGAAAATTTGAAACAATTGAAAACAATTAAACAATTAAAATCCTAACTATCGTCAGTGGATATTCCCATGCCTACACTAGGCATGGATTCACATTACTTCCTTCACAGCTGATCTATAAGCAGAGTTAGGTAATTCAGGTCCAGAGAGTAAAAGTCCAGACTGCAATTTTGTTTCAACCAACCAGTTGAGTGCTCTGTGACTGTGCCTGTGTCCAAAATCGCGTACTTGTGTCAGTGCACTGAGATGTAGCGCGTAGTGCGCACTGCAACATTCTGCACTGCTTTTTCTGGCCGTTTTCAGTGCACTGAAGTTTAGCTTAGTTGTCAGTGTGAACGCACTACGCCCTAAAATCGCGCACTAAATTGCGCACAAGTGCGTGATTTCGGACACAGCCTGTGACTCTTTATGCCCAACATTTGAATACTCTGGACCTGAATTACCCAACTCTGTCTATGTCAGGGTTAGATCATTTGTAAATCATCAGTTAACCTCAAGAAATACATTAGCTATGTGTGTCAGCTCTGTTAAGGTAAAACGCGGTCATGTCCAGCCAAAACAATGACCCAAAGTCAAGATCAAATCTAAACTAACTGGCTAGTTCAAAAAATGTGATCCTGTTTGAGCATCAACTATAAAAACTATTTTTGTTTGATATTCCATTTAAAACAATCTAAAAATGAATGCTGTGACAATATGGTTCATGTTGTAAAAGGTCACTTACTTTTGTGATACTGAACGTTTTTGTAAAGTTCATCTTCATGTGATTTTTTTACAGTATGAAGCAGCGACGTTCCAGCCCCGGACAGCCTCGGAATTTCAGCACAACTGGCGACGATTGGGAGGGAGAGTCAAAGACAAATATCACTGCATAATATCCCTCGGCGGGCCAAAATTGAGGGAGATATTCAACATCGAGATTGGTTCAGGCCTGCTGGGGGAGTTTCTGTTAATTATGGCAGAGTGTATGCAGCAGGGTGACGAAGCAGAGGTACTGGCGGTCCTGGAGGGGCTGTCACAAACTCGCCGTTTCAGCCTCAACATGTCTTTCTTGGACCAAGCAGAAAGAGCCGGGTGTTCGCAGCTGTTCGGCAGGCTGCTTGATGTAATGGATAAACAAACTCTGAAAGGGCACACAGGTGTCGGCCATGACAGTGCCCACCCACATGCTACAGAGGGAAAGGAGAAAAATTACAAAGCGTTTTGCGATGCTCAGGCTGCAGGGGGGGGGACTGATGTTGAAAAGCTAAAAGACTTAATGCAATGTTATGATGTGAAAACACAACCTTTCACTACCCGACTGGAGTGCATTACCCAAGACAGCATTACCCCAGTGTGTAACTCTTCCTGATGCTGTTTAATAAAAACAAAAATAAAGTAAAAGATTTGAGTTATCCATTTGCATTACTATTTAAGAGTCTAAACATAAGAAATTTGATGTATGTTTTGAGTCCTTGTTACTTTTATGGATACTAAATTCAAATACAAGTTCTGAAGAAAATTATGATGTTTTGTATAAATATGCTATTAAAAGTTTCAGTGTGTTTTATTGGAGTAATTCATCTGGTCTACGCAGTATATGAGCCATTAGCTGTGTTCGCTAAGTGTCCTGAGATTTCTTATATTATACATATGTCTGTGATTATACAATAGAGAATATACTACATGCCATGGTGCAGGGGTGTTGCAAGTGGGTTGGAAAATGATTCAGGGGACCATATTTGGACAGGGGTTCTAAAACAATCTTGGGATGGAGGCCCAGAATTTCTAGAGTCACCTTTTTTTGTGATGTATATTTTATGGCATCTGGCTGGTTTGTCTAATCACTCAATTTCCTGAAAAAAATTCAACAAAATAAATAAAAGTTATGGCATCAAGCAAAATGTATTCCAGAACTTTCCAGGCATTTAGTAACACTTTAAAGCAGGCAGAGGCAAACTTATCCACAAAGGGTCGGTGTGTATGCAAGTTTTTGGGGTAACCTGTAGGTCAGCTGTTCAAACCCAGGTGTGAGGACTCTTCAGCCAAGTAGTAATCTAATTAAGAAGCTGCAGCAAAAACCTGCACACACACACCGGGTCTTTCTGTTTTATAGTAAAGATGTAGGAATATCCTCCAAAAAAAAACTGTATTAATATGGAGACAAATAAATGATGATGAATTTGATTTATCTTTTATAAGATGCATTACAAAAAGTACAGTGAGCATAAGCTCAGTGGAGCTTATATATTTTTTATATGAGCACAACTATTTATTTTCATTGGTTGACATTTGAACAGCACTTGTGTGTAGATGTGAAACAGGCCTGCACGGAAAGTGATGTGGATGACTTCACACGTGCCCAGTGGGAGTGCTCAAGATATGAACCTGCAGTCTCCTTCCTTTTGATTTCTGTGTACAAAAGGAAGTGAGGCCTTTATGCTTTCGTGGACAAAATGTAACTGTAGTTTGTCTTTCTGTGGACAAAATGCAGAAAGGCATTACTTGATTTCGTCATTAAATAATGTTTTTTTGCCACAGGATGTACTTCATGCATGGAAATAAGCACTAGACACTTGGCACCCCATATATTTCGCAGCCCGGTTTTATGTCCCTGCATTGTCATAGGGAGTCTGGGTGACGCCGTCGTATAGAAAATCTGTCCACGAAAGCATAAAAACTCACTTCCTTTCATGCACAGAAACCACTGTGCTTTCACAGACCAATTAGTGCACTCTTAATTTACATACTTGAATACTTCAAATAGCCAGTCTATTTTGCAATCTATCCTTCAATATATTTTACAATATATCACTCATTAAATGTCTTAATAAATAATAAAATTGATATAAGTTTTGCAATAATTGAATGATTTAGTGATATATTTAATTACTGATGAATTAATTAGACAATAGACACATTAAAGATAGGTCACAAAAAATCCTCCATATATTATTGTACAGGCTACTATATGCTTTATAATCAAAAATTGTCGGTTAGGGTTATCACCATAGCAACTCTGACATCACTAAGAATTCTCCAGCACTTTACCTTTAAACTCCAATGAAGCAAGGATATATTCAAAGGATATATTTGTATTTTTCAAATCGTACGTTATGACAGTTGCTTTGGAAATGATGCTCTTACCATTTTATTTTGGGCTGATAGCACTGCTCTTTGCCCAGGAGAACCCAGAAGAAAAGGAGAACATTTTTGCCAAGAAGGCTGGTCCTGCCCTTTTGGTGTTTGAAAATGTCGCGTCGCTGGCTGATGTGACAGTTGAGCTGCAATGTCGCTGCAAGTCCGAAGAGGCCCACTCAGTTGTTTGGCACTACCGGAGACATCTTGCCAGCAAGGATAGTACAGCTATCACTGACTTTGAAGGCTCATCAGTGATAGACACGGCAAAGGTAGGCCATAAAACAAACCTTCAGAACCGCTTGTCAATCCGCCTCTTCAGTCTAATCATCTTTAGGGGCCAGAAAGCAGACTCTGGATACTACATCTGCAGCGCAAACTCGAACCGGTCTTTCTATGCCTACTATCTGGATATACAGAAGATTCAGCAGGTGTCTCTGTCCCCCGCATCTGGCATCTCTTCTCAGAATCCTTCAACAAGCAGCAGATCTGAACAATCTCCAGACTACATTGTGTTTAACAGATACTGGCGATGGTCAGTGTGCGATCGCTGCGGTGTAGCCGGTGAACTAACTCGAGTGGGTCTGTGCTATTTGCGGAGTGACTACCTGAACATACACTACAAGACCTCCAAACGTGGAACTGCCTCCTGCAGATCCCCGGCGGTGCCTCGCCGATTCCAGTTGGATGGTGCTGTGACAGGGGCGAAGCTGGAAGTGAGAGAGTGCCAGGTGCCTTGTACACCAGAACCCGGGCTACCATCAAAAGAAAAGGCCATTCTGGAGTTCCTCAGTGATTCCACAAAAGGAGCTGGGCTCCCAGTATATTATGAAAATCATCCAGTGAATGCCTATGTCATCCTGGCCTGTCCTGGAGCAAACTCCAGGGATGCTGTAGCGTGGGACCAAGGGGAGAAGAGGATGCTCCGCAGAGACTTTATGGAAGGGGTCAGCAAAACGATGCGGGTCTACATTGATGGAGGAGGCCGTCTGCATTTTGAGCCTGTGCTCTTGAATGACAAGGGTTCATACTACTGCTGGCTGCAGGGGAAACTAGCAGCGGACATCAAGCTTAACGTTTACCATCCTTTGGGTTACCAGTTCCAGCCCTCTGACCCCAGAACAGTTAATTTCTTAAGAGCCACTCTCATGACCTATGCAGGATTCACTTCAATCTTCATCCTGTTTTTAGTAGGCAGGTGTTCTTATAGGTATATTAGAATGGCCCACTGCAGCAAAAATGTAAAGAATAAGGCCTAATGGAAAAAAATGCATTCAATAAAATACTCTGTTTAGTTGTTGAACTACTTATTCTGATTCTTTAATTTTCCTGGGACTGAATCATCTACTGCCAGTAATGTGTTTATTGCCAAATCCTGCTTTCAGTTTTCACTTGAAAAGATGTCTTGGGTGACCACAATTTATGTTAAACACAGATGCTAAATGACACCATTAATGTTACGATCACACTATGAGCGGCGAGAGCATCAAAGCGGCCGGAAGTCATTCATTCACTATGAGAGGGCGTGTTGACAGGAGCAGTGGTGCGGCACGATTTGGCTGGTGTGGGCATCCGGGGTGTGCTTCCCGAATAACGACAGAAACTTACATAGTAGGTTCGTGGTTTGGCTTCTTGGATTAGTCGATTGTTCATTAGTTTTGTGCTAAGCATTTACAGACCCAAGACTCGTTTATATAGGTTAATTCTACGATTGAGGCTAGGAGATTGTGGATCAGCATATTAGCTTGCTGGTTTTAAAATACTTTAATTTCCAATTCTGCCTCGCGACCCTTCCAGAACTTGCCAACCCAAATTTGGGTCGCGACCCATGGGTAGAGAATCGCTGCTGTACAATATACTTTTGATTTATTACAAATGATTGTATGAAAATGTCACACTACTTAATAATTATCTGGATATTCACTTAATTGTTTGCAACAAACAGCAGCTAATTAACATGTCTTGGGTACGTTGTAGTCTGTTGTTTTTTTTTAGTATACCTTTTTATATCTCAACTCCATCTGGTGAAATTGAAGCAGTGGGAATATGTTTGAATATTACATACTGAAAATTGATTCGCATTGTGGTATACAGCATTATGAGGTCTTATCATGACACCTAGAGGTTTTGAGTTGAATTGTACACGACCAACTGCAGAGTGAATCCTGCACTGGGAGTCTATGAGTGCTTCGTGTATTTGCTTAAAGTTTGCTTAAGCAACATTGATGAGACAGATATACCCGCCTGGATGCCAGGCTTCTCTGCACAAGACAGGATTAACTACCAATAACATTAATGCTCGGACGAGTTTTCACATGGTGACTGCGGTGTCACCTTCGGCATTTGTACATTTTGCAAATAAAGTCGCTATCATTGAGCTTGATGGTTTATATCATTTTCAAGTTCAGTGATTTTTTTTTAGTAGATTTGTTTGATAGCTAAGCTGTGTGTGTGTGAGAGAGGGGGGGGCGGCTTTGAAGCAACATAGCTAAAGAAGTCCTTTGATGATGAAAAGCAGAATTTACATATAAGCAACTGACCTACTAATTAAAAAAGACCTTTTTCGGTCATGGTGCCAAATGTCCACACGGTGCCTCCCCATTTCACAAATCACAATCCCCTACTCTTATACTGGTTATGGAAAGTGAATGGAACAACAGATTATAAAATGAAGCGTTTTCTTTCAACCTTTAGTTTCAATAAATTTGTAATGGAGTGCGTGATAGAATTTTAAACAAGCACCACAGTAAAATTGTAGGGTAGCTGTTATACGTAGATGGGCAACAATGACCTGATCTAATACAACACAAGGATCATCGCTATAATAACAGCTAGTCCTCCGTAGACTCAATCAGTCCTAGTTTAGGTGTTCCCAGGATAGGGTTGGACTGGGATCAGAAAATGGCCCCGGCCTACTATGATTATTTATACGATAAGCACATGACATACCAGAGGATATATGTGCACGTTGTGTGATTGTGTGATGTGTGAAAATTAAAATAAAGCGCAGCAGCCTACAAGGAAGAGAATAACCATGTTAAAAAAAATTATATGCTCTTTCACTATTTAGGGATTCATCTTGGGAGAGATGGCCACAGTGTCACAATTCCCACCTTGAAGTGAATGTGGATGTCAGAGAAACACAGAGAGAGAGGCAACAATGTTAATTTCACTAGCGTTATTTATGTGGTTACCTATCAATGATAAATCATCCATTTCAGCAAAGCAAAGATTTACTAATATTACATGATAACTGTAAGCTGTAAAACCTGCAAACTGTAACTTTATGGCAAGCTAAAATACCACTAGACACCAAATCTACTCATAGTATTATTTAAAAATCAAGGATATAAAGAAAATTCTCTCTCTTATACAGAGTTAGTGCACAAAACTAGTTTTGTACTAATTTCATGTTAAGCATTTGCATACTTTTGCCCAGATACTATTTAGTGAAGATGTCTCTAATCATTGTTTTTAAATTAAAATTGTATTGTAGCGCCGGCATGCCCCGCGTGCAAGCTGTAAATAGCCATTGCATTGCTGTTGTTATTGTTAATGGTTATATTACTTATTATCAATAAGTATGTGTTTGCCCGCGTCTTGCGTGTACCCTGTCCGATCCTCGAGTGAAATTAGCTTCCGTAAATCTCCCACCATGTGTGTAACTTGGAGTTCAACGTCTGACAACCCCGTGTTTCTCATACGTGATATATCTAGGGTGCCTGATATAGTCTTTTTTTGAAGACTAACAATAAACGTGTCCGTCTCCGCTCCCGCGATACCTCGGTCTGCCCGTCGCCGCTGTATTAACTCTAACTTTTATTTTAATTTACTATAATTATTACACACATCCCAAAACGTTGTCATTGTTAACCCTGTGCAAGCTTACGTGTAGGCAACCCCCCCCCTCCCTTCCTCACACACATTCCAGCCCTTTGCACTCCCTACATGAAACGTCCCTCTTCATTAACATTTCGGCTACTTTTTACCGGACTGGACCCCCAGCCGTCTCCTCCTCCGACGTATCTCCCTGAATCGCTAATTCTGCCTCCTCCTCCAGCCCTGCACCAGCTGCTGCAGCAGTAGAATTTGTGGTGGCAAACATATCGGTAAGTTTTGCGCATTTTGCTGCGTCAACTTGAAGGCTTTTCTGCGCCCACAGTACATTCTGTGGAGTGGTGAGCACAGTCAACCGAAAAGTTCGCTTCAGTGACGGTTAAAACACTAACTCCGAAGTTCAATTAGATAACGCGCAAACGATAATCCTTTGGTTTAGCAGGTGTTCTGACGAGTTGAGCTACCTATCGAGACGTGGTATCGAGACTTTCTGCTCACGTGCAGTTCCATCGTTTTGGGATTAGGGTTAGGGTTAAGGTAAGGGTTTTAGGGGGATTAGGGCTAGGGCTATCGATTAGCACTACGGTAGCCTAATTCGACAGAGCACTTGCAGTAACGATAACCGCTAACATATGAATTTAGCTTTGGTTTGGTTTTTCATTCTGAAACCCTTAAAGACATACCTAGGGCTAGAGAGCTCAAATTTTTACCTCTTTAACACACCCATCTGTCGGTTCAAAGTGATTGCCAGGGGATATTTGACTTAATTTGGTGTCATTGGATGCTGTATTGTCTCCGGAATAAATCTGCGTTGACATTTTCTTTCTGTGATATTCCGATTTCGAGATAGGGTTCCTCTGACAAAGATGCTTCTGTTTCTCAACTGGCCCATGCTGACATTTCGACCTGTGAAACCGCTTGGGGACTACAAACATGGCGCCGCTTACCCAGGATTAGGAAAAAGAATCTCAGCTCTTTATTGATCTATAACTCTGTCAATCAGACCCCGGAAAATACAATCGGGTGCCTGTATCAACATGTGTCCTTAACTACTTATCTTATACCCGCTTTACCTCATCTTCCATTGCTTAAGGCCAGTTTCAATACTTAAGTACAGACATACAGAGGACGGTAAAAATCCCCAGATGTCCCACCCCAAATATCAAGGATACATTGGTTGCATCTGTTACTACTGGGGTGTTTCTCAATACGAAGAACAACAAAGTTCATACTTGTGGTTTTGGCAAGACCGGTCTTGATAACTTGCGTCTAAGAATGAACTATGGGCGCAATCAATCATGGAACTGGTCTTGTAGGGCAAAGATGCAACTGATGCTTTCTTGATCTTTGGGGCTGGGCAAGAATGACATCTGGCGGTTTTACAGTCCTCATTCCTGCTGTCCTTGGATATTGGAACTGGTTTTCAGCAATGGAAGATGACATGAAATGAGCACGCAATAACACAAGTACAGTCAAGTACGCATATTGGGAAACGCCCCAGGATCGGAGTCAACTGTGGATTTGTCACACATACACCGGTGTTGAAAGCCAAGTACAAAAGCAAACTATCCAAAAAAAAACAACAACACTGAAACTGAAAACTAAATAAAAGCCAAATGCAAAAAAAACACGTGCAGTTCCTGTGTGGGGCTTTGCCAGTATCTCAAAATTAAAGGTAATCTGCTATTTTGTGAAAATTGATACATGAGTTGGGCCTATAATTGGTAAGGGTGTAGATATGGCAGATGGTCTATAGTCCTTTATTACTTGAATAGTTTAATATTTTAATAGCTTAACACAGTTGACTACGATCTGCAGCACATACACAATTCAAATCCACAGCTGATTCATCCTGTAGTGACAACATCCTTGCCGAACAAGACCAATCCCATGATTCATTGCACCCCAGGTTTGCTCTTGTGAGGTAAGCTAGCAAGACTTCACATTCTTGGTATTGAGAAACAACCCAGGATTTCTTGCTTAGCTGGGTAACTTGCCAGATTTAATTGACAATCCTTAATCCTTTGATTATGTCCCCCACAAGAGGCTCCTACCTAAACTCAAAGCGACAGGGATTTTAGGAATTGTAGCGACCTGGATTGATAACTGGTTAACGGATAGGAAGCAGCGAGTAGTTATAAGAGGCACAATGTCACAATGGGCCTGCGTTCATAGTGGGGTACCGCAGGGTTCGATTTTAGGACCACTATTGTTCCTAAGTTACATAAATGATATAGACACCAATATATACAGTAAACTAGTGAAATTTGTAGATGATACCAAGGTAGGTGGTGTAGCAGATACTGAACCAGCAGCTACAGTGGGATCTTTAGTGACTGGGCCGATACCTGGCAGATGAAATTTAACAGACAAATGTAAGGTGCTCCATGTAGGGAGCAGAAATATAAAGTACAGGTATTTTATGGGTCCTACTCAAATAAAGG
>JAODKE010000050.1:12555307-12566981 GCA_026779605.1 Mormyrus hasselquistii | reverse complement strand
AATTAGCAGGAGAACATTTCAAACTAGATTTAAGGAAGCACTTCTTTACACAGCATGTAGTCAGAGTATGGAATAGTTCTTCCTGATAACGTACTGCAAGCTGAATCCTTGGGTTGCTTTAAATCAGAGCTAGATAAGATTTATCAACAACTCTGAGCTATTAGTTAAGTTCTGGAATGGCCTCCTCTCGTTTGTATAGTTATGTTCTTATGAGTAATCACGTCTTGTGTTTACACATAGTCAGCCAACAGTGTGCCAGATAGACTGTTGCAGACATGATCACAACAGACAGGAAATATATGTATGATTTTGGGGTTTACAAACATTTTTGCCTGGTTAAACTTTAATCACTTTACCTGCAAAAAAAAAAAAAAAACAAACATAGGCAGAGTTACAGCTTTCAGAACTAAACTTAGTGGATGCTAATCGGTCTGCTAACGGTTGTTAAAGCTAGTGGAAAAGTTAGCTTTGCTAATTAATGGATAAGATGAACCCTGGTCACCAAAGTGGCTGAGGGATGTCAGCATCTTGGGTTCTTGAAGGTCTTCGTTCACCATGTGAAAACTCGTCCGAGCATTAATGTTAGTGGTAGTTAATCCTGTCTTGTGCAGAGAAGCCTGGCATCCAGGCGGGTATATCTGTCTCATCAATGTTGCTTAAGCAAACTTTAAGCAAATACACGAAGCACTCATAGACTCCCAGTGCAGGATTCACTCTGCACCTCCTATGCTACCGTTTATAGCCACTTTTTTGTTTTCTCGCTTCCAACGTTTCGCTTCCAATACCCAAAACTGAGCACATTCTGCAGTCTCCTTGTCATCATGGCTGCATGCAACTCGAGTTGCAATTGCGGTTTATTTTGCGTGCAGAACTGGCATGCTTCACTCACAGTAGTCATACAATCAAAAAGGGATATTTAATATGCCTATTACTACATAATTATAGTTTAATTTGTGGCAAGAGGAAACTAAAAAAAAAATGGCTATAGAAAAAGAAAACTATACCCACGGATTCATTTGATTTCCAGAAACATTCACGCAGTGTCGTGTTAAATATTACATACCACCACAAGGCATTTGTGTAAGACAAACAAACAAACTACAAACTAACCAGAGAGCAGTTCTGATACGTGGAGTTTTTTTTTTTTAAAACTTGACATGAACAGCTTGTTTTATAAAACTGGCACAATTACATTCTAGCTGGACAGACAGGTTCAGCTTCACAGTTTCGACTGTGGTTGAAAAGGGAACAAAACCCATTTCCTCTAAAACATCTACAAAATGTATAGAAATTGAGCATGACATTAAACACCACCTAGCAGAATTGTCCAAAATGTCTTAGTATGCTGAGGCTTTAGGGGTTCAGTGGAACTAAGGGGCCCAACCTCTGGAAAACACCCCCACACCATTATCCACCCTCCACAATCAGACAGGTAACGTTCTCCTGGCATCTGCCAAATCCAGACTGGTCCATCGCACTGCCAGACAGAGAAGCGTGATTTGTCACTCCACAGAACACCTTTCCAATGCTCCACAGTCCTACCCCTGATCTATGGGTCCCCAAAGACCAGGTTAAGACCCAGTTTTCAACCGGTACAGGAATCTTGGACAGGCTGCACATTTTATCTGAAGCGACCAAATAGTGGAGTACAGTGCGCAGGGAAATAATGTGAAAAGCTGCAACCTCGATCAGTTGAAGTTCCAGGTGGTGCCTTGTTAGTTGGAAGGCAGGCCTCAAAACAAGAACGAGATGCAGCCAGCTGAAACTCCGAATATTTTATTCTCGGGTTCTAAAGCAGAAAGCAACACAGGACTGAAACAAGTAGCAGTGAGGAATGGTCAAAAATTCCTCATCTTCAGAACACCCCCCCACCCCAAACCACAATTCCCCCATCCCGCCCCAATGACTACAAATTATATCAAAGCCAGGAATTCAACTCCAACACTGGAGGGAGGAAAAAAAAAATGAAAAGAAAAAAAACCTTTTGCGTAAACGACCCAAGAGTAGGAACAACCTTTTCCTGTTTTATTGTACAACAGAATTATTTTGACCTCTGGCAGTTGACCAATCTGCACCCAAAAGTAAGTTGGAGATTGATAACAGAACTAAACAGATTAAGTCGATCAAAAATAAGTGAAGCTGTAAATCCAACCATTAGTGGCCAGTTAATCCCATTCCCAATATCGGTTCTGACCTGCTTCGCTTTTAAAAAGGCACAAGCTTCACATGCTCTTCATGTTATGGGTGAGTGGGGATCACACACTGCGACTGGCAACTGGGATGAGAAACCCTCTCCCCACTGGGAACAATGGGCTAAGCTGAAGCTGAGGGGAGACACCGATTTGCCCTTCAAGATCTTAAAACAGACCTTGTCCCTTCAGCATCTTAACATTATTTAAGGAAAAAAAAAAAATGAAATAGGTTATGCACCCAAAACAATGTCTCTACGGGAAGCTTACTACACCCCCCCAAGACACAAAGCAGACAAACTCCTTATACAAAAAGGGTGGAGATTAGAATGCCAAGCACATGGGTAGAGGAGCAGTCCCCAGTTTGGTCATTCAATGGCATAGCGGAGCAGGAGGAGTGGCTTATGACTCCCAAACCCTCCTTCAGTGCTTACAGTTAACACTCGCCAGCCTCAGGCCTGCAGGCCCACAGGAGCGTGCCTTTACTTCACATCTCTTCTGCTTGGCCTGCAAAATGGCTCATGACTAATATCAATAGAAAGTATTAGCCATTTAATTTTGAGGGAAAACTAAAATGCAAGCTAGCAACCATTCGGTGAGCTACTACACATCACCATTAATGTCGACCTAGAAGGCTGGAGATATGCAAACTGCACAGTAATACCAGTTACCAGCTGGGGGGGGGTAGACTTGATTGGCTGCAACGCCCATTTACACCATCGGTAATGTTCGGCTCCCCAGAACCCATCCACCAAAAAGACCAAATGCAAACAATGCTAGGGGAATGTTTGATAGAATTTTATTTTTCTTCATTGCAGTGGAAAAATAGAACCTCATACAAATGCCTCCATTTTTACTCTAGACAAGTTGGATAAGCTGGACCTTTCCAACTAAGTTTGGGGGAGGGGGGGGGGAACCAGCGACAAAATGGAAACAATGCAAGCACAAAAAGCCCCAAACTACCAATCATTTCCTTTCATAAGCCTATTAGACTGCTTATTGTATATCCAATTCTTTAGGCTTTAAATCCATTCAAACGAGGACCCAATTTGTATTTTTTTTTTCTTTTTTTTTTTTCCCTTCCCCCTGTCGGGTTATAAATTCTTTGGCACACTAACTACCACCTTTGGAACTAGATTTAAAATAATCCAGACAGCTAAGTGTTACCTGTCGAAATTTCGGGCTTTTTGCTTCAGCTGCAAGCGTGTTCCTCACCTTGAATTACCCATTTTCCGTGAATTTGAATTGCTTTTAAAATTTCACAGTTTGGAATAGAGGCAAGAAAGAAACAGATGGCCAACAGAATAAGGAGAAATCCCCTTGACACCTTAAGTCTGAATGTTAGTCATTTTCTTAGAGAAAAAAGAAAAAAAAAAAAAACTTACCAAATTTCTCATATGCTGCCATTACTCAAAATCCCCCTCCAAAGTAGTTTCAGTACTGCATTCAGCATTTGCATTGTATTTATAGTATTGGGCAGTGAAGTGAATCCCTCACTCTCACACACTTGATTTTTATGAGCCAGGCCTAAAATCAGCAGGACTCCATGTGTGGACAGGTTAATGGCTTCCAAAAGGCCACCAAATCCAATTGCTGATTCTCTTTCCCCCTCATGTAAGCTTTCTTCAATTCCAGCAGCAAAAGTCCATTTTAGTTATCCAATTGATATCCGTTCTGAGCAAAATCGCACACCTCCAACTTGAAGTCCGTATCCATAGTGCTGGGACGTCAAACCTCAGCACAGCGTCAAGTCCTTTCTTTCGGGGTGGGGGGTGGGGGGATGGTCTTCCATGTTTGGCAGTTTCTTCTTTGATGATCCTTGAATTTTTCTGTTGACTAATGTCAGTTTGGGACCGGCCGGCTACGGCTGTCCCATACGATGTTCACGTCGTCGTTTTCAGATCAGTCCAGCGGTGGCCGGATGGACGCTGCGGGCGACTGCTGGAATTGTACTCAGGTGGTGTGATATCAAGCCTCACTCACTCACTCTCACATTGCAGACACTCATCTCAGCACACTCTTAACTTCTGCTTTAACCCAATAGCGCAAAAGACAGAAGAAACTCCAGTGGGGTTTGCTCAGTATGATCTCTTGTTCGGTCTGAGAAAAAAAAATAAAAAATGTATTAATTGACAATCTCTCTGATTTAAGCTAGGCAAAGCCGCTGATTACTCCTTTGACCAAATACAGCCATTAAACACAAGGCACAGCAAGTGAACACCACTTCCTTTCTGACTTTCATCATACTTGATTCAGGTCATCAAACCAAGACCTTGTGCAGGACCGGGGTGGAGATACTCACCAAGCCTGGTTTTTAAGCTTGCGCAGCTCCTTGGTGGCCCACGTGGCCAGAGTCTTGGTTTTGCTAGTCTTAGATCTTCGGCCCTCGGTCAGCAACTCATTGATAAGGGGCCTCACCTCCACCAGCTTCATGACGTCCTTGCCGAAGGCAGTGCACAGGTCACTGTGGGAAGGGGGATGCTACAGTCAGCCAAGTGACCAATCAGTTTAACAGCTCCACAGTCCTTTAGGTCATTCACTGACACCATTTTGTGTGTGGGTGTGTGTATTTGGTGGTATATGCACACAAACTAAGATTGCAAAAGGGACTTTCCATTCACTGGGAAACTGGGGAATTTTGGAAGTATCCCAGCCTTCATTTCAAGTTGGAAACTTTCCATGGGAATTAACAGGAATAAGGAAATTAATGGGAAATTTTGCAACCACAAACACACACTATGGAAAGTTAGATAAGATCGTCTCATAACTGAATGATGGAAAGTATGCAAAGTAACTAGAGCCTACAAATGTAAGGGTTCAGACTGGGAGACGTGAATCAATGCACTTCTCTCACTCTAAATTAATCAATGCAGAAGCTTTTTGAAAATGTGTCTAGTGGAAATCAGGCACAAAACTGCCTTCGTAACTTGTATAGTATGATAACAGTATGCTCATAATCCTATACAGAAAAAAAGATCAAAGGGCCTGTTTGAAAGAAACTCAGAAGAATTAATTCATATATTCATTGAATAGTCTTGAATAACTAGTTTTAAATTTAGCCATGTAAAGCTTGGTGACTCAGCTATGAATTTCACACGACAAGTATAGAGGACTGAAAACTGGCTGGTTCAGGAAACGTCCAAGAACTCCTACCAAGTCCTTCCAAAAATACCCAAGACTTTGTCCATTTATATTTCAGCATACAGACATTTTAAAGCTCACTGGTCTGACAGTAGTTTCACAGGAGGCAAAACATTCAAAACTGGCAGTGAGAATAACAAGCCTTAAGAAGAGTTTCTTTTGTGGGCATCAGTTGTGTTAACCTACTTCTAAAAAGTAACAACTCAGATAATTTTACACAACATCCTTTTCTCTTATTGGGGAAAGCTCCACAGTTGATTTTACAAAATGCCAAGTAATCTATTTAATGGGATGTTGCTAGAGGTTAAAAACGTGCAATGACAAATCAGAGAATCAATGAGTTCCCTATGACTGGACTATCAGTTCCCAGCATATTTGAATCGTACAGAACATCCAAACAAGTCCCCTGAATCTTAAAACGGGTAACCCTGGTGTGTCACCAAGCCGCTGTCTGCATTCCCCTGGCCAATTAGTGTGTACTGTGATAGCATCAGGGCTCTGAAAACAGAATGTCCATGCAGCGCATGACTCCAGGATCTCCAAGTGATCATTTAGAATGACTAAAGCCCGTCAGAGACTAAAATAGCAAAAATCACTTTGAGGATGCAGTGAATCTTTGAGCTTCTATTCATCTGGCTTTTCTAATTACTGGGCGCTTTAATCCCAGAGTAAACAAAACAATGAGACTACAAACATAAAAGCAGTATATACAGCTCAGAGAGGTAATATGCTATGTAATATGCTGCTGAAAAAGCAAGTGACCCTAATTGCACAAAGGTTAGTGGCTGGGTAGAAAATAAATATGCAGAAGGGGATAAAGTTATGTGGGTCTGTTTGAGAGGATCTTATGGCCAAAGCAAGCCAAAGAGACTCATCATGGGAAGCAGCGGCGGCTCAGCGCGGATATGCTAATTAACACAGAAGGGGCCACAACAGCAGCTTTAATAATACTAGGTAAGCCGGCCAAAATTCATAGAAATTCAGGTAACAGACTGTGTTGGAGACATGCGATGGCTGCATGCTTGTAGTTATTAACCGCCTGACTGCAAAAGACAAATTAGCTAAAGCAGAAATGGTTTCAAGAAATACGAAAAACATTCTTCGACTTCAAATGGTAGTTTTAAAACATGAATGTTGCAACTTTAACTGTATGCTGAAAAACATGGATTATAGACTAAAAAGGACTACTGAATTACGCATCTAATAACGCACAAGGCAAGAGCAGAGTGATCACCACATTGAATGGCTTCCCGGGGGAAGAATGACCTTCATTTTTGCAGACTTTCCCAAATTAAAGATGGCAGTCATAAGCAGGGTGGGACAGCAAGCGACTACAGCCAAAGCCATCGTCTATCACAAAGCAGCGAGGATTTCAGACAAACAGAACCACAGTGCAGTACTGCAGATGGACGTCCTGAGATATCGCTCACCCTATGAGGCCCGCAGCATTGGCTACCACACCGTCAGAATGATCCTCGTCTTCAGCAATGTGGTGAATAAAGGACAGGATAAACTCCACTCGGGGCTGAACCAGCATCACGTCCGCTGGAGAGAAAAGCATGTCAAATGCCAAGCAAGTCAGACACATTTACACCAACACATTCCGTTCACAGACCAGCTGGTTAATAAACTTCCTTGCCACAAATAAGATACAGCTAACGAAGGCTAGAAAGGGCTACGAATCGATTAAAAGTCAGTTTTCTTTGATTAATTGCAATTAATCACACCAAACTATACAATCAAATATCTGCATATTAAATACCTAAATTAATGTACAAATAAGAGTAATATGGGTCACTCTCAATTCATGCATTTTTTCCAGATTTGTAAAATAATTTTGAAGACTGACTCAAGTTACACAACTTCATTGTTTAAACTATCAATTTTGCCTCAGGCAGCTAATGAGTTGTTATATCACCATTTATGTAATAAACCAAGTATTTAATCAAACCCAGGGCAAGCGATAGACATGAGAAAAAAAAGGGACAAAACTAACCAAAAATTAACCAAAAACCTACACAAAACTATTTACTTTTTGTCCTTTAATTTTTGGTGAAAATGGTCAAATCAGATCAAGAAACTACGATTTTAATACATTTAGAAAGTAATGGCAATGCAGATTTCTTTAAACAAAAAAAAAAATGGAAAATTTCTCAATTTATGAGAATGACCCATATTAACTGGAGGGGGGGGGGGTGGTAAATAAGTTTATACTTCAGCCTACTCCTCAAACATAAAAGACTGGAAATATGTAAATATGGTGAAGGTGAATATGTGAATGTTTGAAATACACAAACAAATATTCATAATGGTTTAACAAGCTAACATACAGATTATTCATTTAACAAAACAGCCAAGCAGGTATAAGGAAAACTTCAGTGCTTTCAAAAAGGCACAAACGACATCTACATATAAGCAGATACACCCAACACGCGGACCGACGCATTCCTACCATGTCATCCATCTAAAGACTAAAACCTATTTGACAAACAGCTTGAAGAAACAGAAGCATGTCTACTGAAGTTGGACTTGATCTTAAAATTTTAAGGTATAAGCCATCAATAAAATTAAACATACCGCAAATACGATACAATATTTTTAATCCTATGTATGCCTCAATCGGGCAGTTTTATTAAAACTAAATAAACCAGGTAATATCAGAGTCCCTGTGACACTAACACTTTTAATGTTGTTTTAAATTCTAGAATTCTGCACAACGTCTCACCATAAACTCCCCTAAATTCCAGGATGGAATATTAAAAGGTCTCTATCAAAAATCTTTGCTCACACTATTCTCCCATTCGGGTATTAAACCGCTACATGCGTTAATTCGATCAAAGAAACACGGCTTTAAAAATAATGCTACACCTTAATGCTATAAAAATCCCCATCCATACGAAGGCAAGACTCCAGCACAAAAATCAGACGGAAACCCACTGATGGGCAGGACACTTACGATGTACGTTTTCCTGATCGCCTTTCAAGCCTTGAATAATCCCCGTGTAGGCTTCCAGACAGCCTTCTCGAAGCTCATTCAGGTAGTCCACCATGTCGTAATCCGTCTGCCAGAGAAGGATGAGAACGTCGGCCACAACATCCCCATGACGACTCGCAACAAAGTAAAGCAAAAGAGACTATTACAATCCAACCTTAACTGGTTATTCTAAGTTCCAAATAGAGAAGCACATGTCCATCTAAGCTACCTGCTCCTAACCAGGCAGTGATGCCGGTCATACTGATTTCCACCGCGGTCTGCTAGAAGCAGCCAGAACAGAAGCACATTTACAAAATGGCTGGAGACACACTGGCTAATCCTAAGCCATTCACAACCTATTCACAACCCAACTTCAACTGAATGAATCATGGAAATGATCTGAAGGAAATGAAGGGCAAGCCATCATATGCTCAGACACAGAGCAGCAACACATTAAAGGGGATCACTTCAAGCCACAGTAATGAATGAGGAAATGCATCACGGAGCAGGGGAACCATTCAACTGTGTCCAGAGGCCCGCGTCCAACACAAATGACTACCAGAGATTTTTAAAGGCAACCTCAAAAACAACTGTTTGTAATACCACTGTAACCCTTCATCTGTATTTGATTTCCAGTGGTATTACAATGATTAGGATTTTCCATAAACAGGAGTTTAAAGCAGAATCTGTAGTATAACAGATAGCCAATCCGCCCCAAGCAGCTTTTGTCAATTTTGCCAGGTCACCATGATGCTCTGGCTACCTCTGAAGCAGCCCCTGAGAAAAACTCCCCCAGCACTAAGGAAAGCCAAACAGCCAGTCCACGTAATGGGCTGAAAGGGACAGTGGAGGACTGCACAATCTGCTTCCAGTGCTTGACATTCCTGTGCTCTTACCAAACCACAGGCCGCAATTCAAGCTTACTGAGGCATTTCGCTTCGTGCTGAATCGCAGGAACGTATGCAGCAGAGCCCATTAAAAGCACGTCAGTTTGTGCACGCAGGAGAGAATCAATTTAGTGTCCATGCTATGCAGGTTTACTATCGAGAGCCAAGAGTGCAGCAGGCTGCTGTAACATTGTACTTTATAACCAATTGTAAAGTGCAAGGAATTTAAAATAAACTGCAGCTTTCATTGAACCATTAACTCTTACCGGTCAGCAGGTCTGCAAATGAATCTATATTATGCTGTAACCCACAAGGTTCTGCAAGCAGCAAAACAAAAAGCAGCCATTTTTTATATACTGGACGCACACAATAAATAGCCTTTTAAGGCCAGAAAAACGCTGCAATAATACTGGGGGAGGGCGCTAATTCAATAAGCAGCCAGTTATTTCCTATTAAAATGCAGTCAAAAAAAAGCTTGGCATGAAGTCCTTTTGTCCATTAATACTCTATCCAATCCACATATATCTGGCATGTGATCAGAGGGCTCAGTCGCTCAAGCTCAGCAGAGGTGAGGCTCCGACCTCAAATAAGGAAGCCAATGGTTCAAGCAAAACAGGAAAACAGCATTAAGCCGGAGTGGTGGTGCAGCAATGAAATGAAAATCCATGTCAAAAGGAGAAGTGCGGTGTGACGTGTGACAGACCTTATCCGTGTCAAAGGAGGAGAAGTGCGGGGTGACGTGTGCGCGGGACGAAAATGACAGACCTTATCCATGTCAACGGAGGAGAAGTGTGGGGTGACGTGTGCGCGGAACGAAAATGACAGACCTTATCCATGTCAACGGAGGAGAAGTGTGGGGTGACGTGTGCGCGGGACGAAAATGACAGATCTTATCCATGTCAACGGAGGAGAAGTGTGGGGTGATGTGTGCGCGGGACGAAAATGACAGACCTTATCCATGTCAACGGAGGAGAAGTGTGGGGTGACGTGTGCGTGGGACAAAAATGACAGATCTTATCCGTGTCAAAGGAGGAGAAGTGCGGGGTGACGTGTGACAGACCTTATCCACTTGGGCCTGCGACGCTTGCTGGAGGGTGTCCAGTACAATATCCAGATATTTCTTAAACTCGCCTCCAATGGCCAAGGCGATATCCCCAAAAGCAGAAAGAATCTGCGGCTTCACAGATCTGTGGACGTTCTCGTTCTGTCGAGAGAGAACAGTTCACTTCAGCATGGTGCCGTCAGGGTCACCACTAAGCTCTATCCTGAGTATGTAATTGGTAACGGGCTTCTTGAAAACAATCCTGTTTTAAGGCATGTAGACATGGGATTATTCTGCACGTGCACTAGCTAGAAGCAGCTGTGTGTCAGAAACTAGACAGCACAAATACAAGAATATAATCTAACCCTTCCACCTGGTTAAAAAGAAAAAAAAAGTCTTGTAAATAAGGGTAAGTATCCTCTAGAGGGAGCCAAACAACTTATTTTAAAGGCAGGTTAACAGCTTAACCAGCAGTTTCTGGAATTAAGCATAAATGACCTGACTCAAATAAACAGCCGTTTAAGTGACAGACAGATTTCTGAATCCAAGGCAGGAGGGGACGATACCGGCTGCAATCATCAAATGGGAGCATGAGTTGGCACTGAGAGACGTACCCCCAGATTCTCCAGAAGCAGCTGCATGATCTCGTCACAGTAAGGCAGGATGTTGGTCATAAGTGCTCGGCAAAGGTCACAAACCAGGCCAACAGCGGCGAGACACACCTAAGCAGGGGAAACAAACTCGAGACTATGGCAACCTGCATGTTACATTTACGCACTGTGACCGGAAGCTATAAAATATGATTTCACAGCATCAGCCAGAACATGCGTATAGTATGGGAAGCATTTCTTGTGCACTTTTTGAAAGGTTGCTTGCAGGAATTTGGATGCCAGAAAAACAACCAATATCAAATACCAGATATTTAAGTAAAATGTGGGGTGGTTATCAAGTCAAGCCAACCGGACATGAAAAAGAACCATTCTGTTTATCTACTGCAGTGTAAAGTGATATATTCCTGAAAGTGTTTTGCATGAAATGGGACATAATGATCCAAACAGCACCCAAAGGGTATCCCACAAACCATGGAATTACACATATATGCATATAGCTGTTCTGAGCGTGCTTTCGAAGGGAAACCTTAAAAACGTGCTACAAACTGACATAGCGCCGTAGGATAAAAGCAAAGTCTACCTGATATTCTGCATAATTTTTCAGTCCAATGCCCAGGAAAGGTTTGAAAGCATCCATGTATTTCAAAAAATCACTGCCCAAAACTGGAAAAAAAAAAGGAGGCTAGATTTTATTAATACTGCGACAAGAGCAGGTTAAACACTGGGGAGGAGGGGGGGGGGGGGGGTTAAAATTTTCAGTCGCATTAGGGTCACACAAGAGGAAAAAAATTATTTTCACAAACACCAAGAAAGCAAAGTGCAGGCCTGAA
>JAODKE010000050.1:12531149-12549532 GCA_026779605.1 Mormyrus hasselquistii | reverse complement strand
AAACACAACAAGACCCCCCCGAAGGCCCAAAGAGCAATTAGGGGGGAAACGGCCCCAGGGACACCTAAAAAATCCAAAAACGCAAAATTAAAAAAAAAAAAAAAAAAAAAAAAAAAAAAAACAAAAAACAAACACTCACTGAGTAAAGGCATGAAAGGAAAAGTTATTTTTTCCAAATACTTTCAGTGAAAGGAAAGAACCAAAGATTAGCACCCGAAATGAATGGGCACCTCCCTCCCTCCAAAACAAGTTTATTGCAAACAAGTATCACCTTTTTTCCTGCTACTCCCTGGAGAAAATCTAGAAGGACCATAATTTGACTATACTAAGCCTACGCCTTTCCAACATCTATTAAATAGCTCCACCCGACAAACGCAGTATCTGATTACCCCATTCATGAGAACATCCCTTCTTGGAGTGGGTCTGAGCCAAGACACATTACCTGTCTGTTGTCTCCAGGAGCTTCTGGACAATGATCTCGAAGGAGGAGGACAGACAGTAAGTGCTAGGTTCATCCTGGTCATCAGTGGTCTCTGCAGCTTCGTATGCAGCCTCCGCAAGGCTGGAGAAGGCCTGCGATATAGCAGACACTTGAGGATATGGATACAAACTCGCACTCGAGTGGTAAAATAAAGCACAGTAAGACTTTCCCCTAATACTGCCAGTCAACATTAAATTTAGAAGAGTGGAACAAGTTGAGTTTATTGACTGCTATGATTCTTGACTAGGGATGTCACTAGGGGCACTAACAACGCCCAGAGTGTATTTTGGGATAAGCCAAGAAAAACATGCCCGAATACCAGAATCGAAGAGCGCCGTTTGTAGGGGTGGACGATCTGAATTTTACATCCTGATCGATGTTATAGTTGTCCATGATATACTTTATGCGAATTGTAGATGGTGACCTTATACGCGCCAAAACTTCACATGAATCTTCGCTGGCCAGTATTAACGTGGCTCTGTGCTACATCAAAGCTACAGAAGGACTCCCCACTCGATGGCTATGCTGACTGGCCAAATTATATCGCAAGTCTGTATCGCACAGTCTCTTTCATGCGTGACGTATCCGAAAATATTCTGTGAGCTACTGGCATGGAGGATGAGAAGCAGGTGGAAGAAAAGGACTGAACATCAGCAGTGTGGCAGTGGATTGGCTGTTATCTAATGACTGCTTAGCACAGCTTTTAGTTTTTAAAATAAATATTAACTCAAGTTTTAATGACCATTTTAAAGAGTGTCTTTAATGCAATATTGTGTTTTTGAATGGCACTAATAGACAAGTCCTTAAGACTGTTCGAGTGTGGGTATTCTTGACAGTACATATCAAAACTGGGAAGCAAGATCGCAATTTAGATTGTGGACTGCGATTTTTTTTGGGAAGATTGCCCACCAAGCATTTTCATGTGAAAACTGACAACGTCAAGGCAGGTAAAAACCACAATGCCACACATTCACTGTTACACAAGGGGGGAAAAGCGTGCTTACCCAACAGACGTTGGATGCCACACGGGGCTCGGCACTCAAACCCTCGATCAGACACTGCAGCAGGGGCGCTAGGTAGACCTCATTGATGGCTGCCTCAGGGAGCAGCTCGCAAATGCGGCCCACAGTCCAGGCTGTAGTATCTCTCACCACAACACTAGGATCCTTCATCAATTCAATCAGCGTGGGCATAGCCTGTGCACAGTAATAAAAATATTACAGGTTAGGCACAACTCAAAAAAAACATGAGCATTCCCCTACCAGATGCAAACACCAGTTAACCGGTACAACAAATGATCTGATATTTCATTTATCTTTGTGATTCAGAAGAGGCAGCCATTCATTTACAAATCTGACCATTTCAGGCCAAGGAAACTAACTGGAATTAACATATTGGTTATAATATCGGTATCAACTGATATTCATTTTAAGTCTTGAACAATATTTAAATTTCGTCAATATGCAACGTTAGCAGCACTAGCTCTTAAGACAACTACTAAAATAATAAAAACAGCAATAAAAACATCCATGTTTTGAGATTCTACTTTATTTGCTTTCCATTAATAGCGTGTAATTAAGTTCCCAAGGTAAATTTGTGATTTTTTTTCCCAAGGAAGTTCTGGTTTTAATTTAGGTCATCGAAGAATCAATTAATCGAATCAAACTGAGAGGGAGATCAAAAGATTGACTACGCATCGAACCATAACCGCATAGGATCTCCTTGGGGACAATCACTTACACTCCTAGCAAATATACATCAACCCTCAAGTTAAAATTTAAAGGGGACTTTGACAGGCTATATAGACCACACACAGAATTACTTCCAAGGAGATGGCAAAAGCCATTTTATGGACACAGAACACTTGCAGATATTTATAAAGTTCATAAAGAAATATGGCCAAGCCGTCATACACCTCAAACCAATTCAACGCACCTCGAATCCGACCACAAGACTTCAATGAATCCAGTAACAGCTGTCAAAATTATGGATTGCCAACAGAATCAGATATAGCCCTTTGCTTTTTTTTCCCACAATGCTGTTGTAGGTTTCTATAAAAAGCCATGTGTGGTGGCAGGCCTCATTGTAAAATAAGAAAGAAAACTGCACATTACCTGGATGACTAATGGTTTGAGCTGGGTTAGCTCAGGACCCTCCAAGATGGACCCGAAGGCCATGACAGAAGCATCACGGTAACGCCAGTCAGGGTGCTTGATGTGCTCCTTGATGAAGGGCAACACATGGGGGACGACATCATCCTCGCAGCAGGTAGCCAGCAGCATCAGGCACACCCCTGCTGCCTTACACGGGTTCCAGTCGTCGTCGTCGTCGTTTTCATCCTGTTTGTAGATGGGAGGCTCATTAGTATGGAAACCTTCCTGAGAGATCATCCAAAACACGATTAGCATGTAAATCCACACGCCAGCGATCCAGGATCTCAACACGACTCGCTCAACTTTCAATTCAAGTTTCCATGTTTCATTTTTGATTTTGCATACGACATTTAACACAGTGGCAGTGGTCATTCCACATTCGGGGACATCAAAATGCACTAAAAAATTAATAGTCAAAGCCATGCAGAAGCAGATATTTGCCATGGATGATTACAATGCATTTAGTTACCAGCAACTACATTTATATTTCTCTCAAAGGCAACACATGACAGACATCTCTGCACCTCAACAAGGCCATACATTTGTCATGTTACACCATGCAATACGATCAGCACCTTAATCTGATTTACCCTTACCTGCTTGGTGAGTGTCTGGGTGAGAATTGGAACCAGATACTGCAGGGCACCTTTGGCATAGAACTTGCTAGTATGCTCTGGGGGGCGTCCCTGTTCTGATGCCTAGATTGAGAGAGCAGAACCTTAATTACAACCGTGCAAACAATGTGCAGGATGCCAGTGAAACTTAAGAGGTATGTGAGCAACACAACAAGTAAAATTACCTTTAAAGGATCTGCCCGACAACAGTGCACAGTATAAGCAACTGATTACAGAGTAGCTGCCTCTCCAAAAGCAAATGTCTGTTAACGTGGATGATTTTTAACCAGAATATTTTAAAATGTAATTTGAGGGGTGGGATACGATAAACTGCCGGTTCAGTGTTTCAATGCACTGCCCTGCTGTTACTACATGTTACCTCCCAAATCATGCACTGATCTTTAATTAAATACTTGGGCCATTATGATGCGAGAACATAAGACACAAGCTTCCTAAAGACAATGCAGCAGTTTATTCATGAGTATTCAGAAAACGGGCTGCAGTGTCCCAAACAGGCTGGTCACCGCAGTTCAAGAAGAATTCAAATACTGGCTGGATGATTCAAATCGTGACACGCTGGCCCCTGCCAGCAGGGCTGAAGAGGCTCGTGCATCATCATCGCGGCGAAGCGCTAACAAAGCTTTACTCTGCACTAGATATGGTCAGACGCGATGGTTACGAGAGCAAAGGACAAAGATACCTCAGATGCTTCAATAGCCAAATCCATTTCCTCATCACAGACGTTGGACCAGAACTCAATTCCTTGTAAGGCAACCTCATCAATGTCGCTTTTCATGGCTTCTATTGTGATCTGAAAAGGAGAACAATGCGAATGAGATTCAGACATTTTAAAATCAGCATAACACACAGCTGACTTTAGCAGGCTTTTAACACTTCTGAACAGAAGGAATATTCCTCTACAAAGGCTTTGATAGGCTGTCAAAGTACAAAGGACTAAATACAACTGTCATAACAACAATAGCATGCAGGACCCACAATACTTTCCACGCCATTTAAAGCCGGGTAAAATTAATGAAACGAAGCTATTGCACAGGGCCTCTTTCAGGCTGACCGTCTATTTTGGTTTGCCAATATGGAGAGAGGCCAATTCAGAAAGGGAAAAAAAAACTGATGAGAACTGTGTGACTGGAGTGCACAGCTAAAAAGATTAGACCTGAGAGTGAAATCTACAAGCACCATATTACTTTATGCCTTGCCCAGTCTAATGTATTACCCCCCCCCCCCCCCAAATCAGGGACTTCAGAGCTCAGTGGGTTTCCCTTTAGTGTCCCTTTGTCATGCACAGTAACACCATTGGTCAGATCCCAATAATCCAGGTCAAATCGAAAGGCAGAAAAAAGCCAGAAGCTTGTCAAATCCATGTCCCTCAGGAACACTGAAGACAGCATATAATCAAAGGCAGGTCTAGACGCCCTGAGCTAAACACACACTGATGCTTTGGACCAATTACAGTAATCAGCCATCAACCAAAAGGTTAAAAATGAGGCAATATACACCACCATAAGAAATGAGGCAATATACACCACCGTAAGAAATGAGGCAGTATATACCACTGTAAGCCCCTTTAAATAGGTGGCCCAAAACATTTGAGCATCGTACATAATGATCGCCCAAATCATTATGACAAATGATTGCTGTGTGGAATAATTTTCTTGGTGAGAGACTTTAGAAATGCATTTTGCAAACACTGCGCAGAGAAAATGAACTCTGATCGCGCGCGTCAAGGTGAGACGGTAAAACATGAAGTTTCTGAAAAGCAAAACCACTGCAGTGAAGCCTGCAGTTAAGACAATGCTACCATGGCAGACTTCTCATTCGTCATTAATTTCAGTATTAGTTTGAAATGTGCAACTTACAGCAATTAATGTTAAAAATACATAATGTTATGAAAAATTGAATTTTGCTGTTGTGTTGACATTTTCCTACCAAAAACTCAATTATATTTTTCGAATGTAATTATTTGAAAGGAATGTCCTTTCAAAGGGTTATTTAACCAGAACCCACCCCAATCAGTATAGTTTCCAAAATAAAATCGACATGAGCCAGAAATGTCCTTATCGATGCATCTCTACCCTTAACATCCAGTCAAAATCATAACTTTTACTGAATTGTTTTAAAACCTTAGCATTAAATAGAAAAATAATGCAACAAAGTGCATATCTCAGGAATACTGCCTAACAACCATCTTCAAAATAAAACTTAACTGAATTAAAATTCAGCCCACAAACAGCTAGACGGCTTAGCTCTCAGACACCTCTCTCTCAAATTCAGCAGCCTCCTTTGAGATGTTGAATCAGGATATGTAATGTAAGTACACAACTCATGGAAGCAGACTCCCTCAGTAGTTTACTCTTCAAGAAAAACCTAGCGACCTACACCTGTTCATCACCGTCTTCATATAAAGTTCAGGATGGACAAAAAAATAACACATCACTCCTGTAACAGGAAAAAAAGTTCTTGTAACAGTAGAAACACCAGAAACACTAGAAAGGTTGGAAACACTTCCAGCTATAGGAGCCCCAGGCTGCAGCAGTCTGCCAGCTAATGCAACGGATGCTCCCTTAATCTCAGCACTTAAACCAAGGCTGAAGATGGCTTACCTAAAGCAGGTTGGGCCACTATAGATACTGCATGATATTAGCCTTGAGTCTGTTTCTCCATTCTATGCCTGAATGTTTCTGTATTCAGAGAACACATTGTGCCATTCAAGTTTTAAACACCTGCAAGCACAGCAGCTAGATGACCTAAAACCACCAATTCCGTGCCCCCCCCCACCCCCTCCCACACACACTTCTCAAAGCCACCCCCCCACAGCATTGACTGCTGCAGCATCATCCCATTCATACACCTGAACTGCAAGTCAAGGGGTTTGCAAAATGCTTACATTTCATACAGAGTTAAAAATAAGCACCCAGGAACTACTGAAATTGTAAAACAATCAAATGTGACACATCTCCCAAAGTGTTAAAAAAAAAAAAAAAACCTGTCAGACTATCGATGAAATTTAAAAATGATATCTTCAGTCAATAAGCAGCATCACGTCATTTGTCGGCCGGAGTTACAATAAATGATTTATGGTAAGCAGAGTTATCAATACTGTCCCAAGTGAGCATCAGTTCTTCATAAGTTTCCAGAAAGGAAAAAAACCTGCATATTCGTGATGCAATCAGAGCAATTTCTTTGTTGCTAAATGTTGATACTGTTGATGTTCCGAGCCAATAAATAAAAAATGGATTGGGACATCCGTAGGTAAGACCTCTGCTTAGACAATCGCCGGGAAGGCACCATCAACTCATTCGCAATCGTAGCAATACACACCAGAAATGTGCACTTCTAACACAAGATAAGGCTGACCTGTAAATGTACTCAAACCACTCTGCACAAAGCATATCAGCCTTGCAAGACGGACAGAAAGAGTGTAATGCTTAAGTCCTTACCTCGAAGCTCACTACATTCCACTACTTTCACTTAATTTAGCGTAATGTTATCTAAACAATATTTTCATCAAACTCAAGCCTATTAATTTAGTGGGTTAGTGTATTCAATATGCCTCTATTGTTAGTATGAATGGAATGACTCATTACACAGTGCATCCATGTTGAGTTAAAGGAGACACGGTAATCAGGACTCCATTTACTTTCCTCTTGACTTTGACATTGCATTGACCTTGACCGCTTCGTTTAAACCCCAAATGAGGACAGCCAAACAAAATTGTTATTTTTAATTATAAGTGGAGTACATCACCCCAATGGACCACAACTGCCTAGAGTATAAGCAGTACGTTCACCATCAGCCGTGACTATACATCGCCAATGACCTCGACTGACTCATTACTCAGCAACCAAATCAAGCCTGACACCCACTAAAATAAACATAGTTCAAGCAAATGTCTGCCAACCAATTTTCTTCATCTGAATAAGACGACAGCTTCATCAGCTTACCCATTACTTGTCAATTATTTGTTTTTGGAAAAGAGGAAAAAAAAAAAAAAAAGAAAAAAACGCAACTAGGGAATTTTTCCTCAATTCAAATTTTTGCTTTTATGATTTTATTTAAAAATTGATATTCACAGGGTGTGCACATGCGGTTTGAGTCAGTCTACAATTTGCCGATTTAACAGAATTGGAAATGTGATGCAAAACAATCATTCAGCAAGAATTCCGCAAAAAGCCATTTGCAAAATTCCACCCAGCACAGCCCACCAGGCGACATGGTATGGTGCGAATGCCAACACAAAGATGCCCATGTGTTTCCCAACAACGTTCCACGCTTGCCTCATTCCATGCATTTCTTTACTTATGAAGGGATGCCAACTAAAAACAGAATCGCTTGGTATTTGACAACTCAACACCATGCTAATATGCATTGAATGAATAGCAATACTTGTGCATTTGTGCCTCATTTCCCCTTTAATGGTTGCGTGTTAAAGGTCCCTGGCGAGACATCAAAGCATATTCAGCATGTACTATATACAGTAGCTTATTTTAAAAGATATAATGGACTAAGGGCACTGAAGATCATAACTTCAGTACTGCAGAAAATATTCGGATTTGTAGCTGAACTCCATCACCCACATGACAGTGGGCCAAAACATACATCAAAACTACAAAGCAACAAACAGCCACATGCAAAAATGTTATCCTCTGGCAACTTCAATCTGCAGACCTCAATTCAAGACATTTGTGGTTCAAATCCAAGACTACCCCTAAAATGAAAGTTCCGGAGGACCCAGAATAACTTTCAAAACAGACAAAAATCCCTTTGAGAAGCACCAGAACCCTAGACGACCGAAGGGTTCATCTGTATAATTCAAAGCAAGAGATGTTTTAGCAGATACTTGATATTGTCATGTAAATGTTTCCTTTTTCCCCTTGGAGTCCTGACAAATGAGTTTAACCAACCGGTAACATCTTTAAAAATTTAAGACAATATTTCATAGGCACTCTTTGCTTGGGATAATATAAAGAGACATGAAAGTCTTCCCCACATCGTGGTCTCTTGAGCCTAACCTCGAAGCATCCAGTTTTGAATGATTTTCTCTTGTTGCCATACTAGTACCCTTTAGGCACGTTCACACAACCAGAACCTTTTTCTGAAACCAAGATCTTTAGTTTAGGTCCCGCCGCAGGAACTCAGTCCAATTAGTCAGTCAGTTACTCAGAGTCAGTTCTGGAACCATTTTTTAGTCCCTACTCGAAACCAGGTACTTTTCAGTAGAAGAACCTACTTGGGCGGGGCTTATAGTGATAACTTGCTGATTGGTTGACCACAAGAACTGGCACCAACCTCAAAGTTATGCGCAAGTGCTGAGAAAAGTAGTAGTGAAGCAAAAACTGAGCAAATTATTTTGCATGAATTTATTTTTGTGTATCTCAATTTCATTGAATGCATTAGCAAAAACCTTTTTACTTGCACCACCATATCCATGCATTAGAAAAAAGTATAAAAAAGCGATCTAATTGTCTAATATCGCCAGTGCTGGTGGTGAAGCTTGCTGGCACTTATTAGTGGAATGATTATTTGGTGGAAAACAAAAGATCGATTTGCCAGGCAGATTTAATAATAAATATTAAACATCATGGGTCACATAAACAAATGGCTGTTTCCGATTTTGTTCGTGATCAATCCCCCCAGTAACTAATAAGTGACTTGTTCATTCTCCATTGTTTTGGGTTCCGGCAGTTATGTATGAAACTGTTCACATCACTGCTTACCTAGCATAAAGTTTACAGTTCCCACTGTGCACAGCGAAAGTGACGCTCAAAAATGGCTAGGAGTCACAAAAGCTCCCGGTCGCAACAGCCCAGGAACGTGGAACCAGGTTCGGCAATTTCGGTGTGAAAGCACCCTTTTGTATGAGAGGTGTGTCAGTATGCAGATACTTACAGCAAACAGAGCAGGTCCCATGTATGTCTCCATATATTGATAATAGAGGGACATTATCTTCACCAGATTCTGTAAGGCAGCAACTCGTACCTGGTGCAGGAGAAGCCAATTCAATATTTACAATCACAGCAAGCAAGAACACGACAAGCTACCAACTGGTCTGTCAGCATTAACTACTACATTTCTTACGTTTGCACTTTTTTCGGCAGCATTATCATTTGGATATTCTGGCAAAGGCAAAAAATCCTGTATCGTTATTCCAGACAGTATGACTGACACAGTACAACTTCATATTACTTGGTTACGGAGAATACATTTTGAATCTCGGCACTACTGGAGAATAATGTCTCAGAGGTGAAATAAAATCCATTTGCATTCAACCTTGCATTTATTTTCCTTCATTTAAACTGCAATATGTCTGGTACTACGGGATACGAAGCAGACGCATCAAACAGCACAGTTTTTACAGATTTTTTTCGTATTCCCTAAAAATACATACTCTGTTATCTGGACACTGTGTTGCTTCACACACAACCTGCATGATGAAGTGCCGCTCCGTCTAGGAGAAAGGAGAAGAAAAAAAAAAAAAGAGGTTGGGGGGCTTCAGACCAAGCTAACCTTACAGGAAATCATATTCCTCACACGCTCAGGTCTCAGTTGATGTAGATGAATTTTACATCAGTCATCAGCGTGGTGCATGATTTCTCATCACAGACCAGACAGAGCTCATGATATGAGAGCAAGGGGACATTTAATAGCATAAATTGTTTTCAAGTTAAAGTTTTAGTTTATCGATGGATGAAAAAAAAATTTTTTAAATAATGTTTTTCGGCAAACGCACCTCTTTGTCGAAGTTGGCTTTGGTAAACTCCAAAGAGTTAAGCAGTGCGTTCGTGGCTGCCAGCTTTACGTTGTTGCTGGGCTCCTCCTTGCGCATACCTTGGATGATGGCTGTCAGGATCTGGTTGGCATTATCCTGCAGCTGTTCTGGGTCCTAACCAGTAACAAACATGGAACATGCAACATCTAAGATATGTCACAAAGCATTGATCCTGAACACCAATACTGAGAGCATAGCTCAGTTCATCCCCTTCAGACAGTACCAATAAAACCACCCCATTATTTAGACTTGCAACAGTTTTTAATTTAAAACTTTTTGGTCATTACTCTTACTTGCTAGTCGGAGGACCGCAATCAACACCATCTTAACGGCATACTTACGATGTCCTGGCAGATGTAGCCAATAGCCTCCAGGGTAGATTCCTTCATATGCTCTGTGCTGCTGGGGTCGGTGACATTAGCTACAAGTTGAGGTATGAGCTCCGGCCACTGGGCTACAGGAATCTCGGCGCAGGCTATCCCGGCAACACACTGAGACGCCGAGCTGGGCCGGTACGTCTCCGTGCCCAGCGTCTGCAGAACCTGAAAACGCAACAAAGAGGGCTGCATCACACAAAAGCACTAACAGCACTAACTACACACCAGACGAGTGATGACAATTGAGTCGTAACAGTAAGGAGACTCACATAGCTTTTGATCTCCTGCCGGGCATTGCTGTCAATGGCCAACCATCGCTGTTGGTACTGTGCCTTCACATCCGGGTCTTTCGAGGTTAGCGAGTTCTTGACCTGCAGCCCCGCCGCCACACGGGCCACCTGGCTGTTTCCAGGATTTGCCAGAACCTTGGAAAGCTCCACTAGAAACGTGGGCTGAGGAAGCAGAATGGAGGCATGAACAAACAGGACACGCGCAACTCGAGGCCGTCGGAGATTCAAGGCGACGACGTCACACTAAAAAACATTCAAGTATTCAAATGTAATAGTCTTATGACTTCACAGTCACTCTTGATAAACTGATGCAGAAATCTGCACTGGGTCCCTCCTAGGAAACAAACTATGACAATGTCACACGAGCTGCTGCACAGCCAGCAAACCCAGACATGCCCTCCATCCACCAGCCTCTCCGTGTCAATAATACAATAAATCAGTAACACCTGCACATGATTAACATTTTCACAATGGCCAAGTGCTCTTCTGGCAGAAATCTTTGTTCAGCCATGGCAGACCATCATGGCATTACTTAACGCTGGTAGGGACGAGGGGTGGTGCTCTCACAACAAACTTGCAACAGCACAAAACTAAAACGGCGAATGAATCATTTTTTACTGGGTGCATAGTGTGTGGAGCTGGACAACAGAGCCACACAAAGCAGCGGAACGCCCTCCCCATGTTGGAGAATTTCAAATTGGGAAAAAGGCATTTTTGATACTAATACAGGATTAGATCCTGGAAAGCAGTATCTTTAAAATGCATGTTTGTAATCATTTTACAGAAAACAATCAATGGAGTTTGAATTAATGACTAAACTGTGCTCTTAGCTAAAAGCATTTTTCAGCTAATTATACAAATATTGATTAGAAAACCAATAATCACCTCCCCTTAAAGTACATAAGCAGCACATTTCCCACAGAAGGGCCAGAGACAATGTACCTGGACACTTCCCACCTCACTTTGACCTGAGCTAGTGTACTTTCAGTTTTAGGTTGAAAGTATTTCAAAATACACCTTTGGGAACAATGTTAACTACAGCATTCTGCAATAAGAATCGAACATGTGACATCATTAACTGATTTTGAACTGACAATTCAAATACCATGTAAAAACTTATAGAACTTTGTTGCAGCCTGACACACAAAGCCAGCAGAAAAATCAAGAACCAGAACCCTTTTTAAATAAAAGGCTTTTAGAAGCACCATCAGACACATTAGGTTGTGGTTCCAATACTTGATTCTGAAACCTAGGGATATTTAGTTCTACCTTGATTTATCTTGCTAAAGGAGTTGGTAAGGAGGACAGACCACCTGATCGCTGATAATTCACCCACACCTGGCAGACAACTTGCTATTTATAACCCTGAGCATCCTAGTAGTAACTATTTGAATGTTACTGTCAAAGTATCAGTCCTAGTCCTGCAGCCACACCTAAATAGATGGAACTGAATCATAGAACTGAGTGACAAGCAAAAAGCTGATGCCCACCAGCTAAGTTTCATACCACTTTAAACTTAATGCTTTGAAAACGTCACTCTTACTTTTCCACATATAACCAAGCCTTGCATTTAGAGCATTTTCCAGGGCTGCTCCAGGCCCGGGGAAACGAATCAATTCAGTTTTAAGGATCTGCAATTATCTAGATGTGACAGCAGTCCATGCTGCAATCTTAAGCAACTCACTGCAGAATTGAAAAGTGTCCAAATTTGACATTAAGCAACGGATCGATGCCGCAGATCCTAAAAATCACAAGTGAATCAAACGTGCACCAGACAGGCACCGAACAAAATCGTTTTATCCAAAAAAATTAAACGGTCTCATATTTGTACTGCTTCAATTGTAAAACGACAACTTAAGACAAAAAACGGCCACCCTCCATCACAATACTCCGCTAATAACCTCTTCGATACAAGGCCACGCCCAGGAGCGATTCGGCCTACTGACCCTTGTGACTAGACAAATCAAGCATCTATACTGTATAGGCAGCAAAAAGCTGCATGCGTTTCCGGGCTATTTTCTCGGGGGGGGGGGGGGGTCGTTAGCCTCTAAGTGACATACTGGGTAAGCGTCGCTAATCACGGTCGTGGGCTATCGGCTTAGCGTGCAGTAAGGCGCCGCTGCCGCGGGCGAAAGCATGCCGGCTCCGGCTTTTCGATGATGCCGCGGGCTCCCAGGCACAAACACGCATACAGGGAAACAGTGGGGGTTCGCAATGATACTGCACTTTCACTTGAAAATGACGATTAAGAAAAATAAACGCTTATAATAGTTTTTTAACATGCAAGACGTGCAAAGCTGCCGCGAGGGTGAAAGGGGGAAAAATGCCGGTCAAACTGACAAATGATGCTGGGGTGGGGTGGGTAGAGAAAGTGGGACATGTACAAACCAAGTTTTCAATCGCCGCCTGCTCCAGAAACTTCTGCGCAGCCTCCAGCTCGTTCCGATCTAAAAAACAGCGAAGCGGGAGAAAGACATTAGCCGCCCAACTTCCACCTTAGCCCCGCTTTCTTGACGGCGCCGCGCCGAGCCGCTTCCACTGCGGCTCTCACGTGAAGCTGCCACAGCGGCGCTTTAGCGTGTCCATGCATCGTGCATTCCATTAAAAACCGGGCCCCCCCAGCCTAAGACAAACCCCAGGCGGCGGCAAAACATTAAAAAACACAAACATTACAGATAAATCCTGGCCAGACGGCTTCTGGCGTACTTCAAGCTAGCCATCCGCTAACACCCTAAACCTCCAGCCTTGGCGCCCCGTAGTTACGCTAGCAGCCTGCCTAGCGCGTAGCATACGGGCTGCTCGCACGGCTTACAACCTGGCGGCCGCGGTCGGTCGCCTCCTCCGGCGGCCGCCTAGAGATGGTCGCCGCGGGGCCAGTGCGCGCTGGCAGAAACGTATTTGGAAGCTGCAAGATCTGAACTTGGCCTTGAATTATTGAATCGCCTGCCCTCCCCGTAAACATGCTTCCTAGGCAAGCTAGGCCGACCTACTCGCGGCGCCCATAAAGCAAATAAAACAGGTGAAATAATAGCTACGCCTTTAAGGTAGAACGGATACGCGCTAAATCAATTAAATTCCCACAGGATCGTGTCTGTGGAATAAACGTATAATATCGTGAGTATTATTACTGAGGAAAAAAACCGGGTAAGCGGAGTATGCAGGCCATAAGGTAGGAACCCCCTCCCTCCTTTTTTCTAGCACAACTTCCTAATTCTGTAGCAATATACAGACCCCGTTTGAAAAGTTAAAATAACGACTCTACTCCCAAACAGCAGCGGGAAGGGAATAAGCGTAAGGAAACCGCTGGCGTTGTATAATCACCTGGAGAGACAGTTTTTTCGAGGATTGTGATCAGCTCCATTCTGTCCGTGCCTCTTTTCCACAAAAGTGCAGCACACAATACAAACCGGATAATATTTCTTCTGTGTTCAAGTGATGTAACAGGAACGTAATGAAGCAAAGGACGCCAAAGGGAAAGAAGCAGATAACGCTCAGGTATTTTCCCCCCACTTGTCGACTTTACGGTGAATATGCACAGTTTTTTTTTTTTAATATCTGGATGTGAATAATTTCTGGCTGAGCAGGACTGCCGCTGCTCACTCTCAGCCCGTGTTATCGGAAGGGGAAAAAGACCGCGTCACCGTCCCGCGGAAGGATATCACACGCCGCCGCAGTGGCAGAAGCCCTCCTACGCGCCCCTGTTAAACCCATAGAAATCGCGAGGAGCAACCGGAAGTATCACGTGACGACCCCCGAAAGGAGCGCGAGGAGTTCATGCAGGAGTAAGTGCGTGCGGTGTATAGGCGCAAAATACCAACGGAGTGGATATCGTCATTCTTTTCGTTATGACATAAGGTACCACTTCTTTTTGCTTTTATAAAATAAAAAAATACCGTTTCAGAGACTTGTGTCTGTCCGAGCTTCAATATGCTGTTTCTGATTGGCTAAATTCAAGAAGTGCTGACTAATATGAAATCTATATGGGACCACTGTTAATTTGATTAACAGATTATTTAACATTATCAAATAGCACTGCTTTGCTTGTTATATGAACAAACTGCAAAATGCACAATTTAATTGCATTTATTTATGCAATGGTTCTTAAATTGTCAGATTGATTTGTGAATTTTAATATGATATGATTGATATGATTAATATTTGACTACTTTTTTAGATGGTAAAATTTAGATAGGTTCTTGCAAATTGGACGTACCAAATGATTTGAACACGAATCCAACAAATTTTTGGTAATAAATCACAAACAAATCACAAAAAATGTTTGCCAAATGTCAAGAAGTGCACCACCTTACACGTTATGATTAGTGTTCATAAATTCTTTTTAAATGGGTGTATATTAAGGTGCATTCAAGAAGTCTACAACAGGACCTCTGCATTAGTTAAGGATCTGCATCCTTTCATTTTGAGAATCGATTCAAACGTTAAAATGTCGTTTTTTACCGACATTTTTATCGAATCGGTTGTATTATTATAGCCAGAGGCGCATTGACACTTTAAGCTGTCGACGGGGACGAAGGGGACTTCGGCGACGGAGGAAGTTGTCCAACGTGGGGCCACGTTTAAGCGGAAGCCCTGGGGTTTCGGTCCTGTATTAAAGCGAAGGAAATGGGATGAGCCATCTAACTCAGCAAATTTTATCGTCGGCGTTAGGTTGAGATACCAAGCTTAGATCGAATCGAAATCGAATCTGAAAGAAAATTACCCATCTAAAGCAACAAAAAAGCAGTGATTTAGCAAAGTCGCTTTTTCAAGTAACATAGGAAGACAGCTGGTGAAACATCTACAGTATAAACAATTATAAGCATGGCGAATTCAGAAATGTCAAAATCCAAGGTTGATTATGATGAATGATTCATAATCACTGTGTGAGATTTGTATGAGCCAATGTCACTGACTAAATAAGTATTATTAGATCCCTATTCAGAATTGTATACTTATTAATAACAACGGTCAAACTACAATAGCAAAGAAAACGATAAAATTACAACTGAAGAAAGATTTCAAATATGTTTTATTATATATATATATATATATATATATCAAGTCTCGAGAAATCATCAGCAAAACTAAAGGAAAGACTTGGACTCAACTTAATTGGCCTTAATTACTTGAGACTTGACTCGGATTGCAATGTTTTGACTCTAGACTTGACTTAGATTCGCCAGCTAGTGACTTGTTCCCATCCTTGCTGAGTAACCCGAGATTAAAACCTGCAGGCGTCCCTATTTGGGACCATGCATTGCCAATAACCTACCAATTTATCAATGCCTGTCACAGATTTTATGTATTTAAACAAAGTATCCCAAATAATGTTATAAAGACACTTTATTATATGAATCTCAAATAACCAACTACCCTGTATAGTGTAAGGTAATGGAATGGTAATGAGAAAGTGTAATTCAAGATTTAAACAGTTTATTATCATGTCATGAAATTCTTATTGCAATAGTTCCTAAAGCCGTATAATCACACAGTATATACTGCATAAAATATACATACCTACCATAGATATTAAAACGAAGAAAATAAATACAAGTAGTTACTAATGTAAGGTATATAAAATGTAACATATATATGAAGTTGCTGGTCCAATAAACATTTTGTACATGAGAATTTACATGCATATAAGTTAAATGTGCAGCGTAAAGTCGGTGCTGTTATCAGTCCGCTAAGAAAGTATGTGCAACTGCATGTAAAGTGCAGGGTGTTGGGTATCCATGGTCATAGTGCCTGGGGGAGGGGGGGGGCAGAGCTGGCAGAGGTAGTTGTTGGCAAATGTTGATGCTTCTGATGACCTAGGGATACAGACTGTTCCGGGTCTGTATTAATACTCCAGAACTCCGCTGCCAACCTTCATGAGAGTGGAGACTTGTTGGGCAGGGTGGTTGGGATGGCCAATGACACAGATGTCCTGCAGAAGGAAAATGTGTCCCTGTGATTTTCAGGGCTAACCTGCTCACCCCCTTTGTAGTGATTGTTTGTACTGTGCAGTGCGACTACCAAACCTCACAGCCGTACGGCAGGCTAACGCACGGGCGCGTGCAGACTGGAGGCGTCCGAGCGGCAGCCCGTTCTGGCCAAATTATTTCATGTGAACTTGTGTGTGACACTCTGCACAGCCCTGGTAATGCATAGGTCATCCTCCATTTCTACTGGCAGACCATGACATAGCGGTTGCAGGCCTCAAAAACATGCTTGAAATATTAGCTGCAGCTCCAAGACTCAGCATGCATATTCAGAGTTGGTGTATATTTGAATAACACCTTGGACAGTTAGTTATAAGTTTGCATTTTACATTAAAATGTATTTATATTACATAAATATATATAATATATATAATATAATATAAATATATAATATATTTATAATACATGGATGTTATGCTATAACATCCAAACTGCACAATATAAAGCTCCCATTGATTCTTTTTGATAAATTTGAGATTGTTGAATAACAATTTGACTCCTCGGAAGATTGTGAAAGATAAAAGCATTAAGTGACATAGGCAATACTGTACATTCTCCGAAAAAAGGGTAAACAATTTGTACCTTTGCTTGTCACTGATGCTGTACCCTCCAGGGTCTGCCAATTGTACCATTAGCTGCAGGCAATTGTAATTTAAGGTACAGAAATAGACTCTGAGGAACTTTTCTGTACTATTGATGGTACATTATTGCTGTTTATACCATTGCGATGTTTCTCAGAGTCTATTTCTGTACCTTAAAAGGTACAATTACAATGGGGACTATAAGCTTACAGCCGTCAAGCTACAGAAATATGAAAATACACGCGTTTGTAATCTGATAAAATCTGAGCACTTGACTCTTTTGCCCGAATGACTGAAAGTGCCCCATTTATGAGACCTTTATTGAGGGGATACCCCTCCCCCGGTCAGTAAAATTTACCAGAAAGATTCCCACCACCCACCACCACGATGATCAAGCACTGCACGGCACTGCTATGTACTGCATGGGGATGAGGCCATCTGCAACTTCTGATATACATACGATATGTATTACTTTAGGAAATCAGTTTGTTATATTTATGCATATTATAAAATATTGTTGTAACGGCAAAACATTACATTTGTGCAAAGATATGCTAAGGTGTGTTTACTGCGATAGGCGCCACGAGGTAAGCGGTTACGGAAGACGGATTGAGCGTCTTTTTTGCGACACCAGGAGGATCTAAATGAAATTGCACTAAAAGTCTTCAATGCTTGGAGATTTTCATTACGATAAAATGTTTTGTACTTAAGTGAAAGAGGTGCTGACATTTTGAAAATACTTTTCTGTTGGCCGCCATGCAGTCAGTTTGATGTTTTAACCCACTGTCACCGTGTACTTGTAACGTAGTCACTACAAAATCTGAATCAACCTGTTAAACAATTAAAGCATTAAACTTTTTAAGTAATTAAGGACTTCAGACAAACTGCCAAACCTGCACCGTTAAAATTATAGAAAGTTAAGGCCCATCTCATATACACGGTGTTCCAAAATATTATGCAACGAGTGTTCAGGAGTGATACGGTAAGAATTTTTTTGTTGGTCAGTTGAACTCATGGATGGTGATGTGTGTCGGGGCTTTTTATATCACTGAAAGCAATTGCAGACACCTGTGCTAATTAGTTTGGCAGGTGTGTCCAATTAAAGGCAAAACTACT
>JAODKE010000050.1:12491822-12514846 GCA_026779605.1 Mormyrus hasselquistii | reverse complement strand
GTAGCAGGAACCCTTATATACGGTAATTAAACATTAAAACACCTGCGGCTTATAGTCGGGTGCAGCGTATATATGGACCAATCTGTATTTTCCCCCAAATTTAGCTGGTGTGGCTTCAGGTGCACCTTATAGTCTGGAAATTACGGTAATAATTCTAAATGTATAGAAGGACAGAAGGAAAAAAGATTGGTTCAGAGAAATAACCAATCAGATTGTCGAGGAGGTGGGTCCAAGCAACTAGAGGAAGTGGGACCAACCAATCAGATGTCTTCCCTCTGAACATTTTTGTGTAAGTATAACTCCCATGAGCCAGACGCTCAGGGACATGTTTCAGAGAGACATATGAATCACACCATCTGAATGACCTTATGATTCCATACTGGCTCTGGGTCTTTCCCGGGATTTAAGCAGCACAGTGGGAAAACATGTGACAGCCGTGATTTGTCAGGCTGCTTACCCTTCACCCCAACAGGAAATGCCCCACAACATCCTAATCAACTCACACTGTCACAAAGGACGGCCACATCTCTGCTCCTTCACGTGCTTTAACATTTAAGTCATGAACAAAGCTTAAGAGGTAAATTAACAAAGAGGAAAAAAAATTAATTACAGGCAGTAAATCCTTTAATTAATGCCACTCAGTTTCTGGGTGTCTCCATATAATCTGGAAAGATTGTTTGAATCAGTGCAAAGCCATGTCTTTTACACAGCTTGGTAAAAGCAAACTGGAAAAGATACATAGATCAATGAGCACTAGCTAAGGCTTCAGCTACTGGTGACTTTTTGACAGAGTTGGATAATTCAGGTCCGGAGAGTAAAAGTCCAGACCAAGATGTTGTTGCAACCAACCAGTTGAGCATAAAGAGTCACAGTCACAGAGTACTCGGCTGTTTGGTTGAAGCAAAATCCCATCTCTGCTTTTTGAGTAGTACACATGTTCCCTCTTTAACGTGGGATCCTTGCAGCACCACCTTGGGAGGAAACAAGGTCACATGGTTCCAGTAATGTTATGGAGATGCAAAGATTAACAAGATGTCAGCAGGAGAACGCAGCACTCGTACCTATGAAATCTGACACCCTGCGTCTCTTAGCTGACAGTACGCTTTGGATGAGGTGGACGGCCAAGGATTAGGCATGTTTTGCACCGCAAGCATCCTGTGACCTTGTGTGCATATTGGGAATCTGCTGTTAGCACTTTCCACCAGCAGCTAATTATGAAAGCGATCAGCATTCCACAGCATTAATCGTACACAAGTATGCAGTCAAGGTTTGATGTTTTGAGACCACGATATACTATTTCTATACACAGAGAATGCTTTGAATTGTTTCAGTTTGTTTTTTCATTCTGACAGTGTAAGCTCAGAAATAACTTAACTCCTACCTTAACTCCTACTTGGAGTTTTGGCTTTTATTATTGTTAATATTTTAAGTCTTGCTTTCTTTTCTTCAGTTGAATCACATAACCCCACAAACAGGACATCTGCCTCTCTAGCCTGGTCACACACACCACACAAAGGAGACCTCATTTTGTCTTCAACACTCAAAACACAAAAGCTTTCGGATTAGACAGGAGGAAAGAATTCCAACTAATCAAGTTAATACAGCTTGGAACTAGAACAGTTAAGATTTAGCAATTCACATTAAATATGAAAATTTTGGTGGCGAAACAGCCAAGCCCTTGGGATTTTGATATACCACACACCAAGAGTTTAGGAGAATGATGTGAGTTCTGTCGTTGAAGTAATTCTGTCGTTAAAAATCAACGCGGTGAAAGGAGAATGCCTAGACTTTTTTTTTTTTTTTTTTTACTTATTAAATAGCCAGTTTTAATAAGTTGAGAAAATATTTTCAGATGCTCTTTCTACCGGAAGTACAAAAAGTCATTATTACACATACATACAAATGCAGTTATTCAGAGATCCAGGTTTGTTTTCTGTCGAGTCAGTTTACAGTCAAATATACACACGACTCCCCTGTTTCTTTCACAGCTTTACAAGCGATTGTACATTAAAATGTAAAATTCTGTCTCTAGCACACCACACCGGCATCTTGTCCACGTAAACAGGCACCTGCTTATATGACCAGTCCTGTGCATTAATGGCAGCCACATATTTTATCGTTTTCCAAACTTAGCGCTATACAGTCTAATCTCTATTACCAAAGACACCTTTACGGACCATGTTCAGGAAGGACAGCATGTCCTGACACATGACCATATCCATGCAAAGACTAACTGGTCTACAGTAACTTGCCGTTTTCCATTTTCAAACACATTCCAGTTTAAATATACAGCTTGAGCTCTTCGCCTTTCTTACACAGGAAGCATGCCTTTGTTGAAGCAAATCGTTTTGTATGTCAAAAATTGTAACACTTAATTGCGGCAACAGCTAAAATCTGCCAAATACAAAGACGGGGTCTAAAGCCAGGGATGCCAGGCGGGGTCCATGCGACACAGGTTGTCCAGGCTGTTGGCCGCCGCCACGAGTGTGTTGACCTTGCTCTCGCCTCCTTCGAACTGAGCCAGGTTGTGCAGACGCGACATGATCGCCGTGACGGCCTTCTGGACCAGGGACACCAGCTGCTGGCTGTCCATGTTCTCCGGCTGACCCGCGGGAGACAGGGGCACCGAGGTGTCCTCCTGCGTCTTCTTGTGCCAGGCGATGATCTCGTCCCTTAGCACGGCTTTCAGTATCCCGTCGACCTGCAGGAGCGGAAGCCAAAGGGCAGCTATACGGATGGGGTCTAAATTTGGACCAGTTAAACTAACATATTACTGCAAAGCCAAGCAATGGGGCTATAGCTAAGAAAGCCAGCTACCTTGAAGCTCGGCTGGGCGAAGCACCGAGCCACCGCAATCATCGAGGCAGTGAGGGGGCCCGACACGCCGATGGGGGTCAGGAACTCCGATATGTTCGGGGTCAGGCGGAAGGGAACCGGCCGGTTGGCGTCCAGGTCACCCGTGGCATCATTTATATCGAAACGGAAATAAGCTACATTCAGCTTCCCAGTGTCCTGTCAGAGAGGTAGCATGTGTAGCATGAGTACACCATCCAAAACGTTCCACGTCCTTTGCAGTTCTTAAACGCCAAACCTTCGATACCTGATGTCTTCTAACCTCACACCTGAGCAGGCAGCATCGGCCAATCAAGGGTTAGGAACTCCTGAGTCATTCTTGTCAATACCAAAAAAGAGCTACATCAACAAAATACTTTTGAGACATCCTGCCATTTTGAGGGATCACTTTCCCCTGGTTGTTACACAGCTCAGAGTTATCTAATTATTACCATTACCTGCCCAATCTGCAGCATCTCAGGATTGAGTCGGTTTAAGTGCAGCACGAATTCGGCGAGGCCGATGAGCGCCAGCTGGATGGTGAACATCTTGCGGAAGGTCCAGTAGTCCGTGGCATTTGGGAAGGTGTGCAGGGCCCACTCGCGAAGCATGCTACGCGGGACCATGTTCCCTTGAACCTCCTTCAGGATGTCCCGCAGAACCTGCATTCAAATGCACACGTTAACCCTGAATGCAATGGCCACTGTTAAACATGGCCGAAGTCCGAGAGAGCCCATACTGCAAAGAGCGTCCTCCCCATACCTGGTGGCTTGCCTGGGTCCCACGAGCCTGTACGGTCGCCAGGCGGTCATAGTAACGGGAGACCGGGTTGTCATGCTCGATGCCTTTCTTAGCACAACGCTGCTTGTAGATCTCCACCAGGGACAGCGACGAGGGGTTATCTTGAACCAGCCTCATCTGAGGGGACACCGCCACAACCCTGGGCACTGGAAAGACGCAGATACTGGTCAATTCACCCGTCAAATCGACTCGGCACCAGCCAACAGGAGCCAAATTCGGATTCACGCATCAGGAAAAACCATGAAGGCCTACCTGAGAAGAAGAGGTGGCGCTTGGTCGTCTCCTTCCTTTTCTCCAGACAGGGATTAAGAAGCCTGAGCAGCTGTAGTACCCGCTCCTCCCGCCGTGACTCTGTCAGACACGCGTCGTTCATCACCAGGTATGGGTAGATCTTCCCGTTGTGGCCACGGATGTAGAGCCGGCGGGCCGCCGTGTTGTGTTTCTGGACGATCTCCACCCGGGGCATGAACCTGTCCAGCAGTTAACAGTCTGAGGATCCAAGCTAAATTCTTCCTAAGCATTTATCATCAATGTTTGTTACAGTATTTGTGTTTATTTGGGAAAATGTCTATCATGCCTATTTGTACGGAAATCCATACCTCGCAATCCTGATGTAGTAATGGGTAGGCTTGGGCATGAGGAACTCTCCAGGAATCTCCACCTCTGCTGTCTGGGCAGAGAAGTTGCTGAGAAAGCGACACTTTTCCTCAATGAGGAAGAATTTTGGCAACTGCTTGGTCTTGGCTTCCAGAATCTTGATCCATTTCTTCAGCTTTGAGATGAGATTGTGCAGCTTCATGGACCCCGGGACGCTGAAGTCAAAGTCTAACAGCGTTAAAAGAAAAAAGAAAAAAAGCAGGAGAGCTCACGGTGAATTAACTTGCCTTAAGCCACTGCAAAAACACAAAAGTAGTTGTATAACTAGGTTTTGTGAGGAGATAAACGTCTCCTATGACCTTTCATAAGACCAAACAAAACATTTTTCTTTCTTGCACTGACGCCTTTATGGAAATTCCTTAAGGACAGAAGAAATTCAACCTGTAGCCTCCACCAGTACTTGCCACACATACTTTTACACATTTGTTATGGGTCTTGGCAAGGTTGTGCGTCTATCCATCTTTGTGCCTTCATCATTGCCTTGAAAGATTGTCTCAAGTCAAGCCCAACCATAAAAAAAAACACCTTTTCCCCAATGACGCCTTTACTTCCTGGCATATTTATGAGGTCATTACAGTGCCATGAACAATTGTCAATTTTTGTTTTTCTGCATTTGTCTATTTTCTACTTCACAGCCCTGAGTGACAGCTGAGTGGCTATGGCACCAGGTTATGGACATTAGTAGAGTTTTACGGGCACATCTACATATCTCCAGCTAGCCTAATAGGCCACATAAGCATCCATGCACGAGCATCGTTTTGAACAGAGGCGGAACGCTTTGACCCCACATTCTCACCTGTGGTGAACTGCCCCTTCATCTTCTGGAAGACGGGGTCCTGAGCGGTGGCCTGGGCTCGCCGAGCCAGTGACTCGGAAGCAGCGCTGCTGAACATGGTGGACACGTTGGACACATTCTCCAAGCCTACTCCAAAGGTGCTCACGAGCTTCTTCACAAAGTTCAGAGTGTGGGGAGTGATCTTAGCGTCAGACACGGCTCCGCTCTTCTCAAAAGCCACGGAGTAACACTTGGCCAGACCCTGCTGCAGCTGCCTCAGGACCTGCAAGAGAACGTAACTGTTAGCTACAAAGGAAACCAGTATATGGATCTCAAAAATAGAGAGCACTTCAACACACAGTACGTTGGGTACAGAGAGAGAAAGGGAGGATATTCATCACTAAGAAAGAGCAGAACACTGGGCTTATGGTTAAAGCTAGCTGGCTGAACTTGCCTCTTCGTGCCAGTTTTCCCGGAACCAGACCATCTGGTCCACGATTCCTTCAAGCGAGGACAACAGTGTGGGGTGCAGCTCCCTCTGCATGTGCATGATGCGGCTACAGCGCCACATGGGCGCCGTCGCGCGTATCGGCCCCGGGTCCGGGGCAGAGTGGGCTGGAGCTCCTGCTGAACTGGGCTGCTGCTGGCCAGAGTCTGTCGAGGCATAAGGGTCAATGCAAGCCTCAATTTAAGCACACGAGCCGACTTGATCAAAACACGACGCAATGACAGAACTACCGATTAGTCTTTAACCTTTAAGCATCGAGACAGAAGTAGAGTACAAGGCAGGGCTCCCCAATTCCGGTCCTGGGGGAGAAGTCTGCAACAGTTTGCAAATTTCCCTGCTAGTGAGCCTAATAAGGCATGTTTGAGCAGGGAAATCTGACCTGTGCTTGCGGACTGGCCCTTCAGGTCTGCAATTGGGGAACCCTGGGATAGAAGGTCCATACTTACCGCTCTTGTAACGCTCTCGCTGCTCGATCTTGAGCGTCAGGTACAGGGTTCGGATGGGGAAGTAAACCGCTTGGGGATACATGCGTCCCACCTTGTGAAAAAGACACACAAACTTAGTGAGCACCAAGGATAATGAGAGTGCACCAAGTACAAACACAGGAATAGGGGAACACACACCTGGCTGATGAGGTTGAGCAGTGGCTTGCCTTCAGAGCCCACCAAGCAGGTGAGCAGCTGTGGGATCCAGGCCAGCCATTGGATGGGTGGGACACCGATGCAGTACTTCTCTACAGCATCAGCCAGCGTGTTCTTATCATCAAAACTCAACAGCCACAGCACCTGGAAGCCCCAAAATAACACTCATTCTATGGCCAGCTTGGTCATTTACTGGCAGGGAAAAACAAAGAGAACTTTACCACGGGGGTCAGTGCAGTGGCAGAAGACAGTATGAATGACAAACCACTGTACAACAACTGTGCCGTTATGCAAAGCTGAAAAAGCGCAAACCAACAGCAAGAGTACTGAGCATGTGACGCTCACCTTGGCCAGGTACTTGCGGGACTTGCTCTCATTCTGGTGCCTGCAGGCATGCAGGTAGCAGGTGATCGCTGACACACCCAGGTGCAGCTGTCGGTCTTTGACGAAGATGTTCTCGAGGTAGTCCCCCCACATGGCCCAAGCCTTCACCAGCACGTCATGCATCTGCACTGCAGCTGAGAATGACTTGTTGGCCTCTTCGGACCTGCAGCGTCAAGACCCATCATAAGTGCTTAATGTTGGGGACGAGCTGAGGCCTCAATCTGAAAACACCAGTTACATCTTCCAAAAATAAACATTCTGCATTAATCCTGTATTACCAAGAGCACTTATCTGTCAAGCAATTCAAACGCCACAAAGTGTCAAGATGAAGAGTCTTTAAACCAACATAAAAGATATTTTTGAAAAACAAAAAACTTGTGGACATGCCTACTTAATACTATCATTTGTTTACTAGCTTGTTTCTGTTCTGCTCATCTCATAAGTGGGACCAGTAAATGGAAATGGAACTGAACATACTTGTTGACCTGAGCCAGGAACATCCCCTTGAGAGCGTAGAACTCAGCAGTCATCTCTTTCGTGAAATACTTCAGGTTGGTTGACTCAATGACCTCCAGGCCCTGGCAGAGGGAGGAGCAGGTTACTCGTAACTCAAAGAGGCAGAGACCTCTATCCTCATCATTCACAGTGACCAAGACATGAACATAGAGGAGCCTGCCTGGACCTGAAGGCAATTTCCTGCCACCTCACCTGCATGCACTCGTTTTTGCCCATTATCCCCGCCAGCTGCAAGTAGCACTTGACCTGCTGACGGATCTTCTGGAAGCAGTCGACGATGGGCACGGTGGGGATGGTGTGGATGCGACTTAGGATGTCCAGGGCCACGTTCACCAGCCCCTGCTTACGGGCGATCTTGCCGTACTGGATGATGGCAGAGGCGGACGCGTGAACGCCAAGCATGGCGTTGTTGGAGCTGGGGTCATGCTGAGTGCTGCTCTCATAGGCGGTCACGATAGCTGTAGTAGGAGGAACCATGGGGAGAATCCTCATGTAACTGAGAATGGCACCTCTCCACTAAAGAATCATCGGTTCAATAATACAGTCTGAACTTCGGAAAGGCCTGGATGGAGAGAGGATAGACAGCCACATGGAGAAGACCCACTCACCCTGGTAGTGATGCTGCCTCCACATGAAGATGCTGCTCCAGTGTGACAGATCATCAGAAACGATGGGCAGCCGGTTCCTCCACGTTTTCACCACAGTCTTCATGTCGTGCAAGCTGGTGTTCCGGCCAAGGTTAGGCGGCTGCAGACCTGCATTGATCTGAGCAGCCTCTTGCAGCTCAATGATCTGCTGAGCAGCCTGAGGGGACAAAAAAAACAAGATCAGATAAGTTCAGAAAAGCCTTTCTGCTAGAGCCCCAGGATGTGGGAGGCCGGAGGTTGGTCGGGGGACTCACCTGCAGCAGGGGTGTGTGGACATGGGACACGATGTGGGGCAGGCGTCTCCACTCGCGGATGGCCAGGCTGCTGGCCATGTCCACCAGCCGCTCAATGAAGTTCAGCTGCTGCTCCTCCGGATGGCAGATAGCCAAGTAGCCGCGATGCATGTTTACCTTCCAGGCCATCTCTTTGGGGCAGCTCAATTCAACCTGTGGAGACCAGACTAAACATCTAATTGCACATTGAGGCATGACACCCTGGAATTAAGTGTTCTGGCCTTCGGATAAAGTAAGACACCAATACAAGGAGGAGAAAGGGGGCATGAACACACCTGACCCAAGGCCTCCTTCATGGCTGCCCAGTTAGAAACGCGCCAGGCACACTCAAGTACCAAATAGGGGTTATTGTGACCTTTGCTCTGGCCATACTCAGTCAGCGCCTCCCACTGGTTCAGTTCCTTGGAACAGCTGGAGAGCAGAACCGCGGTAAGGCGAGAGTACGGTAACTGGAAGGTTGCCGTAAGGAGCACAATTTACGATAAAAGCGAGAACATCTCACTTACCGTATCCAGTGGTCCTCCCACAGCTGGTACTCGGGTAAGACAGCTGGGGGGGCGTTGTTCCTCTCGTGCTCCTTGCGTGCCTTCTCCATGGCTTTTTCATACGTCTCCTGGGCCTGGAAGTTCAGTTTCCTCTATTAGTTTAAAGTGCCATTAACTCTAACAATGACCCCATTTGACTCCCAAACTAACCCTGACACTATAGGAAATGCTACAGAACAGTCCTTGGGGATTCACAGGATTTCAACCAAAAACGTGGACTGTCTGGCAGGGAGCTCAGAAGGAGCAAAAACATGGACCAAAAACCGGATTGGGAAACTGCTATATGCCAACACTGTAGGCTGTACCTAACAGTATATCATAACCCCAGGCATGCTCTGCACTTACCTGCTCAAAGAAACCATGCTGTTCATAGGCAATGGCGGTGCTGGTCTCGGGGAACTTGCAGCGTTTCTGCCACAGTCCGGCCCACATGTCTTCCTCCTGCAGCAGGGAGTACAGCTCTGCCAGGGAATCCAGAATCTCCTGCAAAGAAAGCCACAGAGTCAGGGATAACTCAAAACGTGCATCTGAGTGTGATGAAGCCCAATCAGCCAATGAAATCTTTATACCTGCTGGGGAGGCGTGATGCTCTCTTGCTCGTAGAAGTCGCTGCTGTGCTTGGGCTTGGCATGCAGGCTGAGCCCCTTCTCAAAGGCCTGCTGCTCCAGCATCAGAGTAGAGCGCAGCCACAGGTTGTGCGTCTTGCCCAGGTACTTCAGCACACAGGGTCGTATGGGAATGGGCGGCACGCACTGGGACATGGCCTCCACGAAGCAGCTGAGGGCACTGGGCTGGCAGTCCCGCTGCACCTGGTGACTCCCACTACACAGGAAGGGGCTGATCTCTCCCGCCAGAGCCTGGAGCGACATTTACACAGACGCCCATTAGCATGTACAACAATTACTCCTCCCTCCGGTTTCAGACAATTCCAGCAGTGATGCTCACGTGCTGTTGACGGTCCGATAGGATCTTCCAGAGCCTCGGGAAGAGTTGCACCCAGGTCTTCTCAGCCAGAGGGGTGGATATGTGGCAGAGCTGGACGAGCGCATTGAGGAGGGCGCCAGTCTGTCATCAGAACAAGGAAATCATTCAGCCACAGCCGTCCTGCTGATGGAGTATCAATAGAGCTTAGGAACAATCACCCATTCAAAACCTGATTTCCAGCAAATTTAACCCATTCTCTGAGCCAGATCCCATTAAGATGTCATACAGGAAAGACAAACGAACCATCAGTCATGACTCATTACACTGAGAATGGAGTCCTACCAGAGACATGGTTCTACTCTGGAGAAGAGGCCACCAACTAGGATCAAACCTAGCTAAAACAGGCTTGGGTTAAGGGCATGAGCTGAACACCAGCAGGGTCGACATTACCTTCACCTCCCTGAGGGAATCCAGGAACTTGTCATGCCGGTTAGTGAGCATGTGCAGCTGGTTCCCTGCATCCCTTTCTGCCTGCTCCTTAGTTTTAGGGGTGCTGGTCTGGTCTCCAGGAGCAAGCTCGATATCAATCTCCACATCCTGAGAAAGGTAAGAGCCGGCACGATTTGCTAAGAGATCTTTCACAAGACCGCAAAGTAAAACAGGTCTTGTAAGAGTAGCGTATTTAGCGATTCCCAAGCAGGACTCTCACCTCCTCCTTAGTCTCACTGTTCTCCCTCTCACGCGGCTCCTGTTTGATGTGCGTTGCCATGGCGAAGGCTGCGCGGTCATGGCTGTCAGCCAGGTTGATGACGTTGGTGATGGCAGGAAGCATAGCTCCCTGGCAGCTTGTGCCGATAGTGCTGCTATGCTCGCACACCGCCAAGAGGAGCTGGAAGCACAAGACTCTATGAAAAACACCTCCAACGCACTCGGTCCACAAGAACCATGCACTGGCACTCTTGACCCTACCTCGATGCACTGCTTGATCCAGAAATGGCTGCCCATCGCTTCCCAGTTCTGGGAGCAGCAGATGTAGAGGAGCCGCTCATAGACACGCCGTTTCATGGAGCTGTCAAAGACTTCGAAGAACTTGGCCCGGATGTGTGGCTGAGCGCAGCGTAAGCCAGAGAGGAACGCTGGCTCCAGCTTGGATGTGATGTCACTTCCTGAGAGGCTGTCATCTCTTAGAAATATCGTAAATATGAATGTTGACTTTGTAAACTTCAATGATAGATCCTATACCCCAATTATACAGTGAAGTTATGCCATCCATGACATTCAAAGACTTCTTATGCATTCATCAGGTCATAATCCTAGTAACCCCAGTATAACTGATTGCTCAGTTGAATTTAAGAAAATGGTAAGTGGGAAATCTTGCAAGAAAACTACCTGTAGACATAGTTAACCAGGTCCAGAAACTGTGCGTTTAACTCAAGGTCGTCTGAAAAGCGCTTTTCAATATAGGTCATCATTTTCACCAGTAGGATAGACTTCTCTCGTGGATTAGGTACCTGGGGAGAGAGTATGGGAGAGAGAGAGAAGATTTAAAGGCCAATCAGGGGACACTGGAGAGCCGTACAAGTCTGCATGTTCTCTGCAGGCTGGACCACAGGGTTCTCTGGATGTGTGAGGGAGGTGTTTGGATGTAAGACTTTTATAAAAAAAAAAAAAGAAACTTCCTTTCACCATACTTAATCAAAAAAAAAAAAACAAACATTCTTGAGTTTGGGTGGCATTTTTCCAGCCTTGAGATGGGCTAAGCCTCTGAGTAAGTGAGCCAAGCATAGGAATACAGCAGATAAGATAAGAACCAAGCGGTTCACCTGGTTGCCCATGGGAGAAGTGTTCTTCACCCATTCCTCCACAATCTTCACCACTGCACGCAGGATCTTAGCATCAGTAGACTTCTCAATGAGCGATGTCAGGATGACCTGGATGAAATTCTTCCTCATTTCCAGACTCATGACCGAGAGCCGTGTCTTCACCAGGTCCAGACTTAATATCACTAGTTCACTAGTTACTGTAAAGAAGGGAGAAACACACACGGACACACACATGAAGCACTTCTCAAACTACTCAATCAGATCTGGGCCAGGCATCAGGACTCACCTGTGGTTGTCTCTGTAGCCCCAGTACTGGGCTGAGGATTCAGATGCTCCCTCACCATCTTCTGCAAGGAGCGCATGAACACGGAGATGAGCCGGTCAATGTAGCTAGAGTTGTAGCTACAGGCCGACTTCAAAATCATTAGCGTTCCTGGAAGGTGGAAAGATACAGCGATGAGTTTGCACGTGCAGAAACAAAGCCTAAGTATATTCTGTGAAATTTCTTAAAAACAGATACTCTTATTTACCCAGGTTGTTAGCACTAACACTTTAGCACATAAAAGAAACTAGTCCTTCTGATTCCAGGACAGTCACAGGATATGGCAAGTGACACCACTTACCAAAGAGCTGTGTGGGATTAGCGTTGGTGGCCTTCTCATAGTTGGTGAGGCCCTCATAAATGACCTTCCCAACAGCGGCATACAGACACTCCAATTCCTCGTACTTGGACGCAACGGTGGATGAGCCTGCAGGGGTTACAGAGAAGCGAGTAAACAGTGAATAAAGCTCCAGGAGAGAAAACGCCATGACGACATCATCCCTGACTTGTCCACTAGGGCGCCGTGACTCACTGGGCTCAGTGGGGAAGATGCTCATGAGCCGGGATAGCAGCGTGTGTACGGCGCGCAGTACTTTGGTGTTGCTGCAGGTCATGCAGGCGGCGATGCCTCGCTGCAGGGGCTTGAAGTGGGCCAGGATGGCCTGGGACTGCAGGACCGTCAGAAGGAAGCTGAGGATCTCCAGCCCCGTGCAGATGTTGGCGTAGTTAGCCTGAGCAGGCTGCTCCTGGAGGACCAGAGAGAAAAGCCTCAGCCAACATAAAGGACCTCCAACGCAGCTTCCTGGATTCTTCTTAGATGTACGAAACAGCATAATTTAACAATACAACATACTCAGTGGAAGAATGGAATATCAGAGGTAAAAGTTGTTCTCAGAATATTTTCTCAAGTTTCTGGCTCACTTCACAGAAAACAAAAAAGCAGTTCCCAATACCCTGGTGCTACTGGGCACTGACCCAGTTCCCCCGGCTTCTTAAACAGAGAGAATCATCCTCCAAGACTAAAGCCTTCTCTCCAACACTAGTCTGGAGAAGACCACCAATTCTTGACACGTTACCTGCACACCCTTCCAAAGTTACTCCCCCCCTCCCAAACACCCAACAGCCAAGGGCATGAACCTAACACTCACCACGGTCATCAGCAGCTTATCGAACCACTGCAGCTTGAGCTCAGCTCGCGGCCACATGTCGGGTCGGAGCGCAGTCTTCATCAGGCTCACGCAGCGGCGGGACAGGAGTTCCCCGGGGGACCCCGCTGTGCCCGTGCTGTCATTCACCTGCAGGGACACCCCATCCGTGTCACACCCGGCAGAGGGAAGCCCCCCACAGAAGTCAATCAATGCCTTCTGTGCTTCTTCGAATGCCCCACCAATTCTTGACACGTTACCTGGCTAGCGATACGGATGAGAAAGCCGACCACGGTGTCTGTATGCTGCTTCTCCACAGGCTTTGTTAGCAAAGCCTCCGCCCCCGTTACAGACTGACTTCGCCCAAACACCTGCCGAAACAGCCAGGGGGCAGTAGTTGGAGAAAGCGAACTGGGAAAACCCGCTATGCGGTACCATGAATGCCACTTGGCAAAAGGGAGCCTTTACGGTCCAGTGGCACTGAAATACGGTGACCAGAATTCAAAAAGGGGAGGGGCTGCTGTTACCGTGCCAACTGCAGTTCCTGCAGCGGTGCGGAACCTCTTCACATCCTGGCCCGAATCCACAGAGAGTCCCCGTTTGACACTCCCAGACGCCATGCTGGTCCCCTCACCGCTGGCCCCTGCGTCACCTTCAGATTCCAGCTGCCGAGTATATGGAGCACATGTCACACTAAGGCATCTGAGCCACCTGGAAACAGCCCGTAAATAATGCATAACAGCCCTATTGCACGTCTGAACCGTCAGTAGGCTGTACTCGGCCCCAACCTGCTGGTCCTTGATCCTCTGCAGCTCCCACTTGATGATGACTTCGGCGAGGTCGACAGCCAGCTTCCGCTGCTCGATGGTCACACTGGGCGTGAAGCCCAGTCTCTGCATGGCACTAATCATGTGCTGCACCAGGTGGTGCCTGACAGGGTAGTACACCTGCAGAGGGAGAGAACAACTCACTTTGTTAGTCTAACATCACGGTACACCTGTACAGGGGTGATAATTAGTCGGGGGGGAGGGGGGAGCTGTTCACCACACTGGCCACCTACCCTGAAATGCTGCACGATGAGGTGCAGGATATGCACCAGCTGTGGCACCGTGTGTCCCTCCTCCACAATGATCTTGCGTGTCCAGTGCGTCAGCATCTGATGGCCGTCCTCCATGCGGGCAGGGACAGCTGGCGTCAGGATGGCCATGGCCTGCCTGACCACCACCCGCGCCTCCATGGTGTGGGCCTTCAGCAGGCTGTGGAAGACCTGCAGCACGATCTTCTTGTGGATGGCGAACTTGGCGATGATGTGCGCCAGCAGCAGGTGGCCGCTGTACTTGCAGGCCGGGTCCACGCAGGCCTTGGAGAGCAGGCAGGGCCAGGCGAAGGTCATGAGGCGCCGCAGCTTGCTGTTGCGGCTCTTGTTGTTGTCGTGGATGTGGTGAGGCGCGTGCTCCACCAGCAGTGTGGCGAACTGCAGCAGGTAGATGCGGAGCGAGTCCAGCAAGTCCGCCTGCTTCTCCGGGTCCAGCACCTGCGATGGGTAGACGTCAGCGCCTGGATATATGGCTATTACAGGCCAGGCCGCCCCACCTGCAAGGTTGGTTACCGTCTTGCTTGGATTTCCTCCAAGAGTCCAAAGTGTTTCTCAAACCGGTCCTCGGGACCCCCAGACGGTCCACGTTTTTGCTCCCTCCCAGCTGGGAGCAAAAACGTGGCCTGTCTAGGGGTCCTGGAGGACCAGGTTGGGAAACACTGCTCTAAATCGCTCCTGAAGTGTAAGTACATGCATGTTTGTACCCTGTGATAGATTAGAATGTCATCCAGGAAGGACCCCAGACTGTGCTACCCTTGTATAGACTCAAGGCCCACCTGTGACCTGGACCAGGATAAGTGATTAGAAGATGGATGGATGGATGGATGGATGGATGGATGGATGGATGGATGGACGCATACATGGGCGGAGTCATAACAATGAAGGAACGTGATCTGCTCAGTCAGGCTTGTGATTACCTTAGTGATGAAGACACTGGTGATGCTATCAGGGTTGTCGCCCTCTGGGTTTGGGGGGCCAAGCAATTGCTCTCCCTCCCCCTTCTCAAAGCTGTACAGGAATGCCGGGTTGAGTATGTGTTGCAGTACCTTGGTGGGGGATGGGTTGAAGAAGACACATAATTCAGCAAGTAGAACAAGTTATATATAAACTAGAGCAGGAGGGACAGAGATTCACAGGCCGCGGAGCTGTAGCTCACCTTGGCCTTCAGCTCGTCACCAAAGTGCGGGTCGTTCATTTCGACGAAGCGGAAAAAGAGCGCCCTCTTGTGGGTGATGCTGTAGTTTTTCGGGATCTCTTCCTCCATGTATTCCTTCAAGAAGGTCATATTACACAGGAAGCGTCCAGTGAACGCCCGCAACAGCTGGAACAGCAGCTCAAACTCCGTGTAGTTTCGTCTGACATGAGCAGAGAGGAAGGAGAATTTGGTAAGCACTCATGTACATGCACGTTAAGAGAGAATTAATTTTGGCGTTTGGTGCAAGGGCCGTACTTGCAGTAGCTGAGTAGGCAGTACGCAAGCAGCTTAGGCTCCTTCCAGTTGGTGGCGGCCATGTTGTCCTTGTGGTGACGTTCTTGGAAGGCATCGCTGACCCAAACGCGGCGGAGCTGCCCGACCAGAGAGTGCTGCCCAGCCAGCCAGGCTTCGTCGTGCTTCACGATGATGCTGATGATCTGCAGAGGGCAGCGTCAGAAGGGCTCACGAACCACATACATACGACGGCAGAGATGCATTTGAAGGGCTCTGTGAATGTGTGCGTCTACTTCTTCATGACTCACCTTGATGGCTTGGAACTGAAGGTCCAGCCGGGCGGTGCTGGTGGATGGGGAGCCGGGCCGCACCGTGGCAGTCGGCCCGGCGGGTACCAGCAGAGGCAAGAAGCGGCTCGGGTTCGAAGCCAGAACATCCCGTAGAGGTTTGGCATCTTTGTGTTTCAAGAAGCTCTGCAAGGAGACTTGAGTTTCAAGACAAGCGGACGAAGAACTGATGGAAAATAAAAATGGGTGGACATGGCTGTACTTACCATAAACATGCGACTCCACTGGGGGTCATTGAGGGTGGCCTCCATCATAAACAGCTCCACCGTCTGGGATGGATGACGCGTCAGGAACCGAATCAGGGGCTCTCTGAAGGGGCTTCCAGCCTGGAGGGGGTGGCAGCACACAGAAGAGTCAACGAGCCACAGCCCCAGCAACAAAACTAAAAACCGACATCACAATACTACACAGGAGATATTGAAATCAGCCAGCCTGGTGGCAGGGTAGTTACCTCAATTAGCATAGCTCGCTCTGTCTTCATCACCACCTCCAGCAAGGGTTTCACCAAGGTTTGGGGTGCGGCCGGAATGAGGTGGAAAAGGTTGATGATGGCTGAACAAATCTTCATCTCCTGCAAAATAAGCCAGGAATGAATACCTGCCAATGACCAGTCCATCAGAAAGCACATCCACATACACAATTAGGAAGTAACTCCTAAAATTCAGCACTGGCGAGATCTCTGCAGGTTTTTATTTTCAGGTCACATACCTCCACCCTCATACTGTACATGAGAAGGAGAACCAAGGATTCAACACAACCTCCATTCGCAACCCATGGGCGTCTTACAGGTCAGAGATGACAAAACAATAAATTTCTCCACTTACAAGAGTTTCCAGTTACAATCAGTGAACAAGGCCACTTGCATCTGAATTATGGAATACCAGCTGATATCCTGACAACACGAACAGCTGACGTACCAGAAACTGCCAACATGATGTAACCGCTACCACAGCAGAAGCCGTTAAAGTGGCTAACAGTGCCAGTACGGCTAACAAGACAGGGAGAGCACCACATCAAACAAACCAGGTACTGGAAGAACCACACACACACACGTACGTACACGCACACACACACACACACGTGCACATGCAAACACACAGCACACCACCAGCATGACGACAGTTCCCAAACCGGCGTACAGAAGGTGACCGTGAACAGGTCTCACCTCAAGGCTGTCCGTGGCCGGCTGTGCCAGAACAGGAAAACAAAAGTAATCAGGCGAACGCAAGAACACGTTTCAACCAGCGTGACCGCGCTCAGCCACAAGGAATCACATTGGACCGCACACCAAATATCCCGGAATTAACATCTGGCAGAAAAGTTTGCACAGTTCCCTCCAATGGGCAATAGAAACAGGGTCACAGAGTTCAAAAAAAGCAGCACTCTCCTGCAGCAGGCCTGAGATTTCACAAGCGGCTGCGCAGATGCGACTTGGATGAAAGAACACCCTGAGCACAGCCGTAGCATGTTCCCCCGCTGTACCGGCGGGTCCGAGGGGAATTGCAGCCGACAGTATGCCTGACAGACAAAGTCTCCACCCGCAGTGGTCCATTCAGGTCACCATCACAAAGTCAGAAGCGATCCCACATACGCAGCTGATTGTCCATCGCCTGCCATCTTCTCCAGATGGCCCTCACACGCTAATGCTAGTCCGCCACACTTAGCATGGCAGCCGGCCCATGGCAGAAGAGAGACCCGCCACCGTTGCAACAAGCAAATGCATGACCGGTCAAGTGGTCATGTGAGGATAATGATCTCCCTAGGTTCATCTACCTCCCCGCCACCCCACCCCAGACGCGCAGCCGGTGCAACTCACACTGCCATCGCTGCGCTGACCGCCCTTGTGTGTGATCACCACCACCTCCATCCACTTCCGCAGGTGTTGCTGCAAACGCAAAGATGGGAGCGGTCAGCAGGCAAGTTGGTCCCAAATTCACAGGCAATGGGATTTCATCTAAAGAGCTGAAGTTGAAGTAGAGCATTCTAACACCACAGAAGTGCCTTGCCTACGGAATTACAGCTGCGGGGGGGTTTTAGTGATCAATTCCAGCCATTAATCCCAGTTCCTAAATACAGTTGGCCTCCTCATGTATTCCACACCAATCGTCACCACAGACTATTTGAAATACATGCCAACGCCACAAAAACGTCTCTGTGTTACTGATGATGTATTTTAGATCTCTGCTTTTCTAATCTAAGGTTGACCTAAACACCACTTAGACGACTTCCATGACTGCTGAACAGCAAGTCACTCACCATCATCTGGTCACAGAATTTGTCATTGAAGGAGTTGGGGAAGAGGCGTGTTACGGACGTGAGGCGGTTGACCACGTTGAGGGTCAGGCTGCGGTAGTCCCCCAGCATCATCAGCAGGGGGCGCATATGGGTATGGATCTGATCCACCTCGATGGTGGCCCCTTCCAGGAACTGCCAGAGATGGACACAGAGGAGTCATTCACAGCAGAATTTGTTACATTTAGAATCCTAGAGCGGAAGAACTCCTGGGATAAGCTTCCGTGGTGAACATCCAAAGAACTCAGAAGAACAGTAGGAGCTGGAGTAGAGGCCTGACCTTGCGCATGCAGGCCTCACCGGCCTCCTGCAGCTCAGCATTGGTGGAGTTGAGTGCTTTGAAGAGAGCGGCAATGATCTTCTCCCTGGACTGGGGTAGGTAGTTACAGGCAGCCAGAGCATCTGGAAGGGGAAGGGATAGTGAGCAGAGCAGGGCATTGGTAATGGCCCAGTGCCTTGTAGACTCACTCTCACCTACATGCAGTACTCACTCAGGGCGGCGATGCGCAGCGGCACCAAAGACGGCAGACTCTTGTAGCAGGCAAGTTTCATCAAGCCAGCATCTTCAGCCTCACACAGATTCAGCAGCTGCAGAGCAACACGGGACGGGAGGCGTTACCATGGATAGATACCTGCATCACACCGGCCCAAAGAACGGCAACCAGAATCACTACACACATCTTCAAATAGGTATACCTCAGTGTAGAAGACCTTGTGCTCCATGACGTTAAGGTCCATGGTGAAGAGACGTGGTTGAAGCGTGGTGCAAAAGGTATTTCCCTCCATTAATCCAATCTGGGCGTTGGCTGGTTGGTGACGCAGAAGATGCTTCTTGGGTGGAACCATGTCTTGTAGTACCTGAGAGAAAAATAATGAGCTATGAAGCCATCTGAGAGCAGCAGACCTCTTCAGAGAAACACCTTCTGTCGCAGGATCTACCTCCTTGTGTGGTTCCATGATGACAGTGACACTCTTGCCCGTGACCTGCGCGAGCACCTGCAGCGAGTGCATGGCCTGCTTCCGGACCGTGGGGTTGGGCGAGGTGACCTCACGCACCAGGTCGTGCACCACCATATGGAAGGACTTATCCTGGGCAGCCAGCAGCTCCTCGCTCCGCTCTTCGTCCTTCAGAGGTGTGGCACACCGCACCAACAGTTGCTCCAGCGTGGTCTTCGCCATGGCGACCGCACCGTTCGACACCTAGAGGAGAGCAGGACAGACCTCAGCCACGTGGGTAATACCGCATTGGTTAGCATGGGGCTAACGACACCGGTACCATGTTTGCACCTCGCCAGTGAGGTCCATCATAACGAAGAGCAGCGCTTTCAGAAACGTCAGCTGGTTCTGTAGGACCCAGATGAGTGGTAGCCTCTCCATGAGAAACTTGATGGACACCACACCGCCCAGCTTGGCATACCAAGCCTGCTCATAGCAGCAGGCACAGAGACGCTCAACGATGTAGGAGAACAGCGGCAGCTGGCAGGCCTGGGACAGCAGTAGGACACCATCAAAAGGCTGGCTTTCAATGTTCTAGTAGAAGATACTAAAAGTGCCTGTCCAGCCCAGAGTCTCACCCTCTCCTTGGATCCCAGGATGATGCTGGCCACATCAAAAATAACAGCCAGGGCCACCTCCCCAATCTTGCAGAGCTCCTTCTCTTCATAGGCCATGCAGATAGCAATGGCATCGATAAGCACCAGCGGGTCCATACCCTTGGATCCATTCTCCTCACTGTGGAACATGGCCGTGCTAGGCTGGCTCCCCGATTGGTAGCACGGGAGCAAGAATGGACCTGCAAAACACACAGAATTAAAAACCGAAAGATATAAATTGTCCGAAACTAGACCGCCAAACCATTAACATCCAGCGGGTCCTCACCGCATTGCTGGGCCACAGCCACCATAGTGTAGTGCCGAATAAGGCTAGCCACAAAGGGCAGGGCACTGGGTCGTAGGTCCTTGATGACAGCAGACATGAAGGCCCCGGTGAGGGCCTGCTCGAACGTGCGGCGCGCTGGCGTGTCCTGGGCCTTGTAGCGGTGTGAGATGATCACATTGGGGATCCACTTCTCTGTGAAGCTGGAGGGGGAACGGGAGGTTTAGAAAAACAAGTCAACAGAGGGACACAAACCTCAAGCGGCTCAGCCCAACCACGCCAACGGCCTTACTTGGGGTGGGCCAGTAGTTGGTACAGCGCATGCTTGTTGTCTTCCAGGCTAGTCATGGCAACCAAGAAACACTTGATGACTTCCCAGGCTTGGCGTCTATAGTAAGGCTCTGTGTTTGCACTCTTCAGGCAGTCTAGGGCTGTCTCGATAGCCTGTAGGCCACACCAAAAAGAAAGTTTTCCTCCATTCAGTTGATTTGTGGTGAATCAAAGCCATTTGCACAGTATTCCCTCTCCCAAATGCAGCGCTCACCTTCTCCATGGGGAGCTGGATGGAGGCCTTGCAGTCCGTAAACTCGGCAGTGATGCTGGGACCCTGTACCTCCGTCACCACGTACTGCAGCCGCTGGCTCTCCTTCAGCATCTTGCGGTTGCTGCCACCGAACTTGCCCAGCACGCGGTACGCTACATGAGAGATGCTCTCTACTGGGTTCCTCAGAGTGCGCCACAGCGCCTGGTCGGGACAGAACGCGGGGCAGTCAAACAAAGGGGTCTGAGCGTGAAGCGCAATGCCACGGCTGAGGTATACCGGCACAACTACATACCTGCATGAGCTCAGCACGGACCGGCTGGATGTGATCGTAGAGGAAATCGGGCTGCAGATTGTCTACACAGAGCTCCAGCGTACGCAAGCCCTGGCTGACCAAGGTCTGGGAGCCATTCAGCGCCGACACCAGGGGGTCCATGAGCATGGGCAGGTAGGGCAGCAGCGAGCTGAGCCGAACAGGCACCGTCAAGCACAGCTCCACGAACAGGTCCTTCATGTGCTGCTTGTGCAGGCCACTCTGTAGCATGTTAAGTCCTGCAAGAGGCAGTAATACATACTGAGCACTAGGCAGGGGTCTATCAATCAGCTGTGGGGATACAGGCCAACTGATGGTGACCCTCACCTTGCAGGAGGTTAGGCAAGAGAGGCAGGAACTCCTGGTAAAGCAGGTCATGGCTGCCACCCCCAATGGAGCGGAAGAGCGCACGCAGAAGCAGGAAGTAGTTGTAGGGTTCCTTGGCCGACTGGGCCAGCTCCATCGAGCTGTTGACGATCTTATGCAGGTGTGGCTGGAGAAGAAAGACCACATTAAGTCAATACTATTTCCCAAAGAACCAGCAGATTCAAACCATTCAAGGCAGATGGGGCCAAACAGATGCAATCTTCTATATCTGAAGCCCCCAAGTTGATCATGAAAATTCAAGCAACAGCTGCATTTAACTACAATAATCCAGAGGTACCAAGTCATCGTAATGTTCATAACTCAACTGCTGAGAAATACATTCCACACTGTATTTGCATGTCTGACTGCTGACAGATTTTCCTACGCCTGAACTGAAGCAGCACCATAGGCAGTGTGTCACACCAAAAAGAGTGCGAGTACACAGAGCTGCCTTTCAGTGCTCGTGCTTAACCTACGGGAAATGAATACAGCTCCCCCTCCCCCTTAGAACATTAATCAAAGGACAGCTGGCCAACGGCACACCCGAAACCAGCACTGCCTAAGACATGACTGACGAATCATGCGCTGCAAAGTTTGCCAGCACAGCAGATCAGCCTGAATGCATCATCTACAACCGTCTTTGAGATATGACTGCACAGATACCAAGGGCTAACAAGTAGCTTATAAAAAAGAACTGCCATTATTAATAATCTGTGAGCCAATCCACAGAAGACAAACACAGACACGCCACCAGCGGAATGTGTGACAGCACAAGTTTTTCCAAAATAACCTGTAGCCTCCCTGACCTCTCTAACCAGCGGTAAGAGAACTAGGCGTGTTCATGAGTTTAGAAAACCACACCTGCTCATCACTAAAAGATTCTGCCGCGCTCACCAGTGATCGCATTCACTACTGCTGCTCTTGCACCGATGGGACTAAACGGACGGCAGGGAACCAACCTTGAGCATCTGCTCATTCTCAGCTGCGAACAGCGAGACGGAGCCGAAGACCAGCTTGAAGAGTTTGAGATAGAGGTTCGACAGCTCCACGTTGGAGCCCATCTCCGGCAAGCGTTCCAGGAGGTACTCCACCAGGATAGTGGCAAAGAGTGCCGAAGTCGACAAGTTTGCCAAGAAGGAATTTGCCACAATCTGGGGCAGGGAGATGGGTATGTGGGTAAGCGTGGATCAAGAACCACAGCAGGACTAACTCATGACCAGCATGATATTCATCTAAACCCTATAACAGTGCTTTGACAACAATGCATCTCCTGCTCCTCCCCAGTTTAGTCATAGCAGCATACCTGCAGCGCATAATTTTTGGAGATCCGCTCCACCATATAGGGCACTGTGGTCTGGAAGATCTCTTTGAAGGTCAGGGGGTTCATCATGGTGAAGACCCCGGCAAAGTGTTCCAGGACCTCCTTCTCCTCCTTCATCCGTACCGTCTGGCAGTTGGCCACACGGACGTAGGTCTGCCCGTTACCCGCAATTTGCACCTGCATTGAAATGGGGGGTGGGTGTCAACCAATGCCAAAGTAGGCCCTGATGATCTGAACATCACCCGAATGGGCAGTGCCAAGCAGGAGTAGTACAACCGACAGCTGGTCCTACCTGGTATATGTCCAGGGCCTGCATGGCATACTTCACCAGCTTGATGTAGATCTGCGTCTCCTTGGGCTGTAGCTGCTTGTTGGGGATAAACTGAGCTTCTGCAAAATGGGCATACAGAGCTCGGTCACACCCCCTCCCCGTGCCTTACACAGGAAAGGCGTCACAGGCTGCATGTGAAGGTACTCACCTCCTGGGGCTTTGCAGGAAGTGATACCCCACGTGATGGTCTTCACGCCGCACACCAGCGTCTTCACCAGGCTGCGGCAATCTGACACCTGGAACGTCTGCTTGTCCTCCTTCTCCTTATCCCCCGGACGATCCAGGGAGGCCACGGGGGTT
>JAODKE010000050.1:12470845-12491722 GCA_026779605.1 Mormyrus hasselquistii | reverse complement strand
CCCTGGACCGTCTGCTGGCCCTCCTTCCCCTCCCCCCCCGAACGACCGGGGGGGGCCGGGGGGGGGGGGGGGGGGGGGGGGGGGGGAGGGGGTGTGCTTGGTGGCAGGGCAGGCGTGCTGGCAGTGGGGGTAGCAGGAACTCCTGGCAAGACCCCCGGGTCCACCACACCCATCTCTGACTGGGGCTTGCACTTCTTAAAGATGGTGACCAGCTGGTAACGAGCGATCGTGTGGAACTTCAACACGAACACCTAGGGGCGCAGAGGAGCTCTGGGTGTCTGCACCCGCAGTCCCGAACCCTCCCCCCGCCAAACTGTCCACAGCAAATCCCCCCCCCCCCATACCTCCAGCATGCGCATGAGAATGTCACGACCGTTGCCGTTCTCCTGCTCGCTCTTGGAGCGGATGCAGTCCACCAGGTTCAAGAGCAGCTTGCAGGACATGGTCTGGATGTTGCTAGGCAACGACTCATCGTCGATATTCTTGGCGAAGAGCTGGACGGCAAGAGACAGGTCGACGAGGGGCAGGTTTTGCCGGACGTGATGCACAAGGTCAGCCAGCGTGCTGTAGGCCAGTGGCCTGGAGGAGGGGCAGGAAGCGGTTACACAAGGTAAACACTCCCCTGCTAAGACATGCTTGCCAGGTTTGCAGCTACAGACTGTAAGAACACAAATCCTCTGTGCAGAGAATCGCACTCCCAGGGTTTAGACACCAAACCACCCAGGGAGAGCAAGATCGCTTTCCGGTTTAAACAGACGACCTCTAACAGCCAACATGGCCGTCTCACCGCAGAGTCTCCCGCGCAGTGTAACCGGAGCCAATCAGGATGGACTCGTCAAACAGCTTATCCATGCAGGGAATGAACTCTGTAACACACGAGAGGGCACCGGTTTACAGCGGGAGCACGCTGGCCGCGAAACGAAGCTTGGGTCGCGGGCGCACGGAACGTACGACTGCGCAGGTCTGTGGTCAGGATGTGCTTGGCAGCGATGAGCAGCTCCTTGCGCAGGTGGGCGGTCTCGGACGGGCAGTTCGAAAGCAGCTGCAGCATCCCCTTCACCATCTGCTGCGAGTACTTGCTCACCAAGTCCTGGTTCGGGGGAGATGGGAAGGATACAAGGGTCAGGGCTCTCTGGACAGACTAGGATGAGGCAGAGGGAAGGGGTAGGGCCAGGCAGGACGCTACCTGATAAATGCGGATGATGTAGGCCAAGAAGGACAGCGTCTTGATCTGGGCGGCAATGAAGTCCGCGTACAGTTCCTTATTGTATAGCTTGTGCTGCCTGGAAAGCAAAATAATGCAAATAAAACCTGTTTCCAACTAACTACTATTGTTAATTATCATGATATATAATGATGAGACAGGTAAGGGTGAAAGAAAAGCTTGGGGTTAGAGAGCAGGGTGAGCTGTATTGGCAGCACTTTTGGGGCTTATGGTCACTGTACCTGCTATGGGATTCAAACCCACAACCTTCTGGAGACAGGCAAAGACCCGTAAAACACGCAGCCATGCGCCAACCCCCCTCCCAAAAAATACTGTGCAGGCCAGAGAGTTAAATCCTGGCTCTTACCTGGCCTGTGCAGACACCTGCAACATGATGGTAGTCATGATCAGCGGGACGAACTCGGACACCACGTTGTGGATGTTGAGTTTGTACAGCTGGAGAAGCGAAAAGGTGGTCAGCCATTGTAGTGGAGAGCTTAACCTGTGCCTGATAGTCTCTCTATATTTCTTATATTGACTTAATTAATGAATCTGAGGGCTTTCCAGGGAGTATAATGTAGCTGGCAGTGAAATTTCCAGGGAGTATAATGCAGCTGGCAGTGGAATTTCCAGGGTGTTTAATGCAGCTGGCAGTGCCTGCATAACCATAGCTGTAATCCCAAGATGGGTACTGATGAGAGGTCCTCACCTGGTACATGAGCACCACGATGATGGGCAGCTCTGCCAGCACCTTGAGCGACAGGGACCCCCGTGGGATGATGGTATGCTGGACGAACAGAGAGAGAGTGGGACGTGTCAAGAAGAGCAGTGCGAAAGTGTGGCAACAGAGGGGTCCTCGGGGTCCTCTCTCACCGTGCGGGTCTCGCTGTCCTCCCGCTCGGGTGCCGTCTTCACCACCACCGACGTGATCATGCCCACCATCTCCGGCAGGGGAACCGTGTTCTCGGCAATCACCTGCGGGTTCTCGAAGTAACGCGCCTACAGGGGGTGCGGGAGACGCCGTGTGAATGCAACGTGACCTTCCATCACAACCGTGACCTGGATAATCGCAGCACGACCTTCCATCATGACAGCAATCAAAATATCCCCAGGATGACCTCCAGCTGAAGACAAGGACCCTGCCAACCCGAGCATGGCCGCTCCCCATGACCAAACTTACCACCACTTTGGGCAGGTCCTTGTAAATCTGCTTCACGAAGTCAAGGAAATGATGAATCTACAGAAAACATAAATTACGGGTTATTTTTACAGTAATATTACACTAAAATCATGCATGCAAATTATACACAAATAATACATCAGCATCATGCAGTATATTAAATACACTTATTTATATCCAGCAATTACCTGAAACATCTAAACACTTGCTTGTGATTCACTGACGTCAGGGGAATAATACAGTCATTACAAAAACACCCTAATCCTGAATTCAAAGCAAACCGAATCCAAAGTGAGACTCACCTCTTGGGTGATGGGCGGCCGGAACTGTTTGTGCAACTCAATGATGATACGCAGACATATAAGAACGTTCTCTTCATTCTCGATCTGTTGGAAGAGACAAGCAGTCAGGCAGCTGTCAATCATCGGCGGCCCCGCCCTTGGCCCCCACCTTCGGAGTCCAGCTGACCTCCAGGAAGCGGAACATGACAGACAGAATGTTCTTGGTGTGCGGCCGCAGGTGCTCGTTGGTGGGGATGCGATGGATGATCTCCAAGACCAGTTTCCTCAGTTGCTGCAGCAGCAACAGAGGACATTAGGAGAAACAGAAGCGTGTCATGGCTATAGATAAACAGCACCAGCACTAAGCGATGAAGGTTGGATACTCGCTTGTAAGTGTGACACACACGTGCACACACACATACACACACACACACACACACACACACACACACAAATACACGGTTTCTTTCCAGCCCAGCGCACTTCACTCACCTGAGCCGGCTTCTCCTGCAAGAACTGCACCTCTCCATCCTGAAGGAATGTAAGGAAGCGTGGAATGATGTGCTCCAGGAAGGTGGAGTACTGAGGTGACGAGGTCACGTTCTGGGCAGGAGCAAGGACCAGATAAGCGGCAGGTAGCACCAACTCTACAAAGGCTTTACGACTCACAATTCTACCATCTAAACACCCCAAGGCAGACAGGTGTGGTGGGGGGGGGGGGGGCATACCTCAAAATTCTCGCTGACCTCCTGCATCATCTTCAGCTTGGTCTCATCAGCTGCGTGGACAGGAGCAATTTAGCAATTCAGGGGAAATGAGGGACCTTTCTAGACATGCCTATGACTTCCAGAGAAGCACTCAGATCTTATCAGTTTTACTTTCAGCGCCCAGATTATCTGGCACAATCTCTATCTCCCACACTCGCACAGACACATAAGCAAGCGTGCACGCACACACACATGTACCTGACACTGGACTAAAGCACAATGTTCTCATCATATTGCTTCTCTTTGGCTGCAAAATCATTCAGTTTAACCATTTATTGAACCACATAGGGTGCAAGGATAGTGCCTCACGTGTGTTGTTGTCTGTGAGCGCCGCCACAAACTGCAAGTATTTCTTCATGAGGGTGGTCTGGTCCACCACGGTGGGGCTGGGGGCGGGCGGTGCAAATGCCATGACTCACAGCAGTGTATGTGGGGACAGTGACAGCGAGTGCAGCCTCACAGGGAATACATGTCCTCCACAAACCTAGAGCACAGGAAGACCGCCAACTGCACTCAGAAACACATTTTCACACAATTAATTTTAGAAAACGTTTTGTTAAAATGATACCGATTGTCCGAATATGTTTAAACTCTCAACAGCATTCTGGGTCTATAGTTATGGATTAATTCATAGGAATTTGAAGTTTTTACAGCCGGACATGCTACCAGAGATATTCGGGTCACTGGCCCAGTGATACCTCAACAGGACTGCTTCTCTTACTGCAGGAGAGCCTAAGGAGATGTTTAAGTACCAGGCTAGCTGCTCCTACATTTACACAGATTCCTCAGGATGCTTTTGCTAAGAAACGTCAAAAATAAAAACTTGTGCCAAGCTTAAAGATAAGCGAACAGCACTTTACAGGGGAATCAAGCACTAATCACCAAATCAGCCTTTTTCTGGTACAACAATGTAGAGTAAATATCCATGATACGGCAGAGAGGGGAGTCGCCCAAGTGCGTGCAATAATAGCGCGTTGGCAAATGCATACAGTGGCGCCTAACAAAGACCAGCCAGCAGCCCCGGGCTGCTCTCTGACAAGCATCCAGTGTTGCACTTTCCAAGCAAGTGCCAAGAACGTTATCAGTCCTCGCAAAATCAACAGAAACTATTCCATGACCAACCACATAAGCACTGACGCATCCGTATTCCCACATATGCATACGATCAATAGACTGTCCCGCAAATACTACCAGTTATGTCCGGGCCCCCTCGCCCCCAACTCGTACACGCACCGCCTGCTTCGCAAGAGGATCACGTAACATTGATCCCTTAGTCACAGAAGCTCAAATATCGAAAACGAAAAATATATATGCGCTACAGATTCAATCGCAAAGTAGTCACACCACGAAACATTACCAAATGCAGCGCGCTGGATAAATTACAGCATCTTTTTGCGAGAGATGGTCACATTGGAACTTACCGACCAAATCGACAGGAAAGAGTCCCGCTACAATTTCCGCCCATACGAGTGGAGAACCGGTGCATAATATCAAACCGCTGTGGGGTAATGTGAATTTTACTCAGAATTATAGGAAACTAAAACATGAACTGTTATTATTACATTTCTGTTGGTATATATTCCACTTGGAGCTTCAAAAATTATTGCATTTTTATGTTGGAAAATCTCTGAATATTAGGTTATTATGAGGCGGAAAGATATCCTCTTGTTGGCGGGTGTTGTTAGACCATCGAAAACGATTGTCTCTTGCCTATGTCGTCATAAGTAAACGACAAAAACAGACCAATCAATTTGGGGAATGCACCGCCCGTGAGTTCCGCCCTTTGGCGGAGGGAGCAGACGAAATGAATGGCATGCGCTCATATTTAGCACTCGCTATAGCTTTTTTGGCTATTAAATGTACTGAATTTTTGTGAGTGTTTGGGTTTGTTATAGAATTTGAATTTGATCGAATTTTACATTCCATTTCCCGCTTAAACTCCAGGTCAGTAGATGGCGGTGTGTACCATCCAGGTTGTTTAACTCGCTGTTTAGATTTTACTGAAGAAGAAGACGATTGAAACTGTAGATTTTTCATGGCTGAGATATATCATGAAATTATTTTAGTAATGTGTGAGGTGCGTTTTTCTATCAAGCAAATTAACCTAAGCAAATAAGACTAATAAGTCCTTCCCATTTGACGGTTCTTTCGCATTATTTCTTGTATTTTACAGTTTAAGCACTAGGTGGCAATGTAAGGCCGTCTCTGCATTGTTTTTCAAGGTCAGACAGTTTTGTAAATTGCATCTGACTTATGTTGATACGGTACATCCCAATATAATTTCCTTCCAAAATCCAACAGATGCATGTTATGGTTACAGACAAATGTCATCCATAGATGGAAAATTATCACTTCTATCAACAGTCAGCAGGAGTATGGTTTGGTAGGGAATTATACTAAATGGAATACCGTTTCATTTTTTTCTTCTGCAACCTTTGACCTGCACCTATTATGATTTAACATCTTTCCAGATTTTGTCTATCAGGATTGCACAACCTGGGTGAGATGTATGCATCTCATTTGGGAAAAACACAAAAAACTGTAAATTGATTAGTTTATATTTGTAAAATATGTCAAAGCAAATCACTGTGAACAATGTAATATATAACATGTAAATTGTCCTGGTTTGTGTTTGTGAAACATATAAAAACTGTGTAAATCACTCTGGCCTACAGCATCTGCTAAACAAATAATGCCTTTTTTTTGCAGGGAGACAGTTTCCATGGAAACAGCTGCTGAGTAAGTGTAGCTGTCATTAATTACCCGGTTTCCCTTTCACATTGCACTGGGGATCTTTAACATCCATCCATCTTCCAATTGCTTATCTCTGTCAGGATCATGAGGGGTTGGAGTCTTTCCCAGGCAGCATAAAGCACAGAGCAGAGCTGTACTCAGGATGGGATGTCAATCCAGGGCTCACTCACAAGAGACAATTTAGAGATGCAAATTCTCTTGTTTTATCTTTGAACCACAAGGAGAACTTAAAACCTTCATGGGGAATGGGGACAGGATACAAACCCTCAACACTGGAAGTGTGAGGCAACTGCGCCCTGATTTATTTGTACCCCCTGCACCCTGAGTTATTTGTACCCCCTGCGCCCTGATTTATTTGTACCCCCTGCACCCTGAGTTATTTGTACCCCCTGCACCCTGAGTTATTTGTACCCCCTGCGCCCTGAGTTATTTGTACCCCCTGCACCCTGAGTTATTTGTACCCCCTGTGCCCTCAGTTATTCATATTTGAAATTATCATTCGAAGATAACAACATAAGAAATGTACAAACTAGAGGAGGCCATTTGGTCCATCACGTGAAAATTCTCGCCCCAGACGTTTCTCACGAGTGGCTCCCCAGTGGTGAAAAGAGCCACCAAATCACATCTGGTCACCAGATTTCCTCTCCGCCTCCAAGAAGCACCTCAAGATCCATCTGTTCCAGGAACACCTCTGGTAGATAGACAACATCACTGTACTTTCCCTGAATGCTCTTAATGTTGCATTTTGTCTGCTGATTTGAATAGTTCTCTTACCGGGTTCCTGTTCTGTCTGAGGGAGGCCGTATAGCGCTTGCCCTAATGCTCTCTGCGTGTAATGAGCCTTCACTGGAAGCTCAGCCTAGCTGCACTTATGCCTGGTTTAACTCCTTGACAGTTGTATGTTTGTAATCTGCTACCTGCCTCATTCGGAAGTTTCATTGGTCAGAAGTGTCTGCTAAAGAAAGTTACCCCAGCGTTTGAGTCAACCAACCAACACTCTCGGAAAAAAAAGGTAAAATTGTACCTTTGCTCGTCACTGTGGCTGTACCCTAAAGGGTCTGCCAGCTGTAGCCTTAGCTGTAGGCAGTTATACCTTTTAAGATACAGAAAATGAATCCAAGGAACATTTCTGTGCAATTGATGGTACAATGATGCTGTTTTTAACTTTCGGATGTTCATCAGAGTCTATTTCTATACCTTAAAAGGTACAATTTCAAGGGTACAGCCCCATGCAATGAAAAGCAAAGGTACAAAATGCTACCCTTTTTCTGACAGTGTACGCACACCTTGTTTGACTAATCAATACCTCACTGACTTTTTATACTAATTATCTTAATTAACATGGAATGGCTGAGGTACCCCTGAGGAGAGGTTTGTGGACGGAATCGATGTTCATCTAGCCAACCAAGCAGATATCAGTAACTTTTTGGAGAACAGAATAAATGCTGGTAGTTTTTATTGTGTTATTGTTTATTTACATATGTTCTAATGTTAAAATGGGCTTCATTCTGAGCTAATAAACACTTACTACCCAAATACATAGCTTTAAACATTTTCTTTGAATGCCTAAGACTGTACTAGTAATAGTTTTGTAGCCTACATATAAATGAAAATCAAGATCAATGGTAAATATGACATTTTAAAATATTTGTTTTATATTTTTGTATAATTCTATATTTTCTCATATATTGATAAAACAGTGTTTGAAAGTTTTTCTACTGAATACGAAATTAAATCAAGAATAATAATTTCAGAGTTTTGGGCTGTTATTAATTGGACCCATCTAGGTGATATTGACTCCTGTTAAACATTTTGGCATAAATGCGATGTTTATGTTCCTTATGTTCTCTTTAATCATCTTCAGACAAAGCAAAACCAATTCTCATTATTTGGGTGGAATATTGAGGTACCAAAAATTTGACCGAAACCTAAATCTACAGCTGCCAGAAAGAAACTCAGGTGGAAGAAACGATGGCCGCACGATGTGTTTCTGACCCACCTGAAATGACACCTCCAAGTGTTTTGTTTTATTGACTAGACCAGGGGTCTCCAACTCCGGTCCTGGAGAGCTACTATATAGTAGGTTTTCTATCATACCTGACTTCTAATGAGCCACACCTGTTTTGGGGTAAATACCAGGGGTCAGGTGCAGCTCACCAGAAGCCAGGTAGGATAGAAAACCTACTGGATAGAGGCTCTCCAGGACCGGAGTTGGAGACCCCTGGACTAGACCAATCAACACCATCTCAGCATCTCTGTCACGTATCCCTGGCTCTGGTATAAAATTTCCGGGTCTAGCTCCATCTATGGCCCTTGGAGAAGAAAACATCTGATGTTATTACTCATAGTTTGCTGGTTTGCTGGCGGCTTAATTTTAGCTCGGAACGAACGCTTTCTGACATGATTAATATTTGCGGACCGAATATCGTCAGTCAGTTATAGTTGCCAAGAATTAATAACAATGATTAACACATCCAAGCATGAAGCAGTAAGGCATTTGTGTCACAGTATAGTAATATGGGCAATAAATAACTAAGGCGACAAATTATAACACTGCTATAAATGTCCAGTTTGCCCCTGCATTAAATTTATTTGTATGGAATGGGCAGTATTAAGAAATATATCTTCCTTTTTTATATTAAACTTTGCATGCGTCCACTTATCCAGGACACGTGACACCTGACGGTAAACATCACGTCAAGTGACGCACAGAATTTCAGCATCGTATAATATCATTCCCCTCTCAGCGATCTGGTTGCCGGTCAGAAAAGACGAAAAACAAATTGCCAAGGTTTGTAGCGGAAATGTAATATTTAGGGGCCAACTTCTTCAGTAGCGCCACGAAATGACCCTCTTGGAGAAAGTGAGATTACACGGCTGAGATTTCAAACCCGGCAATGAGACCGCGATTCATCTTTCATAATAAATAGTAATGCTTTACTGCCTGCAGCTCTTCATAACCTGTGCCAGTACTGACATAGCTTAGCAACTAAACTTAACTAAAAATATTGTGTCTTGTTGAGTAACACGTGTCATATAATCTGTTCTCCAGTCGGGGTATTCCTCCCCTAATCAATACTGCTTCTGTCAAGATTCTCTCAGATGCTCTTGAAAGCTGCGATATGCGCAGTTCTCGCCAAAGGCAGAGATGAAGGTAAATTGGCGTCTTAGCTGGGAAGACATTTCATCATTAGTTTTATGGACGCAAAGACCCATGAAGTCCCAGCTGGAGACTTGCTTGAGAGCGCACTACTTGACTTTATTAATCTCGCTGCTGACTTTCAAGTACTCCATCATTTTGTTTAATTTTGATAGTGAAGAATCTGTGTTGTGACTGTACCTTAAGGCTTTACAAGTACAGGGTGTATTTGTGACATAAGTTAGTAGGCTAAATGTTGTACACAGTCATTATTTAATGTGGTTACATTTGAACTCCTTCAGTGTTCTCTATAGTCAATGAATAATGAATGCATTAGGTCATTTTCAGAAGGATTAAAATGAAAAGATATAATTTTTAAGTAGAATGTGAATACAGAAATGAGTCAATTTAAACAGGCAGTCTGGAAAAGTTTCGCTTAAATTTAAATAGGCCTGCTTGTAGCCGAGAGCTGGGGAAAGTTCCGGTTATTATCATGAGAACAGATTAAACTTTATGTTAAAGTGGGGGAAAAATGATTTTGTTAAAAAATGATTTATGGTTGGAGTTATCCATTTGTTTGTTGCTGTCAAGAACCCAAAGTGGAGTGTTTAGCGCCAGATCATGTTTGTTCTTAAAAACAATCAATCCCACAAGACTAGCAGGGGGGTTGACAAAGGGGTGCCCCTCATGTGGTCAGTCTCACACAGGACAGAGTCTCACATTCGGTCACGCACAGAACCTCAAGAGGTCAAATGGCGCATCTCATACAATTCCAAAAACGGAGCTTCACACAGGCATAGAACGCAATTCCCACAGGCGCAGCCAGAGAGCAAAGCCGACCATAGGCAGAGCCACGGATAAACTCTGATGATGCATCCAGCCCTCCGACTGCTTCAGATTCAAACTCATCTTGCTCTCTTCTTCCCGCTGAATGGCACAACAAAGGAGCTGTATCTGCCTCAGGGAACCTCGTTCTTTGCACGGTGATGCCCAGCTTGCCAGAACATTCCCAGCAGCTTATTAATACTATAGTTTGTAGGCTGATTTTTTTCATTTCTTTGAATTTAGTTAAAAAAGGGAATCCATTTACTACAGCTTTACTACAGCCAGGTTGCCGACTTTGGTCAGCCACCTGGAGTGAGATTTTCTGTCCGATACATTTACATGTATGTAACAGTTTTATTATCTTGGAAATAGTCTGTAGGGTTTGCAAACTGCCCCAACGCTTTTGATGTGGCCAATTTTAGGTTTATAATGGAGTAACATAGATTTGGCATGAGATTGCTTGTGTGCGTTAGAGTTAGCAGCCCTGGTATAGATTCACAGTAAATCTTACTCTACGGCACCTTGATATAATCGCACAGAGACGTCAGCATGTTTAAACACTCGACAGAATCAATTATAGATAAAAATCAGCGAGTCACAAAAAGCAACACATTCACTCAAATTGCTTGAACACATTTTTAAACACGTTGTCAACTGTTTCTACTGAATACGACATAAATTTTGTTGTTTTTTTTCTGCCGTTGACAAATTCAGTTGGGTAACACTTAGTTTTTGCTTTTTTTTTTCCTTGATTCCCTGTGAAATGAAATATGGCTGCCAGCTGGCCCTGCTCTCTGCCAGGGGTTGAAGCGATCAATATTTCAGCAGGCGGTGGTGGACTGTTAGTTATTCTGTTAAGCTGAAGGCACACTGTACAATCCTCCAGCCCCTGTGTCTGTACTGTGGCCCCTCTCCAGTATCTTTAACATGAATCATTAATCTAGAGCTACTTTAATGTTTGCTCTTGAGTGACTGTACATTTGGTTACCAGTCCATCACACCCTGCTTTGATATCTGCTTTAAGGCTGAAATAGTCTGCATTGCATATGTGTCTGTGTGTGCATGTGTATGGTTGTGGGTTTATCAGCTGTGTGTTTGTGAGGCTGTCTATATATCAGCCAAAACTGGTCCTAGGGGGCCAATGGGTTTGTGGGCTGGCAAAAATTATCGTAAGGGAGTCCCCGCCCACACAGCACCAGCCCAACTCTGCAAAAATGATTGTAAAGAACATTAGAAATTTACAAACGAGAGGAGGCCATTCAGCCCATCAAGCTCGTTTGGGGAGAACTTAACTAATAGCTCAGAGTTGTTAAAATCTTATCTAGCTCTGATTTGAAGGAACCCAGGGTTTTAGCTTGCACTACACTAATACGAAGATTATTCCATACTCTACATGCTGTGTAAAGATGTGCTTTCTCAAATCCAGTTCAAAATGTTTTCCCGTAGCAGCGTTGTGTGTGTGTGTGTGTGTGTGTGTGTGGACCAAATATCCCCACAATGTGATGAAAACCTGTTATTATGACATTGTGGGGACCATTTATTTCAACTAAAATGGCAAAGGCTTGTTATTTTGTTTGGTTACATATGTTGAAGGTTAGGGCTGGGCAGGGGTTAAAGATGTCATTGATGGGATTAGGGTTTTGCCCATAGAAATGAATGGACAGTCCTCACAAAGATGAGTACAGGTGTGTGTGTGTGTGTGTGTGTGTGTGTGTGTGTGTGTGTGTGTATTTCTTGGCTGTATGTGTAAGGTTGTGCATATGGGGACTACATATAAGCATCTAAGTATGAGTGTTAAGCATCTAAGTATGAGTGTTAAGCATCTAAGTATGAGTGTTGAGTGTGTCTGTGTAGGTCTCAATACGTAGGTGAGGTGGTTGTGTACCTGTCCTCTAAAGTCACAGAAACGCCACGGGGGGGGTTGGCTGGTCATCTGCGACTGTGCAATTTATTAACACATAATGAGAGCCGGCTGAATGGAATTATTTTTTGAGTTGTAGGCATGCGCTTTGAAACGGGCTTGGCGTGGTCCCCAGGCTTGGCAGATGATTGGTTTGTTTGTGGGACTATTTTTAAAGTTAGTTTTTCCTTCTTTCATTGTTAAAGGGGATCTCGCCCTCATTTTTTGCTCTATTTCTCAAGTAAAATTTTCTTTGTCCAGCCTTTGGCACCTTGCTCCAAAGCATGGAGCGAGTAGGTAAAGTAGGTAAAGCTTTGTATGCGTGTGATGTGCCTCTGAGACAGTAATGCTCACGTCAATGCTCATCTTCCGCACTCTGTTATCCAGTTTGTTATCCAGTAAGCTGCAGATTAAATGCCACACAACGCTACTCTTCTGGCCCGTAAACATTTTTTGAAGCCCCTCTCTGTCGACTGTCGACTACGTCACTGCGTGCTGTCGGGGGTTTATATGGGACGCCTGTATTCCACGGAAAAGAGGTTGTTTTGCTGCCCCTAGAAACTCCTTTGATGAGTGACCCTTAAGCTCCACACAGGACTGATTCATATTTCATAGAACTCGCCAGCTCTAGGCTTTGCACTTTGAACCTTTTACCGACAACAGCGTAGGATCTGTTAGTAAGCGGGCCCCAGCGGGCCCCGGCGGCCCCACAGATCTTCCCAGGCTGCCTCACTATGGAGCCCACCGCACCTCCCAGCCTACACAGCTTCATTTCACATTCCCACCTCTACCCAGGAGCTATCCACCATGATCCGCTGGAGACTCATGGCTGATAATGTCCATCTCTCACCCTGTCTTTAACCCTACCCCTTCACCAAAATCTCTGCCCCAAATCCATATTCTCAGCTTCCACCTAGCGGCTCAGATCACTCGCGGGGGCCCCAGGGGTTTGGCCACAAACAGCCACTACACTTGGGGAGTGAATTTTTGAGAGCCGTCCTCTACTTTCACTTCCTTCCATCTCATGCCTTGCCTTGCCTGCCTTGGGGCCATAGCTTCTGGGATAGTGTCTGATCCCCCTGCGACCCTTAGTGGGACAAATGGTTGCAGAAAATGGATTGATTTGTTGTAATACTGCTGAGCGATTGGGAAATGCATTGTTGTTTTTTAGTACTGGTTTGTTATTTCTGAGTGGCGTAGCGACCTGCAGTCTCCAACATTGGTAGCACACAGTTATGACAGAACACATCTTCTCTGGCAGAAGTAATCCAGTCGGTCACCCCTTCCCTTTCTCTGCCCTACCTCCCCTTTCCTGCTGCTTCTTTCCTCTTCAAAGGAAAATCCACCAGGCAGAGCGAGCTAAACCCCTCCACGGCAGTGGAGCCGGTGAATGCTGATGAGCGAATATCTCACTGCGTATGAATGTCACACTGCTCACTTAATATTTGTAATGTCTGTCTGAAAATTCTTGTCATTTTTGTACCCAAGCTAAACAAGCACAACAGTGCAGGATGGTCAGCGACGCACAAGGCTCTCTTTTCCTTCTCTCACGGCCCTGAACACACGACCTTGATCTGTCAGCAGCCTCCCTTGAAATGTGCCTGTCTGGTATGCGCGCCACAGAATGCCGGGGGGCAAGAGGCGAGAACATCGCAGCCGCTGACTGCGCCGGCCATCGCCGAGGCGCCGGCTAGCTTAAAGATTCATGGGGGCTTCGCGTTAAAACCACAGGCACGGCTGCACGGGCGCGCATGCGTGTGGGGAAGCCGTGGCGGATCTCAGGGTTGCGGACGGGATTAATAATGCAACAAAGCACAGAATGGAGCTCGCTGCCTGAGCCCGTTTTAAATGGATTTACTCCAGCTGTGGCCAGCGAGAGCCCCCAAAAACGAAGAGACGGAAGATCAACACAAAGACCAACTGCGGAGTCAATGAGCCCCACAGTCCAGAGACACACGCGGATCCCTGCCCCAGAAGAACTCTGGGACGCAGATCAAACGACATTGTCTGTGAGGGAAATAATACTGGCAGGATAGTTACTCTCTGACTGCTATCCTTAGAACATTCTGGAATGAAACTAATAAATGTATAAACGCCAGTGGGCTGCTGTGTGCTTCCAAGTTTTCTTGCATCTCAGTCCTTCTCCTATCCTTCCCCGTCAGCTGGGTGTAACAGTGAAACAGTGAAAGGAACAGCCATCTCAGTGGCAGGAAGACATAAGGCTCTGATCCATAGTGAGCTCGGTTCTGTGCAAGGCGCTGGGTCTGTGTTTTTGCTGTGCGAGGCAACTGTCAGGGGTTTGTAGAATTCGAGCGAAACCAAGAGATGCTCGTCGCTTCGATTTCCCCTTAAAGTAGGAGACGCCGCTGTAGGTGTTATACACAGAGACTTGACGTTGACCATTTGATGTCAGTATTTGTCTGGTGGAACCAACTCAAGCTCACCAGTTTCTCACCAGTGACCCTGTAGATCCACCTGCCACATCTACATACGCCGGCGTCCGTGTCTGTACAGTGGGGTCATGAACGGCCAGACATCTTACAGAACCGGGAGCAGCGTGCAACGTGCGTTTCAGCTGCATCGATTTGTCCATGGGTCGGGGTGTTGCGCAATCATCACGCTGTAATTGCACGGGGACTGAGCACAAGCGGTGAGTCAGTTTCCCAGATGAACGGATGGATCCTCGTGCTCGTCCCTCACGCTGATGGAGAATTTGTTGCGCAAAATGTACCTCTTCCAGAGAGAGAAAGATGCCTCATACACGACTCAAATGTCCCAGTTCTGCTCTGAGTTTTGGTCCCTGACTATAAATTCCTACAACTAATATCTTCCCAGATGCAGCCACCCGGATCCTATAAGCATTCTCTAACATATGGTCACAGCTAAATGTATAAATTGTTTAGCTCTCTATATAGTACTACTGTAACGTGTTAAATCACCTACAAAATTAATTATCCCTAATACAGATTCAAGTGAAAGTCAAAAAACAATCATTGTGGATTCTAACAATTGTGGATTCTAAGCACATTGAGCTGTAAAATGACTGCTGTTGGTAGATAAAGCGTGAAATAGTGAGCCAACACTGGCATAGAAGGGAAAGGACAAAGTGTCTCACATCTAAAGGTCTTTACCTCACCACGGCTCATCCATCCATCCCTGGTGGTCCCTCACTGCCCGAAGCCTCACCGGCCAGCATCAGTGAGTACAGCACGTCTTAAAAATGCTGGAGATGTTGCGTTTCAAGATCATAATTATCATCGTGTGTGGCCCCGGCAAAACTGAAAACCTCGAAAAAGTCAGAACTTTTGAGCATAATGTCTCAGAGGAAGAGAAAATACGCAAGAACCCATCTTTCTGAGCAATGCTTCCATATTCAAGGTCAGAAACAATCCATTGAACTGGGACACTTTGAAGGAAGTTATATAAAACTGGCCTGTTATAAAATTAAACAAAATTAATGATACATCACATATTGTGAAAATCTCCAACAGCTTTTCATATTTATTTTACATTTACGGAGTAGTATTTATTTTGCATTTAAGAAGTAGAAAATACTGGTTTTGTATCATGTGCTCTGCATTATAAATATACATTTCTACACAGATTTTTGGGGGATGGATTTCTGTAATGATTTTTCGGTAGAATTCCTCCATTTCTAATCTGCTTGTAATCTTCTTGCCAAGAAAGGCTACACTTACCCTGAAAGCTTTGATCATGAATGCATTCGCAGCTGAGTTTTTCAAAAACACACGTGTGGAACCTCATCCGAACCGTCTGACCGTGAGGCGCTGGTGTGAACGGGGCTAGCGTGAGGCGCGGCAGCTCCAAGGCACAAGGCCGTGTCACTGTTAAAATTATAATTTATCGGCAGGGTCAGGGTATAGAGCACCTGAAATGCAGCCCCAACCTCCCTAACACCCCTTAACAACCACACAGACTTACAAAGGAACATTTGATGTGGATTCTGCGGGTGTGTGTGTGTGTGTGTGAGCCTGAACTCTAAAGAGAATGGTAAATTACTTCAGCTGTGCCTATTTTTTCCTTTTTTTTTCCTTGCAGCCTTAACCGTGTCAGACTAAGAGACCTGACAACACATTATTCTTCTCCACGGCTATGATTGGAGGTTGGCCAATCTGTATTTGTATCCAGATTCCAATGAATGAATGAATGAATAAGCAAAGCAGTGCTACGTAAATGTGTCAAAACTATCGTAAAGTCATGCATTGATTCCTGATGTTTAGTTCGCCCGTTCTTCGGAATCATTGCAAAATGTACTCCATGGTGACGACATTTCTAAGTGTGATCCTGCCGTACCGGCTCTGAATTTGTGTCCAGAATAATAAAACGTGCACGCCAAAAAGCATTGGACTCTGGTCATTATGGGAACATCTTCAAACACCAAGCACTAGCCCCCAGCATTGACATAGAAAGTGGTTCAGTAGTGCCCAGCAATAAAATGGGTTATTGAATACGATAGCAATGCACTGTGTCCTATATAGGACTACCTGCTTTGCACATAGATCATGTGACCTGGAAATAGCAGGTACTTCTAATTAGGCGGATGGCTTAGCAGAAATCTACTAGCAGTGCATCTACTGACAAAACCAGGCAATGCACAAAAATACACACTTAAATTAACCCTGCTGGGTGTTCTGTGTGAAGTGAGGATCACATAGGAGGATTTGAGAACATAGAGGTTGCCTCAGATCAGCACCACAGCTACCTAGACGTAAATTCACTCCACTGGGCGGCGAAGAGCGGCACGCTGAAGGAGGAGTCAGTCTAACAGCAGTTCAGAGCGAGTATGAGATTGGAACATCTGAACCGGAGCCGAGGGATTGTGATACACTGACTGCTAGATGTTTTGCGATATGATAATTCATTGACATGTACGCCTCATTTGCCTTGTCACATATCATACAGCTCCGGTAATGGCAGCTGGCCCAAAGCCAACACCTTGTTTGTCACGGCTACTAACTCTCACCCGACTCCCCATGTGACATGATGAGTGAGCCTGAGAGCCGCACACGCATGCTGCAGGGAAGTCACAAGCCGGAAAAATCTGTTGTACTAATCCTGACATTATCTAAGCTGGCTGGTCATGCTTTGGCACCAAGGCTCCATGGCCAGCTGTCACACAGTCATGCAGGCCCCGGTTAACATATCCAGCATGCACCATCCACGATGCAATGACACTCAGTGAAATAACACGATCTGAAATGACACTCACTGAAATAACACGATCTGAAATGACACTCACTGAAATAACACGATCTGAAATGACACTCACTGAAATAACACTATTTGAAATGACACTCACAGAAATAACAGTCTGCCCTGCAATGAACTGGCTGGGATCCCATCCCGCGTATCCCCTGTAATTCCTGGGACTGGTCCCAGGCCCACTATCACCCTGTACAAGACAATCAATTACGAAAGACACAAGGATGAAATAGCATGAGCTGAAATGAGACTCACTGAAATAATATTTGACATGACCTGGTAAAAAAAAAACATGCTGTTCCCAAAAAACTGGACCATTAACAATAGGTCAAAGCTAAAGGTCAATTTCTACACAGGCTGAAAAAGTTACTGTTATTTAACGTACAACAGAAGTGTAAGAGCCTTTGCCTCCTTTATTCAGAATGTCAGACATCTTGCAAATATTAATTTCAGTTGCATCTCAGATCCAAGACCAGTTATTGAACTGGTTGTTCAATATTCTGGTAATAAAGTCTGCTTGCATGTGAAATATGCACTTTATATATGCACATGTCACATGCTGGCTCAAAAAGCTATATAAATTGATTAAATTAACCTAATTACTGCTGACATTTTTATAGCCCTTGTTTCCAATTACCTTGCTTTCCTGGAGGGCTGCAGTAAGATGTGTTAATGAACTTTTCCAGTGATATACAAATGCAGTCTGTATGCCCATTCGACAGTAATTGCCACACTGAGAAGTTATTACTCTTAGGATCAATAAGCATGAATTAATCAGAGAAGTTGTGTCTAAGTAAACCTGATCAAGGCTCTCCACACCATGACTCATCATCGGATCTGGATTATTTCTGGTCCAGAGATTACAAATCCAGACCAAGTTTTTGTTTCAACCAACCAGTTGAGTCTAAAGAGTCACAGTCACAGAGCACTCAGCTGGTTGGTTGAAACAAAATCATAGTCTGGATTTGTACTCTCTGGACCGGAAATCTCCACCTCTGCTCATCATGGCTTCGATTAAAGCGTCTCCAGTCCTCCATTCTGCAAAACTCCACATCAACTGCTCATCTACCATCAGTTTCCAAGGTGCAAACCCTGTAAAACACAAGGATATCAATGTACCTGAAGGTCATGCAACTTTCAGTATCACATAGTAATTAAATATGTAAGCTTTCAAAGTCCAGGATATTTCGTGTGACTACCAGCCCGGATGGAGAACGTTCTGGAACGGATCTGTGGGTGTCTGTTTGGGACGCTCGCGTCACCCGTGGTATCAGTGCCATGTGGGAGAGCCTTACGGATACCACAGAGCACACTACAGATATTATGCAAGCGTGAGCTGCAAAATATGTTGTTTACTTGCTGTTGAGTAATACAATTCAGATATGACATGACATTACAGACCTGTAATCCTTACTAACACCAGATGAGTGATGAGTTGTTGAAGGAGCATACTATGTATGGCAGTGGCTGCTGCTGGGTGACTTCGCGTCAAACCTCACAAAGTCCACACACTAGTTATGGAAGTAGCTTAAAACATTAAAAAAGAGAGTTGATATCAGCTTAATGTGGTAATAGCAAAGAACTTTCTGGCAAAATGTAGAATGCATCTTCTGGTAAAAATTGTTAAATGTTTTTTTAAAAGCAAATTTGATCTTAAAGGTTTTTTCTTTCCATTAAACGTATAAAATATTTATAGACTCACATTTCAAGAAAACTGTTTAATTACATGTAAAATACCATTGTAGGTGTACCCATCAGAATGGCATGTTAAAAACCTGCATTCTTCATATTGGACTGTTGAACACACATTCATCCATCTTTCAATCATTTATTCCATTGCAGGGTAGACTGGCTGTTAAAATTCTTCAATCAATATAAAATCTTTATTCATTTAATTTATTGATGGATTTTGGTGACAGATTTAACAATAAATAATCGTCAGCCTTGTTTTGTGTTCTCCCTTGTTAGCTGTCCCACTCGAGAGTGAAAAATTCGGGAGTAAGAAAGTTTTTTTGTGTTATCAGTAAAGAAAAAGGTACATTGTGTAATGTGTGCTATGCAAGATAATTTATTATATAGAAAGTCATTCAAGTTTCGATGCTCTGAAGACAGTTCTGCAGATTTTTTTGATACATTTACTAAATTGAATAATTTATTGAGTAAACTTACACTGTCACTTCTCATGCCAAAAAATATAACATTTATCCTTGTGGACACACCAAGGTGAGGTGGATTTTTATTTTTTTTTCAGCTTCGGTGAAAAGAGGTTGTGTTTAGCATCATCTTGTATACTGTGGAAAAAGCTGCTGCCTTCTTTCTCAGCAGTGTTACACATCAAAGGAACCTGCAGCCTTTTGAAAAGCAATTTGATTTTCAAAGCATTTAGTGCCTTCCACCCAGTGAAATAAAAATAGGGAAAAATAACGGGTGATGTACATTTGCTGCACATGATGACGGACAGAACAGGCAACCAGCTGGCGTCAAATGAGTGTGTCGAGGCTCCAACTTGAGTGTTAATTCTTTCTTTGTTAAAATGTCAGACGTTAACCAGACAACACCGATCCTCTTTCAGAAAACAGAGTCAGTGTCAAATCAGAGTCATACCAGAGTCAAATCAGAACAGAATCATCCCAAAACCAATCCAGAAACAGCATTCCTATTCAGTCTAAAACAGACTGGCATCAGCATCTAAATAACAGTATTTTCAAGGTCAGAGTTGGCTAATAACAATATACAAAATCAAACTAAATGTGTGAACTGAGTGGGACAGTTAACAGAGAACAGAGGTGTGCGCACTGCGGGGAAATGTATGAGTAAAGAGCATAATCCTACAGGGGGTAGAGCGGGGGTTCCGGGCAGTGAGGGATTTTCCGGTTTGACGTGGAAGGGATAGACTGGAAACGAAACGTACTGGGAGTAAGTGGTTCTTGCTGTGCAATCCGATTGCTTAAGGCATTCTGACACATTTCTGCGCAATATGGGCTTGGCATATTGGAATCTTCCTGCAGGATGAAATATTAATGTTTATTTTACAGCGGAATTTAACCAGGGAGTCTGTGAGGCACATACTTGCACAACAGCTGGTGCCTCAACAAATTGCAGCTAGAGTTACTTTCTCATTGATACCAATGTGCATTTTTAAGCCCTTATAATAATGGAATCATGTAAAATCTTTCTTCCTTTTTATTTCCCATCTTGAATAATGTATCCAAAAAGATAGTATTTTTCATTAGCCATGCATATACTGCAATAAAAAGTCAATATAATCTTTTGGGATAGATTGATATCCTGCCTGTGGTTATGGGCCTTGCTCACACACTTAACGGGGATGAGAACCGAGTACAAACCAGCAACTGTCTGATCACATGTGTAGAGGTCTATGCAACAACCTGAGGCACACATCACCCTACAGGTATAACTACCAGAGACAGGATATCTTTGTCTTTCACACCATGTATTACTGTGTAGTATCCTGCCGATACTACATGAAAATTTCATGGAAGCGAATATAACTTTGAGCTGCAGTCACGTGAGTTACTGTTAGTAGGGGCTTTATATATATATATATATATATATATATATATATATATATATATATATATAT
>JAODKE010000050.1:12450647-12465606 GCA_026779605.1 Mormyrus hasselquistii | reverse complement strand
AACGTTACCGTCTGTCTGTGTTACACACATACATTATTGAGCCGGAGCGGGGCAACGTTACTGTCTGTCTGTGTTACATACATACATTACTGAGCCGGAGAGGGGTAACAGGACAGTCTTCTCTTTCTCAGAATTCTTTTCTTCATTTACTCACAAAAACAGTAATATCATGTAATATCATCACAAAATCGAAAAACACCAAGTGAAGTTACCTAACACAGGAATGGCTGCATTGTAAATACCTGCCTCATTTCTACCTGCTTTGAAACACCTGCTTCACGAACATGCCGCCCGCTCCCTCATTCATGCCTCCTGTATACCTCCCCAGCACTGACTCAGGTTGCCCCGAGCGACAGCAGACACCGACACGCCTGGGGCAAGTTTCACACTCTTTTTTTTGTACCAATTTACCTGCATCGCCAGCCCCCTTCCAAACCCCATCTCATTGGAAGTCTAGTTTTCGGCAGTTGGTAGTGCTTAGCCCACAGCCGTGAATAAAGAAAAAGTCAATATTTTATAAATGAGTGTCTGTCGCACGCTGCCTGTTGTATGTGCATGGCGATGCCCCGGCCTGCTATGTGTGGCTTGCAATGCAGGAATAAATACAAAATAGTTGTAAAATGCATGTAATATTATTATTCTTAGATTATCAGTATATGTGACACAACATAAAATACCATAATCCCAATACAAAACTTTGTTTGATCTGAATTCCCATTAACAGGCTGGACCCTTATATTCCATTGTCTGAATGTTGACGCAAGAGGCCGTGGCTCAATCAATCAGAATATTAATCAGTGTATTGAAAAGGAAGTTTGTGAAGAATTACCTGTACAGCAGTCAACTGACACGTGTGATTTTAAGCATGTATGGTTTGAGAGAGCAGATGCCAGCGGATAATAAAGGCTGGTTTGTTGCCCGCAGGTAACTTCGGACTGAAATCCTCCGAGGATTTCAAGATCTCTCTCCCGCTGCGCACGAACTACCTGTACGGCCGCATCAAGAGCAGCTTGCCGGAGATGTACGCGTTCACCGTCTGCATGTGGCTCAAGTCGAGCTCCGGGCCTGGAATCGGGACCCCCTTCTCTTATGGGGTCCCGGGGCAGGCCAACGAGATAGTGCTGATCGAGTGGGGAAACAACCCCATAGAGCTGCTGGTGAACGACAAGGTGAGTGGTGCCTCGAACCGCCAGAAAACCTCAGGACAGTAGTGTTCCTGCCATTCACAGCGACTCTGTCATTGTTCCTGTCCTATTTTTTTTTTTTTTTTTAAAACTTGCTTACTTTTAGCTCACCCTTTTTATAGAAGACCATTTTAGTGGCGATATTGAGGTTAAGCAGCCCAATCAATGGTACTAGAGCAGCGCAGGTCCTGCGGATCCTACCAGGAACAAAGTAATCCTGAGTTCTTAGTCAATGTGACAGTATTACAGCCTTAAGTCATTTTATACTTCAATACCCTGGTACAGAACATGTGGAAAACATCTGAGGGTAGATTGGGGAACGTGAGGAGAACATCAGTAGGATGTGTTCTCAGCCCCTCACAGCAATACAGCACCTCTCCTCACGACCCAGTATCCTTGATAGTTCATTATTTATAGTTTTTTATAATGTTAGCACCCGAAGGCCAGTCCCACGTGACAGATTCGGTTTAGAAAAGCCACATAATGGGCTGTTTTAGATTAGGGGAACGTGTGAGATTGTTCCTTGAAGGGCCTGAATGCGGCCGTGCTGCGAGAGGTGATAATGGAGACCCTACCTGAGTCACAATGGGAGAAAGGAAGTAGCGTGCGATGGCCTGCCCAGTGGGAAGCGTGGGACAGCTCTTCTGATTGGTTGACCCTTTAGTTAACGAGCCCATATGCAGCAGCGATGTCCCACGCCTCTGGAGGATTATAATGACCCTAACACCCAGCTGCGGGCACAAAGAGGACGGGCTGAGTGGGCCTGAGGGATACCGGCACGCTTTTCCCGCCATCTGCCAGACCGGCAGGATTCGGGAGAGTTGGAAAATTGCACGCGTCATTATTTCCGCCCTCAGGTGGCCCAGCTGCCCTTGTCCGTGAGCGACGGCCGCTGGCACCACGTGTGTGTCACCTGGACGACGAGAGACGGGCTGTGGGAGGCCTACCAGGATGGTGAGAAGCTGGGCTCGGGGGAGAATTTGGCCCCCTGGCATCCAATTAAACCAGGAGGGGTTATTATCCTGGGACAGGAGCAGGTGAGGACAACCACCTCCCAAAGCCACACGAAGGCGGAGCATATAACTGCTCTCACGGAAACATAGATCCTATTTCAGCCTCCTCCCCTTCTCATTCAGTATCCCCCACCCACCCACCCCCCCTGCCCATACAGCCTCTGTGTCTCCCTGACACCTTCCCATTGATGAATAGGTCTCAATCTGAAGAGCGAATTCCCCAAAACTCACTCACTCCCCCGGATACGATTTCGAGAAAAATTTGAAATGGACTGAGTTTTTCTAAATTTAACGAAAGTTCGTCATTGGATTATGTGGCGATTCAGTGGGTTTTGGTTCCCGAAATGTTAATGTATGATGAGGAAGGACTTTATGTTATTGACAGGAACAACAAAAAATAGCCTGAGTTTTAGGAATTTTGCTCTTCAGTTATCCTCAAGTCACTCTTGCTGTTGGAATAATAATCGAAACAGATTGGTAGTGGTGTATATCTGAGGCTTGTTTTGTGTGTGCCAGGATACCGTAGGCGGCCGCTTCGATGCCACCCAGGCCTTTGTCGGGGAGCTGAGTCAATTCAACATGTGGGACCGTGTGTTGCGGCCAGCAGACATTATGGGAATAGCCAACTGCTCATCTTACATGCCGGGCAACATCGTGCCCTGGGTCAGCAGCAACGTGGAGGTCCTCGGTGGAGCCACCAAGGGACCCCTGGAGATATGTGAGGACCGCCTCTTTGACTCTTAGAGCGTTGGGTGTTTGGAGGGGCGCCAAACCGACCAACACCCTACCCCCTGGCCCAGGCTGCACTACACAAACCCCAAGTGTCTTCTGAGAAAAAAAAATGTCCTTTTCTCAAGAAGAGCAAGTGGGAAGTGCTATGGTGCTCGTCACGTCTGTTCAATGCGCTTCAGTGATTGGTGCATCTCGTATTATGGGCTTCAGTGATTGGTGCGTCTGTCATGGGGGTGGGCCGGCTTGGTTTGGTCGAGGGTGTATATACAGAAGCATACATACACTTACACAGTGTTTAACTACATGTGTGTCCTGCTGTCCTTTTTATTCTGGTTCTTTGGTACAATTTATGTCATGTGACTCATAAGTTCCACCCAAGCCAAGCATTGTACAATCATGAACTGATGTTCAGTTGTTTTTTATTATTATTATTATTATTATTATCGTAAAATACAGGAATTTTAATGCCAACTGACGTTTCTACTAATATTCTGAACGATTGCCCAACGTTTAAAGTTATAAACTAATAAATGCTTGTTCGTGTTGAGTCTGTAAAGTGACAGGAAGTCGTTCTGTGACTGAGCGAGTGGGTAGCTTTGGACACACCCACCTGAGCACAAGTCCCCAGCTCAGCCACAAGCTTCCTGCAGGCCTGTAAAAGGACCAGCAGTCTGGCTGGAAATGGGGTTTTGGCAGGACAGGGGAAACCACAAGGAAGTTCAGGATTTGTGTGAATTCAGCCCCTATGCAAGTGAGGCAAACTGGAACCAATGGGATGCTGAAATGAAGCAACATCCCAAGGAAACAATTACTGCGATGTATCTACTTTTACATTAGAAGCAGATAATCGCCAGAGTCTAGTATATATTTTAGGATTTATATGCTTATTTTTGACCCATTGTGCTTTAGAATAATATGGATGAATCTTTATGCCGGGATCTCGAGGGCACATATGATTCAGGTACGGTTTGGGTACGGTTTGGGTACGGCTCAGTTCTCGGTGGCAGTGGAAAAGCGACAGTAGAAACAGGAGGGCAGGAGTGACGTTTTTCAGGTACAGAAGAAGATCTGTCTCCTTCTCCCATACAAGTCCCCCGGAACACGTGACGACTGGACAGTGATGTTTACATTGTCTGCGTGCTTAGTGCCAGATTTTATGAGCAGATCTTTGTCTCTATGTAATTTATTTCAGTTTGTGCCGACTTCTGTCTTACCCTGGTTCCCATCTGTGCTGCAGAATTACTTGTGCAACATATGGTCATTTTATGTTTGTGAAAATGTGACTATTTCTGAAAAAAATAATGAAAAAACTGAAAAAAAAGCTGCATATGTTGTTTTTAGGCAGCATTTGCGTTTGTTGAAAAGAAGACCTTAATGCTTATGAATTAAAATCAAACTGATCCACATCCATCCCCAGAAAGATTTAAACCAAAGAGAAACATCCCTGTATTACAAAAAAAAATGTTTATTTGGCCATGTTGGTGGTTGGCAGAGTTGCTCGAAATACCATTTTTCCCTCGCTATTGCTGGGTTTTGCATCCTGAATTAAACAAACGTTTGGAAACTTTTAAAATTGCATCAGCTTCTCTTCCTACGTGATTTTTCTCTGCACCGCTGGCTTTAAAGCATGGAGCACTTTTCTATTGCCTTTTTTATATTCTGGCATCATTTATTTTTCCAGTGTGTCTGTAGTATGTGACTAAAGAGGAAGCTCTGCTGATATTTGGCGCCTCTTACATCATCTCCGTGTAGGAAGTGACTTAATGGAATGAGACAGTGGAGGTAAACAAAGTGCAGAAACCGGTGTTTTTTAAAAACACCAGGATTGCATGCAGGAGCATTTTTGTCTGTCTGTGTACCTTACAAAGTTCGTGTACAATTTTTGTAACGTTTGCATTTGCTTTCATTAAAACTGGAAAATGTGCAGTCTCTGTTCACGGAAACTAAGCGTGAAGAGAAAACGCATGTCCTGCATTCCTTCTGCTGTAAGAGGACTTTAAGGCAGTGTTTTATATGGACGCTGTATGGATTTCTGTGCTGCACCAAATGTGCTTTAAAAGATCGCTGGTTCTGCAAACCACTCATTTTGCCAATGACAGAAATTCATTGGTGAATGGGAATGACAGTTCACCCTAGTTGCTGTTTGTTTGTGAGGATTGTTTTATTTTGTGTATTGTGCATGTTGAACCCTCAAACCCAATAAATAAACCTAAATTCCTAACATTGGAGAAATATAGTTTTATTTTCCTTCAGGGAAATAAAAGAGCATATGAGATGTTTTTAAATGCTCCTTTGGTGGATGAAATAGCTTATTCTAGATATTCCTCTGCCTTTAATTGTAACAATCAATATTTTAAATGTAGATTATATGCACAGATTGACTTTAAAATTGCATGAATAACCACAGGAAAGTAGAGGGTCCGGTAAGATAGATTACACAGATGAGCACTGCACGACCTTAGCCAGGCCAGAGAGACGAGCACTGCATGACCTTAGCCAGGCCAGAGAGACAAGCACTGCATGACCTTAGCCAGGCCAGAGATACAAGCACTGCATGACCTTAGCCAGACCAGAGAGCCCAGCATTGCACGACCTTAGCCAGGTCAGAGAGACTAGCACTGCACAACCTTAGCCAGGCCACAGAGAGACCAGCACTGCATGACCTTAGCCAGGCCAGAGAGACAAGCACTGCACAACCATAGCCAGGCCAGAGAGAGACCAGCACTACACGATCTTAGCCAGGCCAGAGAGAGACCAGCAATGCACAACCTTAGCCAGGTCAGAGAGACAAGCCCGGTATGACGTTAGCCAGGCCAGGAAGACAAGTAACAGGACAACAAGACAGGGGTCACCACATTACCACATTACACAAAGTTACACAAAGTTATTATATAACTACCCCATAAAAGTTTGGGCTGCTTTGTAAACAAACTGCATTAGCTAAAATGATAACAACTTTCGGTTTTCATTGATTCACTTGTGGTGAATTACATGTCTTTTTTATACACAGTGGGGCTCATTAAAAAAGGCTGAGCTTAAACGATAGAAACATTGGTATTGCTTGCTGCAACTGTAGGTCAATTTCACAGTAACCAGAGATAGATATTGAACAAATTACCCCCATAACTGAAATTCATATTATGCTTGGGCGGTTTTCTAAAAGTGCAAGTGGAGTGTGTCTGAAGGAACTACAAGGATAACAATGTTTATTTCAGATGCCATATATAACTATCTTGTGGGCTTATATACCTTTTTCTTGGTTTCCGTGTGCCCTATTACTCAAAGCACACAGAATCCAATAGCTAAGTTTTTTCTGTTCGTCTGCATTAATTTGAACTGACGAATAGAGAAACTGGACTGTATTAAAGTGAATTTGTGAGACAAACAAGCACCATTGTGTGGCCATGACTGTTTGCCGGCATAAAAGGGGCCCCGACCATCAAGTCGTCTCTTACCTTGTCAGGTGTTCTGCACAAGCTAACAATTAACATGCAATCTGTTGTTCTAAACAGAAAATTACATTAACTGTGTTCACCGCAAATTGTCTATTACAAAGGAACAAACAGTACTGTGATTTGGGTCTCTTGGCTCTGCGATTAAGCCTTGAAAACAAACATGCTACCGAGGTAGGATTGCAGGGTGCCAATTTACGTTTTACAGGGTGGTTTGGGGAAACTCATTTATATTTATGAGAGAAGCTACCTGATTGGCCAGTGAATGTGCTCCCATCATCATGTGCTACCAGTTTTTTTCAGGGTGGTCTTGAAAGGTCATTAATATTCATGACAGAAGCTACCTGATTAGGTGAACTCTGTCTTAGGCATTCAATAACCAATCAGGTAGCATTTCTCATGAATGAGGTTTCCTGAACCACCCTGCAAAATGAAAATTTGCTTTCGCAGACTCTGTAAGCCATTACCCATAAAACCCTCCGCTTCTTATTACAAAGAAGCCACAGCGCTCCGCAGCTCCATGATTTGCTTCCCTCGCTCTCACCCCACTTGTCAATGACTCCCGCTCACCTTTCGCATCCCGTTGCCAAGCTGCAGTGACTGGGATCATTGCAGCTTTGACGCGACACAGTCAGCATCGAACGCAACAGAACGCATGACATTCATCAATACACAAACGTTCCTGTCTTGTACTTTTGTGGAGACTTATTCGAGTCAGATGCTTATTTATTCCGGCACACAACCCAGGAAAAACTCTGTATGAGTGATGTTGCAAAGGGGAGGGGGGGAGGTTGGGGGTAGCTGGAGATGTGTATTCATCTATCTGACAGCTTATATCCAAAGCGACTAACAATAGCAAGAACTGTTACAAGTCATCCGTGCTTCCTTATATTTGAACCTATGACCTTAACGCCGACACAATGTTCAACTTGTTGAGTTTTGAAGCAACAGCGTGTTATGGCTGGAGTCACTAATAAAGACATGTGACACCTGAAAGATCTTGATTTCAGGGAGGCAGATGAGAGGCATCCGGACGGGATGGTAATACCATATATGCATTGCTGACTGGGCTGGGCAAGGCTGCAGTGGTAAAACTTGCCGGCTAATTTTACAGCTGCTGAATAACGGAAGGACAGATTTCCGGGACACTGGGCATCATTTGCGGCTGTCAGGGAGCTGCTGTCAATTTGCAGGAGAGCCCCGGAACTTCCGGGAGAGCTGGGATGCCTGCTAATACACTCCAGTTTTGCTGCGCCCCCCGACCCTGAAACACCCCCAGCTCTGTTTGGAAAATAGAACCAAGTCCTACTTGGAAATTTTGTTATGCTGAGATTTGAACAAGTATAGACATATGGAACGCAACAATTTGCCCCAGAATGCAAAACTGGGAAATTCATACTCTCCCTGTGTACCTGCAGCCGTTCATGTATTCAAAGAAGACTCATATAATAAGTCCAACACCTGACATGTAGGGCAACCATACCACACTTAATTCCACCAATGACCTGACCTTGACAATGCCGTGCTACAAGAATAGCGATATCTGCTGCAGCCCTTCAAGAATCCATGCGTGCCAATCACTAATCCTTTGTGCAAATGTGCGAACATGTGGTACAGAGCAGCGTGTGAAAGCAACACGTGGACCGAAACACCACCACTCACCTCAGTTAAATGTGATTCATCATGTTTAGCCTGCAGAGCGCTAATTAGTAATTAGCAATTTAACACATATGAACGCCACCTGAAATGTGTGTTTACACATTAATAATTAATTACGCTGAAATGAAACCTCCCCGCCAGTCACTAATATTCACAAATGAAGGGCTAATAAGCAGGCGGGGGGGCTGCTTAATGGCTGCAGGGTCACACGCTGCCTTTGTCGCAGATTTCATTTGCTGAAAGAAACCTTTGCTGCTGAAATCCCGCTAAATAGAGTGAAAGGTCGTAATTAACCAAGCAGGAATAAGAGCACCAGCCTCCTCCGTATGAGAATCAGAATGAAACATCGCTTTTAAAGACATGGGTGTTTAGGAGCAATTGTCTGAGTCATATTCATTTTGCAGAGAAACATGTCAACACGACACTCATTTAAGGTATTTATAACCTGCAATCTGCTCTGGTTAAGAAAATGAAAAGAAAGATATAAAAGGTGGCGTCAGACTCGGATCAGGAACACAGTCAGCTCTGTGATATTTCCTCCAGTGGGCAGTGGTGGCTTAGTGATTATAATTGAAAGATTGCAGGTTTGAATCCCTGCCCAGTGAGGTACCTTGAGTAAGGTAGTGCCCCCAAGCACTGCTCCCCGAGGGCTGAATTAGCTCCCCTCTGCTATGTCACATCGGTACATATGGGTTAAATGCAGAGGACACATTTTGTTGTTGTGTGCTGTGGTGTGTCAACAATGACAATTAATCACTAAATTCTAATTATTTTTTTCTAAGGAGGTTTCCTGGAGATCAGATTTCTCCTTGCCACATTTGGAGAGGTAACGATGTCTTCTGAATTCTGACATGCCAATGGTGCTATCATCTCATAGTATATTTACCAGGGCAATGTATATCTCCCCAGTCTGCATCCTAATTCTTAAGGAGACTAGGTGAAGTTCTCCTGCCTGTAGGGGATCAGGGGGGAAACAGGTGTCAAAGGTGTAGCGTGTGAAGATGCTAGCGTGTGGGCAAGACCAGCAACGGCAAGAGGACTGGCCGGTGACGTGGGTCATGGCGTTCTTTGTGACCTCACACATGGAACGATCAGTTTGATGGAATGCTGACACAAACACTGACTGCATAATTACTGCCTCAGATATCCCACAATGATCATTCCATTATCATCATGACTGACACACAATAACAGTCACCACCCCATTATAGTCAGTTGTGTCATCATCATGATCATCCATAAGTCATTCCATCATCATTATCCCATTGTTATTCCACTAATGTCCTTATCAATCCCAGTTTCATTGCAGTTTTCCATATCCTGCATCTTTGTTTCAGTGAGTTATTAACTACTGGTTTGCTTTATGCCTGCCCATTTCCAACAATAAAAAGTGTTACAGGATGGAATGTTCATAATGTTAAGCCGAGAAAAAAAAAACCCTCAACAAGTTATTAGAGGAATAGGTCATGCAACAGACTCACATCCAAGTTTAATTGCCTGAAAGTCCAGCACTCTTGGGTCATTCACAAAAGCTTGTAGGAAATTCCTGAACTAAGCTGCGCTGAAATATTACTCCCCTACATTATTAGTAAACAAAGCACCTGGAATAATCACTCGCCAGGCAACAAAACTGCCCCCTTAGTGAGGATGCTCTTGCATCTGGGATTCCCGTGTAAGTTCTCACATGTTCTGGTGCATTTATCAGCCATGAGGTGAAGGTTTAAGATAATACCGTGAAATGCTAACTCGCTCCTGCTGACCTGACATTTAACGCTGCGACTCACCCCCCAGAGCGTGCCTTTAAGGCAAGACACGCCACGTTCGCCAAATGGTTCTTAACGATGTTTGATTAATAATTTAGAGGCATGGAGTCATGAGAAGGATACGCAGCAAACAGAAATATGGGCTCTAACTGTGGGTGATTCCGCCTCCTCCACACGCCCTACCCAACGGAGCTGGGGGAACCACAGACTGTGACTTTAGATGCTCGTGCTTTTGGGAGCCAATGGGCTTTGGTGCTTCGTAGGTCCATATTCATTAACACCACCCCCTCAACACGCACAGCGTGCGAAAATTGTAATTCTGCTCCATGCTGCACCCAAGACAATATGGCAAGATACAAAAAAAAAACAATGATGGAAGAAATGTTTAAAAAAGCAAGGAACACCACGTTATTTATGATGCAATAAGACACACAAAGCTTTGGGATTTGAGCCTTGCCCCTTCCCAACAGCCAATCAGCTTAGAGGCTGATGATATCATTGCAGGTGATGTTTCAGCTTCTTCAGGTACACGCTCCTCTGGAGAGTCCCTGTGAGCGTATTCCCAAGTCGTGTGCGTGTCTCTCTCCTTCAGACAGAACGACTCTGTAAACACTCAAATTCTCAGATCCAGACACGCGTCTCTCTCACACGCACACTGACGAAATCTGCACACCAGGCCTGTATGAGCACATTCTGAGATCATTCTGAGTATCTTGTGCTTGAGCGTGTCTGGCCTCTCTCAAACACACATGTCTGTTGATGCGCACAAACACAGGAATACACACACGGTCACCTATGTCATATTTTCTGCATTTCCTGCTTCAGTTTCCAAGGATAAATACATTCTTTTCTCCCAGCAACATGAAAAGGAGCCTGTTCCAGGTTATCAGACTTATCTCCTTGGGGTGTGGAGATCGAGGCGCAGACATCTGTAGATCTGCAACACGCCGACACATTTTCTTTTAGATTTTTCATATATTTAGAAGCCACTGACAGTGGGATCACTGTCACTGCAGCAAATTGTACGTTTTTTTAAACCACAGTTTAAAATTGTTGAAAAGGCCAGTAGGTGTGGTATAAGCATTTCCTATAATCAAGATTTCACTTATTTATTATAAACTATCATTTAATATAATTAAATATCAAGAAGTAACACTCAAAAATCAGACACAGCACAGAAAATCAAAATGCATCACTAGGTATCAAAAAAACAAAAACTTAAAAATAGCCAATTAATTTTCTGTATTCATTTGTCCTATTGGGGGTCATGAGCCTATCCTGGAAGTTTTGGGTGCAAAGCAAGGAATAATCCAGGACAGGGTGTCAACCCATTGCAGGGCACACGCACCATTCATACCTGTGGATAATTTGGTGACTCTAATTCACTTTACCACAGGGGTAGGCAATCCTGATCCTGAAATGTCGATATCCAGCAGGTTTTCCATCCTACCTGGTCTCTGATGAGCCACAACTGATCTCAGGCAGATAGTAAGTCAACGGGTAGGATAGAAAACCTGCCAGAAACCAGCCCTCCAGGATCAGGGTTGTCTATCTCTGCCTTAGCAGCCTCACAGGGAAAACATGCAAGTGCAAAGTCTCAAATCCTGGTCCCAGAGGTGTGAGGCAGCAGAGCTAACCACTGTACCACTTACCATTCATTCCCTTTTCAGGTAAAACATGTTTGACTGTGAAATTTACATACTTAAACCAAACGGTCATTGCTTTTGAGGAAGCTGGATGTAAATGACCCGAAAGAGTCATTTTTCAAAATGATTATTCAGCAAATGGTTCTCATACATGAGGAAACTTATTGCTAAAGTTATTCCAGCATTTTCAGATAGTGAGTGAGTTACTATAGCAGGTAAATATTCGGTAACACTTCACATTAAGTGCACCTTCATAATGCATTCATAGGGTATTCATAAGCAGCATGCAAGTACACCTTCATAATGCATTCATAGGGCATTCATAAGCAGCATGCAAGTACACCTTAGCATCCTAACATACCTTAACAGCTTTAATGCTTTTTTGCATGATTATACAATTATAATGTTTGTTATTATTATATAATGTTTGTTATTAATGTATATTACAGCTGTTAAGGCAAATTAGGATGTTAAGGTATTACATGATGTAATACCTTAAGTTATATATGATGTTTATGAATGTTTTATGAATGCAAAATAAAAGCATTATAAAGGTGCACATAAAGCGTTACCAAACATTCTAAGCAGTCTGAGAACCGAAAACTGAAGCTTCACATTACATAGAATACAAGGACTACAGGGTCTGAAATTAAGGACTATACATCATAAGGGCCAACTCGATGTTTTCAGGGGCCCCAGTCAATATCTGCAGCACCGGGAAATCAGGGACCTTGGGTACAGTGTCACTAACTTTGGTCAACTGGCTGGTGTGAGATTTTCAATTCAGACAAATCTGCACACTCATTTATATGTATGTAACAGTTGTATCACCTTGTAAATAGTCTGTAGGGTTTGCAAACTGCCCCAACACTTTTGATGTTGCTAATTTTAGGTTTATAATGGGATATTATACATTTGCCACAAGATTTCTTGCATGAGCATCACACCAGATGCATGAGAGTTGGCAATCCTTAAGCAACTCCCTATGCTACCAGAGCAACAGCAAGCTCTGGTTAAACATGTACCCTATGTACACATTGCAGGTGTTAATGTGTTAAGAATCTATCCAGTCCCAACTTCATCAGTTCGTCATTGTCAGCTGCCTTATATACATAATTTAAATTCAGCAAACAACCTTGTCCAGGACCGAAGAAAAGCAGAGAACATGATATCTGAATAGCAGTTTAGTCTCCTCTCAGAACTAGGTCTATTCATTCAGCGCTAATTGATGAAAGTCCTTGAGTCGTGCAGCCACGAGTGCACAAGCACGGGAGGCGCGACTTCCTCAGACCTTGCCCCTGCAATCTGCAGCTTTGTGAGTTTGCATTTCTCTCCCTGAACATCCTCATTTCAAATGATAAACCTAAAGCTGTATCCATGATCACCTGTAACCCTCCATAAACAGACGCTCCCCGGGTTACGAGGGTCCGTGTCACGATATTTCGACTTCACGGCAGGTAACTGTTTCTCTCAGTAAATTATTCAATAAATTACTTGAGATGTCCATCACTTAATTGTAAAATAAGGTTTGTGTTAATGATTTTGCCCAAGTGTAAGCTGATGTAAGTGTTCTAAACATGTTTACGGTAGGCTAGCCTATGCTATTATGTTTGTTAGGTTGGGTGTACTGTATTAAAATGCATCTTCGCCTTAGGATATTTTCCCCTTCCGATAGGTTTATGGGAACCCAACCCCATCGCAACCTGAGGAGCGTCTTTATGTATCTTTCATTTTTCTATTCCTATACAGACACATATCAGACATTCCTGCCTGTGCAGTTTGTCAGACTACCTAAGGAAGTTTCAATTATAAATGGAAGGGAAAAAAAGTAAAAAAAAAAAAAAAAACTTTAATTATTAAAAGATTTTTTAAAGATAAATTTGTGACATCAATAAACTATAATTATTTCGCATGTGTGGAGTTAGATTATCAGGTAAAGGTACAGATATATTGATTCTCTATCAGAGGTGCAGTGTTCCGGTAAAGGAGCCGCTATCCTTGTAAACAGTACCAGTATACGGGCGTTTCACAACAATTTAAACGGCCGGCACAGACATTAAGTGCTGGCCTTTCCCCGAGGCTGCTGGCTTTCGCATGCATATGTACACGATGTCCCGCATTCCTCTTTTTACCTGCCAGCCCACAATATTTCCCGTACTGAGCAGGATTGTGGTGATGAGTCACGGGTGAGTCGTGTTTATACACTAAAAGGCCATTTTCCCTGTTTTAGAAACATCCTAACAGCGCAGACTCTGCACACAGACATCCGCTGACCACTCCTGAAATGGTACAGGCGGAATTTCGGGTACGGCGCTGGGAGAATATTGCCCTACAGCGCCACCAAGAGGACGTGAAAATAATAACCTTGCTAAAGTATTGTACTACAATATAGTATTTAAAACACAGAATGTCTCTGAAAACAAAGTGATTGAAATATGCATTCTGCAGACATGTATACTGTATTTTGTTTTAATGTTGGTAAACATTAAAATGCCCGTTTGCTCTAAAAGAAAAAACGAACATTTTTACATGTACAGGAAAGTGCCAGTAGATGGGACATTGAAAGTGGTCAAAGAAAAGCAATGAAGCCTAAAATAATAATGTTTAATGTTTAAACATTAAAAATAATGTTTAACTGCGTCATTAGGATGACTTGACTGTGGGGGCATCAACACAAAACAACAAAAAAAAATCACACAGAAAAGCTAACGTGCAACATATTCCAACTAAATTCCTACACCCACGTAGGTCTTGCTAAAACATTGCTGACACCCTTAGCGGTTTTCTCATTTACATTAGGATCTACATCGGTAACAGCACACTGTTAAACAAATATGCTTTCACCATTTTCTGTTTGGGTAATATTACATTATCCAGGAGGTTTGGGTTATCCAGTGCCAGCTAATCTAAAATGACAGTGAAACACATTATTATTGCTAAAGTGAAATAGTACTCCTGGGTGCCACGATTAAGATAAACATTTAAATCACCCACTAGATGGCAGTGCAAATATTGCCTAGTAATACACAAGAGAGGTAGGAGTAATTCAATAGCTGCTGGCATCAAATGAATTGTTGTTTAAGAAGTAGCTAAATGTGACATCTCAAGATGATTTTTAAAGATGAACTCGTAGCATCAATAATTTCTAAAAATCAATCTTCACCTTAGCGATGCGGAGGGGTTTCCATGCTGTAACGATCCACAGAGCGATGTCACCTGAAGTGACACAGTCCTTGTGTGGCTCTCTTTGGTGAAAGGATCAGTGGAAGAGAAGCCAGACAAACCCAAATGAGCTGGTCCAGGCAAGTGGCACTGGGTGGAGGCCCCAGAAAGCACGTAGGATACACTGGGGACAGCTGCACTAGGATCTACATCGGATCTACAGCTGCACTAGGATCTACATCGGATCTACAGCTGCACTAGGATCTACATGGGATCTACAGCTGCACTAGGATCTACATGGGATCTACAGCTGCACTAGGATCTACATGGGATCTACAGCTGCACTAG
>JAODKE010000050.1:12423793-12450547 GCA_026779605.1 Mormyrus hasselquistii | reverse complement strand
GATCTACATCGGATCTACAGCTGCACTAGGATCTACATCGGTAACAGCACACTGTTAAACAAATATGTTTTCACCGTTTTTGGTTTGGGTAACAACACTGGGTCTGAGCTGCTCAACATGCTGCCACTACAACCCTCCCCAGGAAAATGATGACAGTGATGATTATTATTATTATATTTAATCAGAGTTGGCAGTGAGGGAGCAGTTTTGGCTGTCAAGTAATAGAAATTGATATGCAAATAGTATTAGAATATCTATAGCGCAGCGATTCGCAAGGAGGAGTTAGAAATGTAAGCATTTTAAAGCAAGCCAGCTCCTGTGATTTCCCAGCCCCAATCCTAGAATTAACTTATATACATGGGTCTTAGGTCTGCAGCTGTTTAGCACACAACTAGTGACCAGTCAACCAATCCAGGAAGCTAAACCACGGACGCATAATTTAAATATCACTGGCGCATCCAATCGGATTTGTGGAATAGGCATTGATTGGCATAAATTGCAGAGCGCACTAAGCACTTGATTGAATCGTTAACTGATCCCTATAGGCCAGGGTAGTCGCGGTCCGAGCACTGCAGGTTTTCCAGCCTTCTTTTACCTGTCAGTCAGGTGTGAAGCCTCTGACCAGTCAGAATCAGTAATTATTAAACTAACTACCTGGGATAACTGAAAACACGGCCTGGATTTGGAATCGAGGTCGAGATTTGAAGAACCCTGCTATAGGCCTTCTTGATATAGGGTCAGACTGAGCTGGTATGATAAAAATTGGGTTGCGGTGTGAAAAGGGTTGAGAACCACTAATCTAGAGATCAAGTTTTTCAGCAACTACAGGATCTTATTCGCTAAAAATTGTGTGTGGGGGGGGAATGCTAAGTTTCTTTTTGAATTTCTTCGAAAAATCATGCCCAGCCAGACTTGTTTGCCTTCCAAGTATTACAATAATTGTCAGACCAATGTAGATGTAGAGATGCAGATTTTCAGAGATACCAAACTAATAAGATTTAATCTATGTTCACAGGAACTGTAGGAATTGTAGGTGCACATGTTTGCATGATGGTTCTCATTACTGATCCTGCAAAGGGACAGCAATAGGCCTAGAGTTCAGCAAAAGTGAGACGTCCGGTAAGCATTGCCCTGTGCAACTTTTTTATTTTTAAATCAATAACCAATTAAAACAAACAGCGCTGAAATCATGCTACAACAATGCCTGGTCTCCAGTTTTCATGTGTCAAACCGCACGGCTACCGACAAATTAAATAAGTCTTTTGAGAGATAAGGCTGTTGGAAGCATATTGGATAGCATATGGAGTATATTGCTTAAGATGTATTTTGGTAAAACAGGGCTGGGTGTTGTTTTAAAAATAAAGCACATTTTTGAAAAATATACTCAGGCAAAAAAAAAAAAAAAACGTCCCCTGACTTTCAACTGTTTTTACTTTCAGTAAACCTAATGTGTAAATATTTGTATGAACACTAAAAGAGTCAACACCATAAGACATAAACTAAAAATGCATGCATGCATGGAAAACGTTGTTTAAACCCTTTACAATGAAGATCTGTAAAGTTATTTGGATTTTTACAACATTACTGTTGAAATACACAGTCCTGAAAAAGGGATGTTTCTTTTTTTGCTGAGTATATTAGTCTTTGGTCTTTAGTGCTGTTCCACTTTTGCCGAATGTACTGTACTAGTAAAAGTGGGACGATACTTTTCAGGTAAAATGGGACACATTTTTATATGTAAATGATGTAGATCGTGGCAGCCTAATTCGTCGATCGCGGTCGACCAGTGTTTCTGGGTAGATCGCGATACGATAAAAAGATATGTTATTATTAGGTTATTGGTGACAAACCGGTCAATCGCGATCAGCCGAAAATAAGAAGGGAATGTTTAATGGAGATTTAAAGATACTAATTAAGTGAACAAGGAAACATTTATTTATTTTGAGCAATTGGATCTCGTGAACAAAATGTTACAATGGTTTTTTTGTGCAATTAAAGTATATGTTACCTCTATACAAAAAATCTCTGTCCCACAGAAGAGTTGTCCCTCTTGACAAAGTAAATGAATACATATAAATGTATTCATTTACATTTACCTAGGCGTGTAAAAGTATTTGCTTTTGATAGTCTAGATTCTGTCAGGTCTGCTGGTGGACGTGGTCCTTTTGTTGCCTACACAAGATAAACAAGAATGGCAGGTTCGAGGCGACTACAAGCCCTGATCTCCGGATCAGCAACAGCTTTTATGGAAAAAAGCACTGCCGAAAGACACTAATCAGCCAAACGAGCACATAAAGCAGCTATTCCATTACGTACAATATTGAATAAATAATGTGTTTATCCCACTGTTTTTATATATAAAATTTAACGCTTCATTTAAAGATTCATTTTTGTAACGCGATGTGATCATGGGATGATGCCTCTATCACCAAGCCTCTGTTTATCAGGGCCTTCAATTAAAAAAAGCTGTTCAAACAGGTTTCGACTTTTTTTTTTTGTTACCAGGGTCTTAAGCTCTGCATTTCTGGAAGGTCACGTGTGTACCTGTCTCACACACATCATCGGGAGACTGGGCGTTTTGCATAAGAAAAATGAATTACTAATTTGGGAGTGCTGTGTCTACATACAAAATGGGAACATTAACACGGCATGCGCATCCAGATCCTCGCTGTTCCTTTGCTGGCGCGCGAGGAGTGAAAGTGCACGACAGCCCCTTATTTCGGCCACGGAGCGATCAGAATGGCCGCGGGATGGCGGTACTGTACGCAAGTTCACCATATGAAAGAACGATTGATAATTGGCTCTGTGATCCCCGGTGTTTGTCTTTAAACGCACCCAAACGCGGTCTGGGTGTGCACAATACGTGTTATTTTTTTTGGAAAACAAACGTGGTCACAGCTTTAACGCAAACAAAACACATGCGGGAATCCCTGGTAGATAATTCCTGAAATTAATCTTCAGAGCCTTTGAGAGAGTGCCAGAGAGGAAAAACTCATTTTTCAGGCAGCAAGTCAGTGGCGACCGCAACGCGCAAATAAAAATGCGGAACAGAAATCGATGAGTGGAGTATCCGTGGCACGGTTATGGTTCCCTAAGAACTACTGTAACTTTATCACTATGCATGCAAATATATTATTTGTCCATCTAAGAAATATAGAGAATTACATGCTATAGCAATGGTAAAATGGTAAATGGATTGCATTTATATAGCGCTTTTCTACTCCTACGAATATAATACTATAATTCTGCTGCTATTCTATCATTGTTTGAATCGAGTCTATCCTTGTGGTTTTATTTATAATAACTAGAAAATGTGGGGGAGAAATGGAGAAACACAATGTCAATATTCTGAGGAAGCTCAGGACGAAGGAACTCATTTTGCTACCTACTAGGAGCGCCAAGTGCCGAAATCTCGCCCGAGCTCACCTTGCCGGACTGCGCCGGGGAGGCGTGACGTGTCTCATCCCACCTTTCCTGCCTGTTCACATGCACCACTTTGACAGTTCAGCGTTTAATCGGCGCGACACTCGTGGCGGCGAGTCCCCAGATCCACCTGCGTCTGGACTTTTGTGGGCTGCAGTTATTCAGCAGTAACAAGTGTGTCCGATCCATGATTTATCCTATACACAGTCTATATCGGTCGTTGAGATATCGATGCACTAGTACGACGGCTTTGTTGTTTTTTATTTCTTTCGGAGGGTGTTTATATCCATCTGGGCTTTTAATTGATTTTAAACCAGAACGTCAAAGGACACAAACATGTCCCGAAATCCAGAAGAAGTAAACAAGCTTACAGAAAGTACATATAAGGTAAGGTAATAAAGCGAAAATTGGTCATTTTGTCCAGTGGAATGTCATCGACTATTGTCATACATTGGCATCATTTTATAGTCCTGTGTAATTTAAAATTTAATTAGGCCACTGGTTCGTTTTATTTATTAAGAATTAGGCCTACCAAGAGATCGACAGTAGTGAACATTGTGTTTAAATTTAAACTTTAACTTTACCCAGCCTTTGTCGTCACTAGTAAGAGAAGTGCTGTTAATTGAAAACACAAGCTGTCGGGCGCAAGGTGTTTATTCGGGAGGGAAGGGGTAGATATACTTAATATTGTTTCTTTTCGCCATTTAACAAATGATTAGTAGAGTAGGCCTATTGGTATCGACAGCAGGCTTACGCAGCGACCACAGGTGTGTCTTTTCCCCCACTAAAGCCCTAACTGGTTCCCGGACACACCCAGTTTCAACACGATGGGACAGGAAGAACTGCACATGAACTCGCGACGCCACCCCACCGTGATTTTAAGCTCAGACGCACATGAACGCAACATATGTCACGGGTTGTTCTTTTTCAAATCCCCTTCGGCTCTTCCTTCAGCGATCTTAATTAATCTGAACTGAAACCGTGTACCTGGATAAGGGCGTGTCACTATGCGTAAACTGTGATGATGACTATTTCCATGTTGTCAACATTCTGAGTATGAGAAAAATGATCTGACTGACGCGAATACATTTAACATCTACTGATCTAACCATAAATATATAGGCGACACGTAGCGCTTGCCTTACCCTGCCAGAACAAGTATGGGGAAGTTGTGAATGAGATCAGGTGCATTTCGAGAAGTTCAAATTATGAAACCTTCTTTAAAACTTCACTTTTAATTTTCTTGAATTTCTTTTTTCATTTTAGAGCTTCTTAAGGTGCAGTCAGACCTGGAGTTTCATATATTCAGAGCGTAGAGGGTTTAATCTCACAGAACTCAAGAGATGACATATGAGCAGTTTCCATGGAAACAGAGTGGCACTTTCATGTATGTGATATGTCCATCCAGCTCTGTGCACAGTACAGGGTTATGCTTGAATATAACAGTAGAACAGGACTTGAAAAAAAACACAACTGAATGAATAATCGTTTTTAGCAACAGTAAACAATGTTTTTATTTTGAGAATTTTTAAAAAGACCTGCAAGCTCTATTTAATATCTTTGTGCTGGACACAACTGCTTGTGTGTTTTTCTTTCTCAACTTCTAAATCATTTTATGGAGAAAGAGACACAAAGAACTGTATATCTTGATCTTTTCTTGTCAAATGTAATTGCCACCTGCTTTACACACTTGTGTACTTGGCTGACCAACTTCAACTATTCTTAAACTGACAAGGACCTGTTTTTCACTGGGTTAACTTCTTAAGTTTGTATGTTACCAGTAGAGAAAACTAATTCATATAAAAGCAATATAAAAGAACTTTAACGTCCTAGTTGAGGCTGTCACCATGCGGAATCTTGTTTGTACATGCAGCCGTCGTATGACAGAAGAGCACATTTTTACATGTGATCTAGAAGCTTCTGATTCTCCCTGACAGACAGACTTAGGTCAGCTAAACCCCCTTTTTTTCCCAAACTGCTGAATTTTTGGAACTTCGGGCTAATTATTAACAGTTTTATTGCAACACGCATCATCTGTGTTCGGAGGTTTGGCTTTTTAATAACATATATTTCTTTGTACTATAGTTTTTTTAATGATTAATAGTTTTATTCCACTAGAGATATGTCCTTCAGAGATCCAACAATCCAGTTTTGTCCTCACATTTTTGCCTCTCTTCACTCCCGTCACTCTGTTAAGTCCTGTTGTTCCTTAAAGAGGGCAGTTATGACATCACATGTATTGGGGGGGGGGGTTGCTTTTTTCCATTCCACCTCAGGACGGTATAGGTTATGGACTTTATAAGTGAACAAAAGGGTCCCTCCTATTAACTGCACATTCAGGTTACAAACCTTTTTCCTGAAAAAGATGCCACCCGTATTCAAAAGTTAAATACCTGGTGTTACATTCATTCTGCCTGCTGCTGTACTTTCGGATCCCACAGTCTTCCTGTATAGGTGACGCCTTCCTGAAATATGAGACAGGTCATTCTCCCTTTTTATGCTGCTGCTTCTTTGCACAAAGTGACTTCTGTTAGCTTTATTTAAAAACAGTCGGGCTCGGTCACGCAGAATATCGTCCCCATTTGTCACCAGAACATCACCAAGGAAGTCAATGCAAAGAATAGGATTGTTTGTTTGCTTGTTTGTTTGTTTGTTTCAGTCTGAGTGGGAGTATTTCTCTGTTATTTGTTGTGGCCTTTATGGCCCCCAATTTAAAATATCTATTTTGTTAAAAATTGCTTGATATTTAAAGAGTGAAGACATTAGGATATGTATATGTGTGGAATTTTGTTAATTCCCGCAGTTTTACAGCATATGGATGAGGAAGACCTGTGATTCTTGTAAGATAAATACTTGTACACTGTCAGGAAAATTATTACCAATTTGTACCTTTGAGGGTACAAATACTTGTCACTGGGGCTGTACCTTCAAGGACCTGCAAAGTGTACCCCACCTGTAGGTAAATGTACCTTTCAAGGTACAGAAATGTACACTGAGGAACATTTTTGTACTATTGTGAGTACATTAATGTTGTTTGTACCTTGGGGTACAAAACTGTACCTAGGCTGTACCCTTTTTTCTGACAGTGTTACTGCTAGGAAGCCCGTATAACCGGCTGAGACCCCACTGGGAGCATGTAGGAAATGCTGACCATTGTTCCTGTATGCTATCCTCTCCCATGTCCTTGCAGAATGTCATGGAACAGTTCAACCCAGGGCTGCGGAACCTGATCAACCTGGGGAAGAACTACGAGAAGGCTGTCTCTGGTAGGACAACCCTTCATCTGTTGCACCTGTACTCCAGGGTCTTTCAAAGTGGCTGCAGAGCTAGAGGCTATTTTACCTATAGGTCATATATACAGTCTGTAAGCACTTGGTTACGCCTTACATTAACTGCACCTTCATAAAGCATTCATTACACATCAATAGAACATTCAGTGCATTGTCATAATGCATTTATAATGAATTTATAGAACACTCATAGTCAGCAAGTATCTATTCCTTAACATCCTAAAGTACCACAACAGCTTTAATATATATTAATAACAAACATTTTCAGATTAAATTATTATAATGTTTGTTATAATCATATAATGTTTGTTTTTAGTGTATATTAAGACTGTTAAGGTATGTTAGGATATTAAGGTGTACTTGCATGCTTCTTATGAATACTCTATAAATGTATTATGTAGGGGCACTGAATGTTCTATGAATGTATTACAAAGGCATCATGAAGGTGCAGTTAATGTAAGTGTATGTTTATTAACTGATACAGGAGTGCTCTGCCATATATGTGAGTTTCTTTACCATCTGTTGTAAAAGTACATTATTCCATTTGTCGCATTGTATTTTTTGCTTGTTTTTATTACTCTGCAAAACTTAACACCCCCCACCAGCAGCCCAGTATGAAAGTCAAGCACAGGTATCTGGATGGCGAGAGAAAGCTGTCACTTTATGCCCATATTCTCAAGGGGGCCAGACAGATTTGTGCCTTTTATTAGTCGTGATGTGTGGAAGGAGGACTCACAGAAACACAGCTGAGCCTATTCGCCCTTCTCGCAGCCATGACCTTGGCCGGAAAAGCGTACTTCGATGCCGTCTCAAAGATAGGGGAGAATGCTGCAATCTCTCCTGTCTCCAGGGAGCTAGGTGAGTATATTTCTCTGGATGTCGACAGCCTTTACTGTGCTTTGGCTGGGCGTTAATGACCTTCGCCGTCTCAGGTCTCAGCGTTAACGACCCTCACCGACCAGAAGGCTCTGTGTCGATGACCTTCACGTACAGACAGCTATTGTGTCAGCACTGCAGCTGCCTGACCTCCACGGCACGTTCTTCCCTGCTGTTTAGCTCTTGGCACTTTGTCCGCAGCACATGATAAGACCAAATTGGCGGTTGATGTTAGCGCAAAGCTAATGGGGTTTTCAGCTATGGCACCAGTCTAGAACTATCAGTAATTACGCCGAGGCTAATATCAGCACCACCTGACCTTTTATGTGTTTTTTGATACGGGAGCCCAAGCCATGTTGTGCTTTCGTTGCGGCCTCGCTGCATCAGTCAGCGATTAGGCGACTTTGTAGAAAGGGAGGCTCAGATCACTGCCATGGCACCAACTTTGCTAACAAAGCTCGCTTCTGCTTGTGCGAGCACTTCTAAGACAGACCTTAGCTTCTTCTCGCTCGGTTGGTAGACCTCCAGTAATTGACAAGTTAGCTCCCTTGAGAATGGCTCTGCCTGACATTACAGAGAGGAAAGAATTTGCTGGACAGGGAGCCAAAGTCAGCTATCAAAATCCACAGCCACAGAGGATTACGTTGAATGATCTGGCTTCAGACTAGAAGGAGAAGGTCCCTGTAGCTTTAAAACACACAGACTAGGTTCAGTGGGTGTGTGACACACACGTACACGTTGTTGTGTAAAACGCACGTAGACTGTACGTCTCTCACGTCTTTTGTGAGGCCTGTGAGCTCCAGTGGTTTATCGGCTTGAGGTACAGTACAGTGTTGTATACTCAATACTAAGGCAAACATTTGACTAACTTATGGTAAGTAAGAATTCTATGTACTTGTACTTACCTACAAATTTGACTTAGAATTACGGAACGGATCTTGTTCATAACTGGGCAATTGTCTGTATTGCCAATGGTGTCCAGAGAGTAAAAGTCCAGACCGGGATTTTGTTTCAACCAACCAGTTGCGTACTCTGTGACTGTGACTCTTTATGCTCAATTAGTTGGTTGAAACAAAATCCCGATCTGGACTTTTGCTCTCTGGACATGAATGATCCAACTCTGCTGGTGCCACATGGCAGATGTTTTGAAATTGCGCAGCCATATATGTCACATGGCCCCTTTCCTGCCAGGAAAATAAAGGTAAAGTGTAAACAAAAAGCCGGCCCCTGTCTGTCACAGTCAGATACTTTCGCCATGCAGCCATACTGCTGCTGTCCGTGACGGAGCATAGAACCGTGACCCTGCCGAGAAGCAGGGCAGTAATGCTGTAACGCCGCAATTCCCCTCAGTCGACATAATGTGATGTCAGCAATCATGTCTCTTTCTCTGGCTTTTTGCCAGCTACCCTGATGTGGCCGAAACACCCCAGCAGTGGCGGGGCGGCCTTCCTGTTACAGAAGTTTAGCAGCTGCCAATCATCACTGGCACATGTTGGAACGAAATGGCTTGAGTGTTTGATTTAAGAATGCTAGTTTTGATTTAATTAACACTGTATTTTTTTTGTCTTATTCCAAATAATGCATGACACTGCTGTTGTTTTGGTTCAGCATTTTTGTTCCCTTATTGTTAGGTGGAACCGAAAAGATATTAGGCAAATATTTACAATATTTATAATAGTTCAGGCCTGGTACCTCACCCCTTCTGCAATACATTTGGAGCGATGCACCGTCGCATACCTTTTCGGTCGATCGCTGGTAGCAGCGCGGGGCTCTGGACGTTGCCTAGATACCTCGCATCCGTGCCAGCAGCAAGCTGTGTACGCAAAGCAGACTGAACCACGAGCAGAATGCAAATGTGGATCAAGGCTCCACACTGTTTACTTACTCAAAGTTCAGCCCATTTCTGACGGGAGAGTTCAGATCTGTGTGCGATGGGAATCTGTGTGCGTGGGCAGACTGTTGACCTTCACATGCGGCCTCTCTCACCGTGTAGTAGGCACTTGTCAGTATATTTACTTATAATTATGATTAATTGCCTGTATGAAAGTAATTCATACAGCGTCGACACATTGGTTGGCTGGGGTAGCCCAGCTGTGGCACTGAGCAGCTTTGCTGGCCCCCACCTGCCCCCTTTTCAGTGGCCACGCCTCCACCTGGCTTTTCATCAGACTTCAGTGGGGACACTGCTCAGCCCAGGAAGTGACATAGAGGAAGGGGCTGCGATTATGTTGCGGCTTATTAGCCGAGAGGCTCAAGGTCGGCGTGTCAGATTATGCAGATCGGGGAGCATTAGCGCGCTCTATGGAGCTCCGGGGAACGATCTAGCACTGCGGATGTGAACTCCAGGGTTCAATGGCCAGTGGCTGTAAACTGATATGTTGTGTGTTAGCAACTGTACGGTTAACAAACTTTAACAACAAGCCTGATGTGTCCGTCTCCTGTTGGCACAATCGCATTATTACAAGTTTCCTCAGTACCTGTTCTCTCATTCGTATTTCAAAACATGAACGTCTGGTCTACGTAATGGAGCTTCCCTTTTAAAGCCCTACTGACAACCTGTTTCCCCGCAGGGGTTGTGTTGATGGAAATCTCCGAGGTTCACCGGAACGTTCACCTTGAACTGGAGGAGAACGTAAGCGCCGTCCTTGTGTTCAGTGTGCGCTCAGTTGCGCTGCCTAGCCATCCACTCCACCCAATAAAACAAACACAATGGCGAAGACCCCCCGAGCTGTTTATAGACCACGGTAATGGTAGTCTCTTTATGATTACGCAGGCCCAAAGTAAAGGAAAAAAAAACGCAAAAGGCTTGAGCAAACAACGTACGGGGTGCAGCTGTTTGGTTATTTTGTATCTGGCGTGATGGGGAACAGGTTTGAGCATGCCCGACTGACGGCCCCAGGGCATCTGCAGGCACACACATCAGTACACACGCACACACACACCAGTACACAGGCACACATTTGTGCAGCAGGATCTGGAATCTTCAACAATACAAGTTATTCAGGCTGAACAGAACTGGCGTAATTTCACTGAGTTGCCGGGGTGGCAGGGTTCTGATTCTGCTGTATGAGTCCCGACTCAATAGCTTCTGAGGGGGGGGGGGGGGTTAAGGTAAAAACAGTGCTGGTCCCCTCTGCCTTATTTGCATCCTCAGTTTGTATCAAGATCAACGATGCAAATCGAATTATAAATCATCGTTTATTCTTAAGATCGAAAAACAGATTCTGCGTCCACCCAGTGTCAGCCAGTATATTGCGGTCTGTCACTGGCTCATCCGAAACGAAACTGCATTTATCAGAAATAGCATTAAAACGAAGGCCAACAAAGGGAGAGGCTGCTGTGGAAGGTGGCCGTCAGTGTTTGTCCTACTCGGTGTGTTACCTCCACACTCCTCATTATGTCTTTAGCCATTTCCTCATGGTTCCTGTCTCTTGCAGTTCCGAAGGTTTCACAAAGAGATCCTCTTTGAGCTGGAACGGAAGACAGACATGGATGTAAAATATATGAACGTGAGTTGGCAAGAGTCACGTGTGTTACTAATGCATTTTACAGGATAGTGTGAAGGACTCTTCTTTTTCTTGGGGAGAGAGAGAGTGTGTGTTTATGTGTGGTTCAGTCATACACATGTGATAAAAACCTGCTATTTTGATGTTGTGGGGACCATTTTTTCAGTCCCCACAGAGGGAAATTCAATTTTATAAAAATCTGTAACTGCAATCAAATATCTTAAAATGTCAAATTTTGATTGGTTACTTATGGTTAAGGTTAGGGCTGGGTAGGGGTTAAGGTTGTCGTTGTTGGGATTTAGGGTTTTGCGCTTAGAAATGAAAGAATGATCCCCACAAAGATATGAGTACAGATCTGTGTGTGTGTGTCTGTGTGTTTGCATAGATCACATTTCAGGACCAAATTGTCCTCAAAGTGCAGTAAAACCTGAAATGTCCCTACTTTTGGGAACATCTTTTGAGATCCCCATTTGGATAACCTCAGTTTTATAAAAATCTGAGAATGCAATCAAAAAAGTAAAAATGCCAAAAGTCTTGTATTTGGGTTGTTTACTTATGGTTTAGGTTAGGGCTGGGTAGATCTCTCTCATCAGTGGCCTTCGTGTGCCCGTCTCAAAGGGGTCTCAAAGAGGACTTTGTATCCCTCACAGGCCACATTCAAGCGGTACCAAACGGAGCACAAAATAAAGCAGGACTCACTGGAGAGGTCCCAGATGGATCTGAAGAAGCTTCGCAGGAAGAGTCAAGGGAAGAATGCCACTAAATACGAGAGCAAAGAGAATGAGGTGAGCATGAATCGTGCATATTGACCTGCAGTAAGGTTAAGCACCATTACAGGACCACCAGGCATCTGGAAAACTGCTTTCCAGACCATTTGACCCATGTCACTTTCCTTATGAATGTGGCGCGTACCAGATCCCTACAGGTCAGCCAAATTTGGACAGAATTGACTCTCAGTTTGGGCAGCTGCCAGCCTTGGAAATGAAAAAAAAAGCGTAAACATGAATCTGACTGTGCCGGGCAGCTTTTTACAGAGTCTGTTCGACCTTTGCTTTCCAAGATGTCCAGTTATAATTGTGTACTAATTTTCAAGCATTTTTCTGTGGGTTGTGTTAAGTAATGACATCTACCAAAATGCACAGAAAACTATTGTTTTTGTTACAACATAGTGTCTTGATTTCTTATTATCAGTCTGGTTTTGCTGGGGATAATGGGAACCAGTTTATCCCCATCACTGACAGGAGACATGTCTGTTTGAAATGATTGGTCTGCACCGCACCTCCCTGACTCCCCGTTTCACTCAAGCTCTTCTCTTGTTCACCATGGAAACCCTGCAGTGGAAAAAAGGAAGAGACAGGGGGGTTATAATTTAGAGAGAATCGGCTCTGAGTTTCCGTGCTGTCGGCTAGGAGATGCTTAGACCGAGCGCCACTCCCTGCCTGTTCGACATCTCTAGTGGCTGGTTTGTGTGTTTGATGGGGCAGCTTTGACTGGGTGCTGGCATATGATCATGCGTAACGTCTTACACAAGGAAAAGCAGAAGTGAACCTGCAACGTTACATGAAAGGCTGTTCTAGAATTTAAAGTAACGTTTTTTAAAATTAAATATTAAAATAACGCATTGATTTACTACCATGATTCGCTTGCCTACATGCGCGGTTATAGAAAATGAATCAAGACTGTCCTGACCAATCAGATTCAAGAATTCACAATATGAATAATTTTAGTGTGTATATATATATATATATACTAATATATATTATGTATTAGTGTTTGGATGCTGTCTGCTGTAATCACCTAATGAAGAATCAGTGACATCTGACACATCATGTCTTATGTGGTTCTCATTATATTACACATACCTATGTTACAAGGGACCTTTAATGATAGACGGACTTCTGGTGTCTCCCGTGGTGCGAGTGTTAGTGCGAGTGTTAGTGCAACTGGTAGTGCGACTGGTAGTGCGAGTGGTGCTCAGGTTAGCACTAGAATGGCACTCACTCTGTCTGCTTGGCCTTTACCCACAGTGTGCGGAGACACTGACCTCTCGACAGATGGAGATGCAGAATTTTGTAGCGGACGGCTGCAAAGAGGCACTTCTGGAGGAGAAGAGGAGGTTCTGTTTCCTGGTCGACAAGCACTGCATCCTCACCTACCAGATCAGCTCCTTCCATCACAAAGTGAGGGCGTGTTAGTGATTGTGACACAGTTCCTATGTCATTTGATGGACATATGTTAGTCTGTAACCCTGTTGCTATGATGCCATTGCCATAGTCTGATGGACATAGGTTATTCTGTGACACTGTTGCTATGACGCTGTTGCTATGATGCTGTTGCTGGGATGTCTGACTGACAGGCAGAGGAAATGCTCCTGCAGAAGGTCCAGAGTTGGCAGGACAAGTGCAGCGACGCCACCATTGTGCCAGACAACATCCTGTCATTAATCGAGGGACTGCGCATACCGGTGTCATACACGCCCCAGCCATCACCCATAATGGAGCGCAGCAACAAGGTGGGTTCAGCGCTCTCCTCCTCATCCTCATCTACATTATCTTCATCATTGCCAGCATCACAGAAATTATGCTGTATAGTATTATTGACAGAGGTGTTAATAGTCTTCCTAATATTACTAGAATACAGTACAAATAAATTTGTAGCAGTGAATAGAAAGCTGAAGGAAAATAATAACTAAATCACTCCCTCCTGCCTCTTTTGCGCTAGAAGCCCTCAGACACAGTGACTCTGCCTCCAACCCCGCCCCTGAATGCCAACGTCAGCCCACTGGCTAACATATTCAAGCCAGCAAAGGACGTGGCCAATGCTGACAGTCCTGCAGGCAGGTCTTTCTCTCCATCGCTGCCCATTTTCATCATGATGCTACCCAGGGAACAAGGAAGAAAATAATCATCATTTGTTTAGCAAATGATAACTTTGCTGTCTTTACATTGCAATGTAACTGTACTATAAAAGCTTTAGTAGACTATTGATTTTATCTAGACGTGTTTATCTAGGGTTTACTGCATGACATCAGGTCAGTACAGGGATTTGGTGTCCAGGCCAATGTGCTGAGTCCTTGTTCCTGTAGAACCTGCAGGCCGTGAGGAGGGCAACCTCGCCCGATCGACCTCCCTGACCTCCGGGCTCAACCTGCTGAAGCGGCCCAAGGTCCGTACCATCTTTCCACACACGGGGGAGGGCAGCGAGACTCTGCTGAGCTTCCAGGAAGGTGCCATCATCACTCTGCTCATCCCAGACGAGAAGGACGGGTGGCTGTACGGGGAGCTGGAGAAGAGCAAGCAGTGAGTATATGCTTGGCTCAGGCAGGCAGGGCTGGCGGCGTGACCCTGCACCTCGAACCGCAGCTGAGGACACTATGAATCTTGTTGGGAAAGCCCAACTGGGAGGGAGGAGAGTTTCCAGAGAGCAGGGTCCCCACTCAGAAGACAATTTAACCACGGTCGCAGTGTCGCTTCCCTGCATGATCTAGTACTGCTCCCTACTGCTCACAGAACGGTTTCAGTATGGGATAAGGGAGGTGTGGGTAAGTTAGAGAATTTAACAATGACTTTATCCAAAGCGAAACACATTTGTTTTTGAGAATGAAGGTTCAGCCAGTCCTGGGAGCAATTGGGGGTTAAGAGCCTCGCTAAGGGACTCAAAAGTGAAAAAACTTTGCCGACTCAAGGATTTGAACTGGAAACCTTCTGATTGCGGGAACATGGTCCAATCCCGCTGAGCCGCACACTGCACAGGGTCACAGTGTGACATTTCTTCATGTTTGTGTCCCACAGGAGGGGCTGGTTTCCATCCTCTTACTGCCAGCCATACATAGAACCATCGACCAGCACCAGGTAACATGGGATGTCTGACACCATGTGCTTCGTGAACTGTTAATGCTGTTATTGGTTAGTGCTCCAGGGTGACTGACCCAGTCCCTCCCCCACCCACCATCTGGCCCCTCCCCCATCCCCTTTGGCCCCTCCCACCCACCTACAGGCCAGACAAGCCGGCACGCAGTAAAAGTGTGATCAACTTGACTGAGCTGGACCCCTCAGACATGTTACTCCCCCCACCAGACTACAGCGATGCAACCAGCAGGGCTGCCTCAGACAATCCGGCCCCACCCTACCCCGAAAACACGGTCAGAGTGCATGCCGGCCCCTTCCTCTCCCTACCCGATAGTCCCTCATAGTTGGTTCCCTGGTGGGCATGCAGACAAGGTCTCGCTGAAGCAGGCTACTAGGAGTGTGTTAATTCACATCCTGGGTCAGCGTGCCGAATGAGAGACGGGCATCATAGTAGCGACCCGTGTGACGGACTCGCATTTCCACAAGTGCAAAACCGTCAGCCAGAGCTGAGGCCGAGTATAACGTGGGTGATTGTGGGGGTCACAGGCTGTGTGTGTGTTAGTGTGGTGTGTCAAGGTACCGTCTGCTGCGAGCATGACTGTTCATCATCCCCGCATGCGTACAGTATTTATTAGATTTTGTTTGCTTTATTTACTCTGCTGCTTTTCAGGCGAAATCCAGCATAATACACACTCCAGCTAAACAAACAGGGAAACAATAAAAACTACTTCCTTATTCCCGCTTCCTAAGAACTCTGTTGAAAGAGTGGGTGGTGAGCATTTGTACTGTTACGTTTTTATTGGTGGTGAGGGGGTGAGAGGTGTATAGCGCCACCTAGCAGACCTGGCTCTCCTGTCTGCATCCCTCACCTGCCCACATCCCCGTTTGTGTGTGATGTCAGAAGGACCACGGCCTCCCTCACAGATCCTAGGGTGTTGGCTCCATTGAAGGTAAAATGGGCCGTTCTGCACAGGCTGCAGTGTAGCCTCACTTTCTGTAAGACGCTGCTGCCCCCTAGTGACTACATTGACTAACAGCTCTGTAAATCAATTTCTTAACGAGTCTGTGCGCATGTCAGTTGTGAGTACATATAGATTTCAAAGATTGTGTCAAGAGCTCACATCAGACCCATGAGTGAAAAATCACCCCTTTTTTATACGAGGACTGCTAAAATGTATGAGATTTCAATAAAATTAAAAGAATTTTCCAGTTAAACTCTTTGTGTGTATATATAAGACACTGTTCCAATATAGTATGTGGACAAAACAAAATATGGAATGGGGTGGCATTTCAGGATGGTCTGGATTCCTTCTGCCCTGCATCTTGTGACTAGACAGTCTACATTTCTTATTATGCATACTTGAGAACTTGCACAATAAGGCCCAGGACTTTAAACTTTTCACCCAATCATATGATGCCACTCCTAGCTTGTTTGTCCAAACGACAGCATCTATGCTTAGGATTCTGCCCTTAAAACTAGCGTGTAAGCTGATCTTTTCGCCTCAAAGGCTAGTATTTTATACTGTATGTCTATCATAACAGGTAGTATCCAGCTGATATTTCTGCCATATTTATGTGTTTTTCAGGAGTCACAGCACAATGGCATTGCAAAAGTCCCTTTCTTGGCGTAAGTAAAATTAATGTGAAAATGTTTTGACTCTAATTGGCCTCATTGTCGGAGTGGTTGACTCTTAACACTTTTTTTTTTTTACTTCATAGGGGAGGGAATCCCTTTATTACTGTCAAGCTACGGCCAACAGTCACCAACGACAGATCAGCTCCAGTCATTTAAAGATCAGAGGCTGCAGGACCAACACCCCAAATCTGTTGCATTATTGCAGCAAATGTCATCAAATCCCTGAGGCTTCAGGGTGGCACCAAAACCCTGGTTAGCTGGTGAGAGTTCAGGCTACTTTAATGATGCTGAACTGGGTGGGATTTCAGAGTGTTCAATAGAATTTTTGTATTTGTACACCTGTTTTATTTATATTTGATACATATACACCTCAGACTGTTTGCTCAATCTGACTTAGGGAGAAAGATTATTTATATACTTTTAAATACAGATTTATATTTTCTACATATCACACTTGTTAATTGTACACAAGCATCACCTCACCCTGTTAGCATAAGTGCTATACAGTATGTATCAGTTTAGATCTATCTCTGCATTTGACTTGTAGCGGCGATAAGACCCTTGAAGAATGTGTACAGAATGGGACATGATTCAGTCTGTGTGAGTCCATTATTGCTATTGGGCCTTCAGGGACCCCATGCAGCCAGTCAACGTAGTTTGCAGTGATCAATTATTGGTAACATTGTATCAGGATATGCATTTGTGAAATATATCCGTTGAGGTGTTTCTACTACAAATGATCTTACACTGTCTAATAAATGAAATACAACCACTTCTTGTTTAATGACAACCTTGGTCAGCCACCACTGGGAAATATGTTAGTTTTTAGTTTTGTTTTTTAACACAAATTATAAATCCCACCAATGCAAGCATTGAGATATTTGAAGTAGAATTTACAAAATGTCATTAAAAATGTCAACTTTATGAAGGAATAAAAGAAATTGAGTATGGAAGACTGAAGTCATGCGCACAGTCAGAGTCAGGCCTAAGCTACCATGATTTTTACTTAACCTGATTGTTGAAAATGAATGTGTTGTGAAACGAGGAATGGTTGTAAGCAGCCCTATTAAGGATGATGCAGACTGTTCAGCTTTGTCGTCTACTGAAGAAATCATTTGTCTTCCCAACTGTTCTATTTTCCATTGTTTGCACATTGTAACATTTAAACTAATCTGTGTATGTAACTTTACCACAGCACAACTGGGGACACGTCTGGAGGCTGGTAAATTCTGTAAACATTTGTTGTAAAGATAAAATAAATTCACATCCAGCAATTTCAAGAATCTAATACCAAGTTATACATCCGAGTTCAATAAGTTCAATCAGATGAAACATGAAGCACAATTTTCCATCCAAAATCCCAAATAAAACTAAAGCACTCTGAAGTCAAGGCTGTGGATACAAATTTTATTTTATTGTATTATATTTACATTCATATAAACAGGATTACATTCATAAGTTTGTACTTTGCTTACAGGGTGATAAAGGGAAATACATATTCCATCTAGAGGCGATATGGAACGGCAGAGTATTCATGAACTCAGAATGACTCCAGAGAGGAGGTTAATGCTGCTGTTTGGAAAAACAAAACATCACAACCATGTGATCCTGAGAGGAAGGATAGTAGGTGCCAGCAAGGCCTTAGCAGCAACATAGAGAAGAAAAATGATGAGACAGAGGCTGAAAGCCACTCTGCAAGATTTGGTCTCTCTCTCATTCTATCCCAACAATCTCCTGACATTTGGGTACAAAACAACCCAGCTGAGCTGAAGGATGACAGACGCAGCCAGACATGGCCACCACCAACCCCAACTGAGTACAGTAAGTGGTAGTGATCCCTAAAACGTCAAAAAACAGAGTGAAGGTTGCCATGGCAACAGAAGTGTCACAGGGGGGGAGAAAAAAAAACCTTCCAGAATTTCTTCCAGCTGCAGCCAGCTGAAAGTAACATTTATTCTTAGGGTGGATTAAATGTGCGCAAGTCCAACTGCAAATATATGCAAATCATTTCTGAAATGTATTTTTTTAATCCCATATTATTTCTGGTAAGATGTGATGGGGAAGAGAATGATTCAGTACAACTAAGGCACCAAAACAGTGACAAACAGCTAGGAATTTGACAGGTAATTTTAATCTAAATACAGACTTGTGATGATAGAATACTCATCTTAAACTGCTTGATCATATTGCTTCGAATCTCTGGGAAACATATGGCAGTGTTTGTGTGGTAGAAAAAAAAAATCATCTGTGAAATGCCCAAACCGCAGTTTGGTCCCACTACCCAAAGGTGGCGCCACAATTTGGACATCGCCTCTGGCGCAACGCAAGGCAGAAGATGATCCCAATGGGGAAGAAGAATATAGCACACAGGAGCCCTAAGCAAGTGAAGTCATCCTCCAGCACGCCAACTCTGAGAAAGTGAAACAGGGGCCTTAATGCAACACCCCAACAAGGAAGTGGTTTTCAAGACATTCTAGTTACTTATTGCCATGTTAGGGCTGGTTCCGTGCTACGGAAGCATCTTATTCAGTTTGGAAATGCCAACCAAGTCCCCGTAATCAGTGAAGGATCCTACCCTATATTAACAACTCCTAAGAGCAGAAGAATCACTTTTGGGTATTTCCCCTCAGAACTGCCAGTATCTGCACCCCTCCCAACCCATTCTGTCACACTGACCATACCTGCAAGCCGGGCATCCTCCCACCACCACTACAGAGGGTTGGATGATCGTGTACGTGTTGGAGTAATTCGGTTGCTGGCCAATAGATGGCAGCTGTGAGCACGCTGCAGAACATAAGCACATATCAAGGCGTCATCTTGAAGTGACCCAGGAAGGGCAAAGGTACATTAACTGTTCAAAATTACACACATAATTTCACTGCTTGGCCAACGCTGCAATCCAAGTCATCTCCAAGTGATAAACTATAAACATCTGGAAATGCTACCAAAGCAAACCAGGCTGAGAAAAACATTAACAGCGGACAATTTTATAAAAAAAGGTGAAATTTAAAAAAAACAATGATTCGTTTAAATTCAAAAGACACCACAATCAATAATGGCCACGTGGAAGACATCTTGAAACAGTATGAGATCTATAACAGTAGACTCTTCCAATTATGAAAAGAAAACTTCGAGAAGTGACAGCGATGAACTATAAATACCCGCTACTTGCCTGGCCCGTTGGGATATGGATATGGCAGGAGAGGCGGTTGATAGCCTTGCGGCGGCGGGCCAGACGTGCGGATCGCTCCATAGTTATGCTGTGGCTGCTGCCCGTATTCATATCCCCCAGGGGCGACGCTGTAAGCAGGGGGTCTGTCTTGCACCAGAGGCTTGCTGTCCATGTTGCTGGAGGTATTCCCCCTTCTGCTTCGATGTTCCCTATACGGAAAAAGCCTGTGTTTGTTTCTGATAAAATATAAAAAGACGACCAAAAAAAACTTTACCATCCACCCTCTCAAGCACAAACTTTCAAATCAGGTCACTCCGCTTAGTTAACATGGCAGGGGGGAAGCACAGCTCAATTGGCAATCACTTAACATTTTCGCCACGTTTAATAACCCATTAATCATTATCTGTTTTTACCCTACAAAATCATAATTAATGAGAAGGTTTGCAATTACCTACGTAAAACTTAAAAGATCGCTTTACCTGCCGCGTCTTCAGTCACAGGACAAAAATCATGTGATAGCCGAACTAAAGAGGAAGCCGTTCTTAAAGCCATAGGGGTCTCTAGCGCAAGCTGCGTTCAGATTCAGTCATTCAAGACATATTTTTGACAAACTTCATTTTGAAATCTATATTGACGTAAAATATATAAGCCCACAGCCACAATCAGACAATGTTTTGTGCTTCCATTTAATTTTATCGGACTGTATATTCTGTCAGACACTGGTATGACAACGATGGTTTTGCACTGTTAATCTTTAATTTAATCTGCTGTGGGATTTCTTAACAAATATGCATATACTTCCTTTTAAGAATATTGTGATGTTTTAAAGCTAATTTTTGCTTTATTTTACATTTAGGCTTTGTTTTGGGTTTCAAAAATATCCGTCCAATCAACCATCTTTAACAGTTCGTGCACTGCAGGTACTCGGGGATGGGGGCTGCCGTTAATATGAACTCCAGCGTTTACGTGTTTCATGTGCGTTATTTTCAGGTCAATTTCAAGCACGTTGGTTGAGACAGAGTTACTTAATTTTAGACAATTAAAATATTAATTTAAAACTCAGCCTTTCACGAGATCGAATGTACAATCCCGATTCAGATAACAAAGCAGCAGGCCATATAGATCAATGTCCCATATGTATGTACTCTGTGTTTGTTACTAATATGGTAAAATGCGAGTTCGAATCTGCTGTTAGGCTACTAAGCCTAGTGTAAGTATCCATTTTAGGCGTTCACTACAGTTCAGGTGACAGCGAACTATAAAAGTGGCGTATGTGCTTTATAAGTATTTTAATTGGTTCCTAGTTCCCTGAACCAGCCATTTAAACGTCTCTTTGCCAATGTCATTACGGGATCAATGATGTGTTTTCTTTGCTTCTTAACAGGAAGACTTACCTGTACCAGTTCAGTGCAGTTTTTGTTTGTAGAATTCTCGCGTTAAAATTTTAGTAACTGCCCGTAAATATTAAACTGACTTCGTGCATCCACTAAACATGAACAATCTTATCTGCATCCAAGTCCAAATCATGATTGTACTGAAATGAAATCTCAATGCAATTTCACCATTTTGCCACTAGATGTCAGAATAACTCCACTTTTGATACACATGTTCAGGATGAAGCAGTTTTTGAATTAACAGTAACTTGGCTTCACAAAGAAAATGCACATGAATGCAAGTAGGAAATGCAAAGCGTATCTGGTCATTTTTATGTTGGTGTCAATAATAGTATATTATTTATTTGCTTATCAGATGTAGGGTATACAACTAATGATGAGTTCAAGTGTTTGGTGTAGAAAAATAGGTAAAACTTAATTTTGTTCTATACTTCTCTAGTTTCCATTTTCCATTTTGTATTTAAATATATTTATTCTCCCTTACACTTTATCCATTCATGTTTGCATGGTTGTATAAATATCCGTGTCTTCGTGCCAAAATCAAGAGGCTCAGCTTTTGATAGTTATTGGGAAAATGCTATTCGAGCAGATATGCATAAAACAGACCAAATCTGAATGGGCTTTAATTTTTATATGTAAAATATATTCTTGTATGGTAATAATAGACAAGGTAGGCCTGCAGTTCCCATTTATGAGGTTAAAAAGCATCTTCAGATGTGTGTGTCCATGGACTGATGCCTCCCTCCCAGTCACTGACTTTCAGTACTCATCTCTTTCCCCCTCCTCGGTCTTAGTAAAACTGCGTCAGGGCCGAATCACATTTCTCGGGGTGTGTATTTCTGACGGGTTGATGCTGAGTCTCAGCGCGGAGTTGCAAGCCATGCAATCCCGTCCTCCGTCCGCGGGCCCCGGCTGAAACCCGACTCGGCGCCGCCCGGTGCCAGCGGAGGACGCCCTTCCATATATGTACTCAGCCTATACTCTGAGCTCCGGATTACCATATGGGACTCAACTAAATCTGGTGGTGCAATTTGTCTGAGCCGGACAGTCCCAGCTTTAAGCAGTAGCTTGCGTCATGTATTCATCTGAGCTTATGCACAATTTCTTTGCAGCAATTTTATTTTAAGACGTAACATAATTTGGCTTTTTGCTGATTAAACTAGTAGAAGTAATTTATAAATAACATTTACAGTTTACAAGACAGTAAGGAGGCTGTATGTGACACTGTAAACATCATCATAAGCAGTTCATGCACTGGCTCTGTTATATAACTTAATAGGCTGTATCTTACATTATTCATTTTTGTTTTATATTAACACAAGTATTGAAGTAATCAATAATAAATTTAGCAAAGCATCTAAAGCAGTGTTTCCTGATCCAGCCTCCGGGGACCCCCTGTCAGTCCACATTTTTGCTTCCTCCCAGCTTCTGGTACATGGAATGTCTGAGGGTACCCAAGGACCGGATTAGGAAACACTGATCCAAAGGAATTGTGAAGGGCCCAATTCCCCCGGGAACAGGCTCACCCATTGTTTGTATCAGCCATATCCCAGAGAATCCCTGAGCAGATGAGTAAAATGAGTACAGTCTGCGATATTTCGATATTAGCATGAGTGAATACAATATTATATATCTGAGTGGGACCTCCCCAAGTTCTTTGTTATTCGTATTTTTTTCCTCAAAAATTACGCGTTACTGGTAAACGGTCTCTCTTGGGTCTATTTACATTTCTTTTTCCTGATTTAAAAAAGTTTAAACCCTTTAGTGTAGTCTAAAAGCTCAGCGTAGAAATTAAAAATCATATGCAGCCATCAGAAGGCACTGTTCACAACATCTTTGTCGTACAAACGGATGACAATATTATCGACCTCCCACACTCGGAGGCTAAAGTTTTAAAGATGAAAATGAGAGCTTCAGACCCAAGAAATCGTCACGAATAGCCGCAAAAGACTAATTGTATCCATAACAAAAGAAAAAATCGAGGGGAAAAGAAACCTTTAGAGTGATATATAGAACAACCTTGTCATGTATTAATTACTGCAGTCGTCCATTTTATCCGAACGATTGAAACTTCCCCTTTTCTGTAACCGAAATTCACGTAAAATTTACCGAGGAAGACCCCCCTCCACAATCCTGGTCGGCAAAGTTATCCTAAGCCACGCCCGGCTCCAAGCTCGAGCACTTGCCCATGGAAAAGTCTGTGCGCGGCACTAGTTGGAATGGCCTCAAACTGGGCGCTTATACACCGCGCAGATGGACGGGAGTCAGCGCGGCGTTTCCCCGGCCTGCTGCATGATGGATGAGACTGCGCCGGAGGGGGCGTTTATGGGTGAAAATGCTTGTAACATAGCTGGCAACATCGCAAACAGTGACAACGCATGCGGAAATAGTCCGTAATTTGCGCACGTGATACGAATCTCCAAACACCCGCAACTCTATTCTGGCGGACAGCTAAAATGCCTTGCTAATTGGAAATTGAAATTTGAGACAATCAGCTCTGCTACGAACTGGAATCAGTATAAATTTATTAATTTGGTACACATTTCCTCGGGGTTTCATGATTATTTGAATCATGGGATTTTTTGAGAATTGCAGAAATTTGCGTTGATTTAACTTGGGGATGGTCAGCAGTTCTGTGGTCTGGCCTCCAGGGTGTTTAATTATCTGTATGTGTCACGTGATGGACTGGCATCCCATCCAGGGTGTCCATGTAATTTTCTTCCCTGGACTTAGTGGTACTGATTATTGAAGATGGATAAATATGTCCTACATTTCTTAAATTGATTGCAAATGCAGATGTTTTATTTAGGCTACATACAGGTGTACTGGTTTAAGCAATCCAAAATCAAAATACATTGTCCCTTTTTAAGAAATTAATATAGAAACTGTGTAGTAGAAGGAACATGCCAGTTAAGTGAATGTTAAACTGCTGTTAGAAAAAAAGATTACAAAAACAAATGAACATATCCCAATATTAAATAAACATAGTGTATTTAATTATAAACAACTCATTCAATTACACTATGCATGATCATCAATATGAAGTAAAAATATTACAATTTGTTCAAATTTACACATCAAAGACCTGCATTTCCCCATCTGCTCATGTATTTTTCATTGGATATCAGCATCAAGTACCTTTTCCAGAATGTTTTTTTTAAACAAAGTTTTTAAATTACAAAATGAAACCTCATACCTACAACTTCATTACACTTTCCCAATTTACAGACAAAATTAAACATTTATTTACATCCATACAGTTCAACAATTAGATCTCTTAAATGTGCAAGATTAAGCAAATGTATGTAGTGTTGAGTAAAACAAAATCCTTAAAATTTCAAGTTTGACTGTAGCACAGACTCTAGGTATTACAAAGATGACATCACTAAAATATAGCGCCTTCTGTACCTCAACAAAACGGGCATCTACTCACGACTGCAAAACATAGGTGATAATGAACACAGAAGTCTTCTGTTTTCTAACAAAGTCCCCTTTAAAAACGGATGTGTTAAAGCTTTCCTTCCCACTCCTGCGCCGCTCGGTTACGTACACAATCGATCCTGAGACTTCTGCGGCGGATGTTTCCGACCAGAGCACACAGGACTGCCCAGAAACCGATCAAATAAAAGCTGAAATGTAAGCAGTGATGCTTACGATCCATCCATCCTCGACAGTGACCCTGACAGGGTAAAACTGCAGCTGGAAAATAATCGGTCACACAGACAGACACATGTTCTCAGTGGAAGAGGAAGAAAAAAGAGCATCCAGCATGACCTAGTGTTAGAGTTAATTAAAAGGAGGGAGGATTATACTCACGCACACAGATGGATTTACATCGGAATTGCCACGGAGGCCGACACAAACCGTTTCTCATCTTACTTCACCTGTGCCAAATTACTCTTAAAACCATATGAACTACAAGGCCTTCAATTGGCATTTGGCCACAGGTGCCTATTATCATCTGTAGTTTATCAGTTTTTACATAAATAAAAGGAAGAATACAACCATTAACCTCACAGGCACCGTGATTCAACCGACTTCTGAAGTCAAAGAACAATATGAGAAAACAGCATGCACTACCTGCAGAACACAGCAGAGGGAGCTCTTCAATAAACAAGCTGATTTTTTTTTTTTTGTTTGTTTTTTCCCCCCAACAGTACATAATCATGAAAATCACACCTAAGGTAACCTCCAGCCCTCCTCAATGAGGCACCATAGACTCGTAGAGGCTTACAAATCACTCCCCAGACCTGGCATAGGACGGAAAGAGATACAGGATAGAATTAAAATGGACACCTGGACCGATGCACTGATAGCCAGGCCAGCGTAAATGAAAAGCTGCTGGTGGTTGCTGGCATGACTGAGAGATGCCCACAGCGTGGGCGACACTTATACGATCTGCAGAAAAACAAGCTGAGCACCGTGCACACAGACCTTCACTGCTACATGCCGCTTCCGGCCATTATAAGGCCAGTGGAATTTTCTAAACCGAGGGCAGAGCTTACCACCAGTAACCCAGCAAGCCCAAGAACTGTTGTATGCTGGGATAACACTAGCCACTGTAAAGTGCGACTCGAGCCGTGCAGTGAACATGGAAACGGAATTGATGCAGTGCTGATTCCAGCTACTTCCTGTGTCCAGTATCCTGGTGGACAGCTCATGCTTTCAGTCGACGGGCTTCGCTTAACAAGGTGCATCATGGGACCTGACGGAGGTACGGGAGCCACCCCGTGCTGGCTAGTCCTTTTCTCCGTCTTCACTGCTCCCTGCAATTTCACAAAAAATAACCATTATTTTTCCAGACTGAGTGAGAGTATCGATGCCGAGTATCGATGCTCACTTTCTGGTACTCACCAATACCAATTGCGGCTATGAGATGCCTAAAACATGTGCGATACTTCAACTTAAAAACATATTGATAAGCAATAATGTTAGAAACCCTCCCCCCACTACAGCACCACATGGGGCACAAAACAATGTACGGACATTCCAGTAATCGGTTACGACTTGCCGCCCGGTGGTTGGGGGAGGACTAATCAAAGCAGCGCCGATCATCGTTTTTTTTCTGTGGGAAATTATGGATCGACAGGTGAATTATGATTTAAAAACATGACTAAAACCTGTAAGGGAGCGATTCACAAACTATAACTTATACCATGTACCACCACATTAGTTACTATGCTTCCCATGCAGCACTATAATGACATTGTGCCTGATCCTGGGTAAGAGCTCACTGCCAGCTTTATCATTTGACATTTTCTCTCCTAGAGTTTGCAGTGTGTTTCGTTGTTGCAAATTGATGCTTTTGATGGCAATTTCATCAAATTCTTACGTTCGGTTTTTAGATGTTTAGTAGTTTTGATTTGGACCTGATTTCGTACCTCCTCTTGATCGTTTAGTACAGCACAGTTTTCAGTTCGCCGCGCTTGTGCCGGGTTTTGTCGTTAAGTTTGAAGTATTTCCACGCCGCGGATATTCCGTTAATGACATCACTAATACATCATTATATGGTATCGGTTATACACACATCGTCACAAGGACGAGTACAAGGACATGTGCATGTGAATATACACACACACATATTGTATGTACAGTATTTCACTATTCTG
>JAODKE010000050.1:12389675-12413736 GCA_026779605.1 Mormyrus hasselquistii | reverse complement strand
GCCCCAACCCCCGGGAAAGGTGGGGGGGCGGGAGTCCCCTGGGAAAAAAAAACACACTTAAAAGGAAAAAAAACGAACGCACACAAAAAAAAAAAAAAAAAAAAAAAAACACTCATACCTGTGATAATTTACTATGGAAAAATTGGCGAAAAAGACACTGCCTGATCGCTAAAAGCCAAAAACACATAAATCCTGCTCAGCAGGGGTCTCAAACTCCAGTCCTGGGGGGCCGGAGCTTAGTTATTTCCCTGTTCCACCACAAGTGATTCAGCTCAAGAGCTGCGTGGTAATTAGCACAAGGAGGTGAATTAGGCGTGTTAAATGAAAGGAAACCCAAAAATGTACAGGGCTTCGCCCCCCCCAGGACTGGAGTTTGACGCCCTGCTGTACAGAAACAGCATTTAGCTAAGGCCCCAGTGTGCATACCCACACCCACCGATAGGGGTCTCCCTGCTGGAGGAACCTGCTCTGATCCTGGGCGCTGGCGCTGGCCTTGAGCTCCTGGACCACAACCCGAGCCGCACTGGGCTCTGTGTACATGTCACTCAGCAGGACCTTTCAGGGTCAAACGGCACAGGTGAAACCCAAAGCGACGCATGATTCTCTAGTGCCTTTGGACTTTCTCCAAATGGACTTTAAAACCACAAAGCATTAAATGCCACTGCGTTATTCTTTACCATCAGATTGCTTCAACTTTTTCCTCTAAACATTCTGCAAAGGATTCTGGGAGATGAGCACAAAGAACACAATAACCAGAATATTTCTAGTATTGTGCCATGATTCTCCACACAAAAATCTCCCTTCAAACTTTAAACCTGGGACAGGGCACGCAGAAATATTTCGAGTTATCGACAAATGTCCGTTTGAAATAAGATCATGTAAGGGTAAATTAACATGCCTATCATCTAAATAAAAATCGGTGAATTAGCTACTGTCTTAAATTCATCACACACACACTACAAGAGAGAAGCGGCCAGACTGTGCACACCTTGCCAAACCAGCCACTGCCCACTTCCTGGAGATAACTCAAGTTGTGCCGAATAACCTGAGAGGGCACAGGGTCTTCTGCCAAAGTCAAAGGTGAGGGAGGGAGGAGAGAGAGGGAGAGAGAGGGAGAGAGAGGGAGAGAGAGAGATTAGAACAAGGAAAAAGTCCAGAGTGCTGCTCAGCACTATGGCTGTATGCTACTATCAGCACATTAAGTGAAATACTATCTTCAAACATCAGGCTGCATGTTTCCTAACAACATGTTTAAGTTTGCATAATCAGTGACAATATTATGACACCAACTGATACAGTAGCTGAAACAACAGCCAGAATACCTCCTATCTGCTGGAAGTCAGTAATATTTATAGCTGGGGACAGTGTAATAATGAAAGAATTTCCTTAAAAATGACGTCTTGAGTTTTGAAGTTTTATTAATTCAAAGGTAGAGCTGATAATACCGCTGCCTGCATCAATCTTTAACTACTCAGCATTTAACTTAATACCCCCAGAAAATAAATGTGGAGTTTTTGCCTCAAAATAACGACTCCGTTCCAGAGGTTCCCATTCACCTGTATTTCGAGGCGGCTGCAAGTGGGGGGGGCATGGCATAGCAACTGGGGAGACGGCCAGGGTGTAGACCTCGGCCAGGGCGCGGGCAGAAGGCGTGTCTTCAGCAGGGGGGGTGAAATCCAGCTCATCCTCAAAGTTGTCTTCAAATTCCTGAGAGAGAGCAGGACGGCCGGCTTCCTGTCACACTGTATTGGCGATGACGGCCCCTTAGCTGATGGGTTATTTATGTAACTGCAAACGGCTGCACCTGACTGCAGCAAATAAACTAAAACTAGAAGCAGCCTTAGTGCAGATGCTAGTTATCAGGCACCGAGTGAGGGAACACAGTGTAACGTTCACTCCCATATATATCCTGAATCTGGAAGGGAGTCAGTTTCGGGTCACTGACTGCCATTATATTGAAGGCTGCCCCTTGTGGTGATCCACGAGCACAGCGACTGATGGCCTTTAATCTTCACAGAGGCCTGACCCCCAGCGGATGGCAGATGCCCTATTCATTCCGCTCACCTTGAAGTTGATCACCTGCTCCTTGCAACAAGTTGCACAGTTGATTACCGCGACAACCAGCACCAGCAGGGCAGCAGCAGACAGCAGCACCACCAGCTCCAGCGAGGGACCAGGAGACCCGTCTACGGCACAGAAACCCAAGTATAAAAGACTGAGCAACACCAGCAGCACCAGACCAGAATCCTGTATATCTTATACAACTTCCAATGAAGAAGTATATGAAGATTCCAGGTCATGTTATGCTGTCGACAATAGCTTGGGGAAAAAAAAAACAGTAGCTATACAATTAAATGTTACCGTAAGAGCGAACCAGCTAATCAATTAAGCCACAGAGCTACAACCCTCAGTATCAGATCAAACTGGTAAAATGCTAACAGCAGCACAGATAGCTTGCGATTCTGTGCCAGTGTTACTGACGGGGCAGCGGTAGCTGTCACGTATGACCGTTACACAGCTGACAGTACATGATGGTCAAGGTGCACAGCAGTGACACACCTAGAAGTCGCACTGCGGACTCCCAAGCTTGTGCAATTGCTCCTTAATGCATCGCTGACTTACTGTTGGAATCCCTGTAAAAAATTAACTCACATCTCAGTATGGCAACTTGAAGGTGTTTGCGGTTTGAGCTTGTTAGGTCAAACCCAACTTACAAAAATGGGGGTGGATGATAAACAGCTGCGTGCAAAACTCAGCTATTTCAAAACACGTAAATATGATTTCCTTCTGTGCAACGTCAACCAAAGTGCTAAATAAATATATTCTGTAAAAATATATATATATAAATAATGAGGTCTACTTTTTACAGTGGATCAGATTTTCTGGCAGATACAGCCTGGTGGTTAACACTGGTTAATGGCTCATGGTTTTTGCAACTTGTGGCTATATCTTTGCTATAATTTGCTTCTACAGGTAAAAGGAGAATGAAACACCTGAAGGGTGAACAGGGAGTGTTCCAAGAAGCAGAGAGAGACAGACCATTGTGGTATTTAACCAACAACTTCAGTGTCATTCAGAAACATTTATACATTGTCAATATTTCCGATGACCTGAAAAATGACAACATCATTTGCTATATAATCTATATGGGTAACTCCACTCTGGAAAGTGACACTTCACCACATGGGAGCTGGGGGGGGGGGGGGGGAACCTAGCCCTGTTGCATCCACACTGTGATGCATAAACCTTTTGCCAGTGAAACTTACTGCCACAATTACAGGTGTTGCTCAGTGTAAACTGAACATACAGGTTCTCCTCACTCAAACATTGTGTTTCTTTACATAACACCTCGGAAATACAGACTGGCTCTAATGGCAGGTTCACGAGCAGCTGGAGATGAGCCCAAATTACAGCAGAACCATATGACTGAAAATGAGCCGAAATGATACTCAATTAATACCATTAGTCTGTTCTTCCTTGACCAAGCCTGCCCAACAGCGAGGTTATGCATGATCTAGCTAATCATGTTTTGAGAGACATTTCAAAATAGACAATATTTTTTCCTTTTGGTTTGTTGTGTAAATACACAAACTGGGTCTTCTCCACTATTCTTTTGCGTGACATTTCCCAAAGACTACTGTGCTCATGGTAACATGAAAACTGACACTTCATTTTCCTGCATTTGGTTAAGGTGCTGCACCACACCTAGTCCATCAAAACACAACGCGGGTGGCGGCTCCACATGCGGAGAACGGCATTTACCTCACTGCACTCATCGAAGTGAAACTGTTATTGAGAAAATCATAGCCTCCTTTGCGGAAGTCAGTCAAAGTTATGAATGCAGCTCAAAGGGGTGAAAGGTCAGAAGTGTGAAATATCTTTTGATGAGAAACCAGGTGTGACAAGGCAGCTCAGTTGTCACATCAATGAGCCTGGGGAAAGGCCGCTGCACATGCTATGCCGCATTCCGTTTCGTTTCATTTCACAGTCAGTCGCTAAGCTTGCCACAGTGAACTTGCAAACAGAAGCTAAATCTGAAACAACTCTGCGTAGAACGTGCAAACGCAACCCAGGAAATTCACGATAATGCGAAAGCTGCAATCCAAAAAAGCTAAACATTTACACAAGTTAATTGTTTACCGCGACTGATACGAAAGGAGGACATAAGGTTACATGAAGAGGGATGCGTCATGACTGCTAGATTTCAGCTCTAAAGCAGGACGATGCTGAAATACAGGCAATACTGACACCAGTGCCGGTGATTTTCTAAACAGCCCCCAATTAACAAGCCCCAGTATCTGACTGCACCCCTGTTTCACTTCAGTGGAATCATTATTCATCTCTGCTGTTATTAAACCTGCTTTTCACAACTTGGACTACCTACACATAGCAAAAAGCTATTTTCCCCAAATTTCCTCAATCACTCATCAGTTCCACAGAAGGAAGAGGGTTCAAGCCCCCAATAAACCCCACTTCCAAATGGATCTTGCATGGAACCAATAAGCAGAGCAGCAGGTTAATTTTGTGAATTTAGGCTGCATCCACTGTAGATGACTACAGGCTTACAAAATTACTTATTATACTTATAAAAAGACATCAGTCGATGCTTGTCTGAGATGAACTGCCATACGATGAATTGCCATACGTATGAAAGATGGAAATCAGATCACTGCCTGACTGATAGGAACAAAAAGTATGGAAGTAAAGAAGCACACAGTAAACACACAGCATTCTGAACCGGCATCGCCGTGAGTAGAAGCCCAAATAATTTCATCGCTGAGTATCAAATTCATCTTGTCACTTTGAAAACATTCTCTGTTCACTTAGTCACTGGAAAGATTGTCACTAAGAGCAGAAACCTGCTTACCTGTAGCTGAATCCGGAAGAGGTGCTCCCTCAGCCCACCTCGGTGCCAACAGGACCAAAATCGATACCCACATCAAACATCCGACGCGGATCCCCATCTCAATCATTGTAATTACTACGATATATAAATACGTATGGCTTTATGAGACTTGTTAAATAAGAAGTTAATATGTTTCAGATAAAACGACCCGCATTATTGCCATTGTCGTTCATTTCTACTGCGTCGTAAACCAGGTAGCTGGATTGGCTAACTAGCTAGATGCCTAGCAGTTCCTCTTTCGCGACTGCGCTTCATTTTGTCTTTAAACAAACGCCTTGACACTTAAGGTGTGTTTGCGTGTACATCTTAGTACCATTTTGATGAGAGAAACAGAACTCTAGCTAACATTTATTTAACGAAAATTTCAGACAGTCAAACACCACCGACCCCAGCGCCATTTTCCCACCGTGATGTCACAGGAGGCGGTGTCTGCGCGTTGATACAGACGTACGCCGGGCGACGTGACCAATCACTCCGCAGTGCGATGTCAACGCATGCTGCCTCATCCAATCATTCGGCACGCATGGAGTCCTGGGTGTTGGCAAGCGGGGTATGAGTATGTCGGCACATCAGTCACTTGACAACCATGTGAGATATTTCTGCAATGCCGGATACACAGACTGGGAAGAGCGAAGCACCGGCATCAAATAGGTTATTTTATTTCCCAGATCATAAAACAAGGCACCTTGGAATATATCACATGCGTATGCTATGTACCTTAAGCGCATATTGAAATTTAGAAAAAATGCAACACTTGAAATCCACCCATCAAAATGCAAGCAGTATAAATAATATATTTGGGACTGTAAATATATCATATGAAAAATAGTGGAACAGGTGTCGATAAAATATTTCAAATAATTCCCAGCGGATACCATAAAGCAGGGATTTCTGTCTTCAGGAAATACAGTTAAGTATTATATTGAGCAATTTAAAAAAAGACTAATTGTACCAATAATCACTGATAATTATGATAATTATGATATAACAATTATTATAAATAATGAATGATTGACTTTTATCACAGATCAAACTGGTCATTGAGAGTGATGACCTCAACTAATGACTCACAGATGAAACCAAATCTTCTTGTAACTTGCAACCGACTGAAATTGCTGTGTTTTTTTTTGTATGTGCTTCCCTTGAACATTAGCATCCTGTTTGGGGGGGTGTCTGCATGGTGGGCCCACTGACTGACCAGTCCTTTGGTGATACATGAACTATTCTGCAGTTGTAAGGGTGAGATTGCATTGCAGCCTCTCCCATGCAAACGATATAAACTGCAATTAAGCTGACGTGGTTTTTGAGCTTCAGGTCCTTTTTTTTTTTTTAAATGAATGTGTAAATAAACAATTAAAATTGAACCCTGCAATAAATAATGTCTCTTTCAAGGTATACATTTGAATATACAGCCATGGAAAAAATGATGAGACCACAGCACAGTTTTTGTTTCACTCGTTTCTCAGTTTATGGGTGTGCGTCTGTGAATAATATATTTTCTTTTGCAAACTGCAGCCTGGTTCTTCCGTGTTTCTCATTAATGAAGGGCTTTATGAAACTTCAGTGCTGCTTCTAGGAGCCTGATATGAACTGTCCTACCTTCACACCTGCACTTAATGTTTCCCATTCCTTTTGAAAGTTACCTGATGTCATCCTATGATACACAAGAAACTGTCCAATAAGTTGTCGGTCATCTCTGACCTTATCTTCTGACCTCTACCTGGCTGATTTTTGGTCATTCCCAGTGATTTTTGGTCATTCCCAGTGTCTCCTGCTTCACCTTATTCTTGTGTACTGCTGCTCAGTGTAGCCTTCTGTAGAATAGTGTACATTTTCTCAGGAAAAACATACAATTTAGCATTAGAATATAATCAAATCAAGAGTAAGAAATTGAAAACAAACCAGAATTTCTTCTGTTCTCCAAAAAGTTACTGAAATCTTGTTGGGTGGCAAGTTGAACACCATTTTGTTCTCAAATCTATCCTCAGGGTCACCTCAGTGATGTATTTGTTACACTTGAACACCAGCCTAATTAATAAATTAACTTAATTTGTTAAATAACCCAATAAGGTATTGATTAGCTAAATATGATGTGCTAGTCGTTTACATTTGTGTATTGGATGGTTGCTGCAGACACTGGGGTGATTTTAGGAGGTTTTGAAATGGACAAGCAGACACATTTCGACAGACATAATGTCATAGTTCTACACAAACATGAAGATCATTTAAACGTGTTTTTTGACTGTCAAAGACTTTTGCACAGCGTTGCAGCCTGTGAGGTTACCAAGCAAGGTCTCATGACGTACATTTCAAGATTATCTGCTCTGATTAGCTAATGAAGGGACAGGTATTCAGTAACAAATGAGTCTCCAGAGACCCAACGTCATATTGGATTTTGTGGTTTTGACCCAAGCGGAGCAGAGCCCTTGAAAAGCAAAATTCAGGAAGACGAGCTCCAAGCACGGTTATTCCGGGAGAAAAGCAGCCGTTCCAATGGAGAAAATCTGCTGAAATGTGGCTGCTTGTTACGCTAGTGGCCTGTATTTATGTGTGTGTATGTTCATATGTATGTGCTCATTGTTTAAATTGCAAAAAACTGCAAAAATGTTAAGGAAAGTAATACACAAGTTGACAACATCATTACACATGTGCCATCTATGGAAAGAATAGTCAGATGTAAAAATTATAAGCAATACACAGGGAGCACACAGCACTTAATTGTGATTTAATGAACACAACAGCTGAACAAGCGCAGGGTGCTGTGACAGAACAGTACTGAGTCTGTGTGGTCTCGGCGTGAACGGTGAACCTTACAGATCCACAGAACCTCACGGATCCACATAATCTTACAGCAGTCTGGAAGTGTCAAGGTGAGCAGGACGGGGAGGGAGCTAAAAATACAGGTCTGAAGGAGCTGGTTTGGGGTTGCTTAGCAGCCAGACAACTTGGCTGAGGAGTGGATGGAATAGATTCACCTGGCAAGCAGGATACATGGGGGTGTGGGAAAGTAGGATGGGGTAACCTGGCAACCAGGATGCTTGAGTCCTGGGGGCAGGGCCAAGGTTACCTGGCAAGGGACTGGTTACCTTGGGAGTGATAATCAGCACCAGTATATCAGTTTGTTTATACTGGGTGCTCGGGAGGCCTCTAAATCATGAAAACAATGCGGCACAGTGCAACCAAGAGCACTGCATAATTTACTGAAGAATTTGGTCGCCTTAAAAAGTACTGAGAACAAGTGTCACTGACTTCACATGTAGCATAAATGCCAGTAGGAATTACTGCTTAAATATAACATCAACACATATGGAAATCACCAATGCTGACCTTTATAGCATAAATAATTTCCTGTAGTTTAAACAAAGAATTCCTTGTGTAAAGAAAATGTACAATCACAATATATTACATTTAAGTGTGTATACATGTTGTATATACAGATAGTGGCTAGCTTACTAGCTACACCTGCTTACTAATGAAAACAGCAAATGCTCTGCTCTTCCAAACAGTCGATCATGTGGCTGCAACCAAATACATACAGCATGCAGACGGACCAAGAGGTTCCCTTACTGGTGGACTCCTGACCTAAGCGCTCCTGGACATGGTGTGATTGTGGGAGCTGTGTGGGGGATCCAGCGCCTCAGAAACAGCCAACCTCTCGGCATTCTCATTCAGTGTCTAGAGTTTACAGAGATCGGTGTGCAGATCAAACAAAACGTACGTTCAGTGGCTTTTCTGTGGCCAAAAGCACTCTGTTTATGCGGCGCCATGAGTACAAAATAACAGCGCAGCAGGAGAGTGTTGGGCAGACTGACTCCTCCAGACATGCAGCTCACCCACACTTGAAGCGGATCTGGAGACAAAACTGGATCCTACCCAGTACCAAATGTACCTAATAAAGTGGCCAAAATTGTTTTTCCACTTTATTAGTAGAAAACCAATTCCAACACTTTCAAGTTTTAAAGATTACAGAACTTTATTTAAATGTTGTTCCAGTTACTTATTTAATCATCCAATATATGATATTTGACACATTCGTTCATTGTTTATAAACACTATCTCCAATATCTGTGTAGTAATTTTAAAAGCATAATGTCAAAAAGACTAGGTGTTTCCATAATTTTCCCCACTAGTGTAATAAAGCGCTCACTGAGTATGTATAGCTTCATGTGATAGTATAAATAATCTTATGAAAGATTAGAATGTCTGATATAGATATCCCGTGCACTTCATGAAACATTAACAAACAGTAAACACTAAATGCATGATCGCAGCCAAAATTCGACGACCAATCACTCTTCACTCAAGCAGGCCTGTCTAACAGGTCATGCGCAGATGGACAGAGTGTTTTCTCACGGTGCTGGATCAGGACTGCAGTGTCTTCACTCAGGCGGAGGAACTTAAGTGCAGGTGTGTGGCAGCAACTGTACGGCTGCAGCTGCCACCCGTGTTTGTCATTCGGCTCATTATAGTCCACGCTCAATGTGTGCTGCTCTTCACGGTCTGTCTATTTTATGGTCAGAGAGGTAGCCTAATGAAGCGGGTGTCAGGCGGCTTCTGCAGAACAGCACTCACATCGAGTCCTGGGTCCCGGAGACGCCGTCATGCAGCTTGCTTAGTTCGCTCCCTTCGTCTGTCTCTGTAGGATTCTCCTGCAGAGCTTTCATCTGGGGCCAGACACCTTACTGAGGCTGATACCAAAGATTTTCTCAGCACTGGGGACCAAGACGGTGACAGGAAGATAGGAATGGAAGGTATATTGGCTGGGTCCTCATCGGAAAACTGCTCCAGAATTATCTAACGAATGATGATAATGGACAATTATGACAGCAATGTTCAAAACCCAGTGCATCATAATTCTCAAAATTACTTTATTTCTCTCTCCTTTGCATATTTTTTTCAAGGTGTTGCTCATTAATGAAAAGAAGTGAGGAAGTTTGAATATTGGTCCTTGGGTCTCGACAATTTGGTGAAACTTGTGCAACAAAAACTAATATAAATAAAATAATTAATCTTTAAATAAAGTTTTGCATTGTCTAGTTTTGTCTGCTGTATTTTTTTTAACAGATTATCATGCATTATTATTATTTTTTTAGAAGGAAACATGAAAACGTAGCAATCTATGTGCTGAGGTAGACTGAGCAAATACATTGGAAAATTTTGGAAACCCTGCATGCCAACAAAAAAATGAATTTAAAAAAACATCAATTTAAAACAACAATATTCTTAATTCTCAAATCCTGGTATTAGGGACGTGTGAGATGTAAAACGCCTGATTATATTCAGGCTGAAAAAATGCTCTCTCACATTTCTTTTGAAAAATGTCACGTAAATGACACGTCATTTTCAATTCAAAGTTGAGTATAACACCGCCTCCTGCTGGTTAGACGCTAAAACGCGTTTGCGTCTCCTGTAATGCACGAGATAACATTTTTTTTTTAAAAGAAGCAGCTAACATATATTTTCATCCATCCATCCATTTTCTGTACTGCTTGTCCGATTCAGGGTCGCGGGGATATATATTTCACAGATATTTAAATATGTACATGCGATAGAAAGCTGCGTATTGTATGTCAAAAGATCAGACATCGGTTACGACGCTTAATTTTACGAGATGCAAGGATGCCCAATTTATTTCTTAAGCAATAAAGAAGAACGCGGTAATGTAATTCTTACTATCAACATTGTCTCAATTATTATTCAAAATACTCATTATCACTTAGGCTTATAGGCTACTTGTTAAATGTCAGTTTCTGAGGTCGCTAACATTTAGCCTGTTGTTTCCCACTAAATTTGGCATTATCATATAGACCTAATAAAAAACTGAATTAAAAATAACTGAATATCTAACGCGCAATATTTAGCTTCACCTTTATGACAGGATATGTGCACATAGAGGCATATTGATTTAGATATAGCGTTTCTCGGTGCAGTCACCGTGCAGTCATGCGTTGAGGACACTGGCTCCCAGCTCCATGCTTTCTCATTAGGTGTCACTATATCTAACCCATACAAAGGCAGTTTACAGGCCACTTCCATTAGCAAAGTGACACTTTTAGAAAGACGTGTCACTCTACTCCTTTAGACCATAAACTCAAGGTCTTGCGGTCAATTTGTTTAAACCGTCTAAGGACAAAGCGCAGGGTGCGTTGAGTGTATTGCTGAGTATGCACGCGTCAAAAGTCAGATACTTTTGTAAATAGCTATTACATCGCGTAGTAATTGTTACTGGATTTACGATGCTGCAACTGGATTACGATTTTACTGGATACGATGCTTCAACATGGAGATAAGCGGAACAATTTCTTAAAGATGCTTATCCTGAAATAACCATAGACGTATATAAGAGTAACGAAGTATCATAATTCATAAGTATCATAAGTATTTTGAACTTTACTTCTGATCAATTAAAATGATGAGTTGAGACTGCCATTACTATAGACCTATTTTATATTTTCGCTTTCTATGACACATTGGCTATTGTCACCCATATCTGAGAGGTCATCGGGCAGAAGGCTGTGTCATCCAGAGTAAAACATCAATAACTCCAGTGGGAGGGGGTAACTCACATAATAACAACGTTGAATCATACCTCAGCAGTACTGAACCAACACTGACAGCTCAGTGGTTGAAAAGTTACTGTTTAATACCTCACTGTCTGAATACATCACTGTAAACGTCATCTTTGAGTATTGTCAGATGCAGATTTGGAAGCAATACAAGAGCAAACACGAACAAATCAGCACGCAGCCTACGCAATCACAAAGGCGGCACTGCTAGTGACGTCATCCAGAATCGTCATGATGTAATAAACTCTAGTAATTCGGAATGTGTGCATTCAGAAGTGTACTTTAATCAAATAACCAATGCTATAAACTTGTCAATGCTGCACAGGAATGTGGGAGACCCAGTACTATGAAAATAACTCACAGCATTAAGGTCCTTAATTAGCCTACATAAAGAACCAGTACAGAGTCCTAACTGGAAGTGTAACAGGAGCAGTATTAGTCTGCAAATTAAAGTAACCACATTAAACTGTGTTGCACAGTGAATTTAAGTCCTTCTGTACAGACAATCGCTCATATTTTTTCTAGCCAGTCGTTTTAATTGGCCTAATACATTTCAAAACCAGGCCAGAACTGATGTGTAGAACGTTCTATGCTCAATGTCTTCCTCCCTGCTTTGTAACAACAACACTGGTGTCAATATCGTTTTTTTTTTTAGTCTATGCTAAAGGTCTGACAAATACACACGGCAGAGGTTAAAAGTCAAGCCACTAACCAAATCAAGTCAGCATTGGAATCTGTTGTGAATTCCAGGCTGTTATTGATTGTAAAATATACAAACGAGTATTCATCATTGGTATATAACAGGCTGAGTGGCACGGTGGTGAAAAACCTTTCAGATTACGAAACCCCATAGAGCGCCATATGACTCTGTGCTGATTCATAAATACATATATCCCGAAGCTTTGCATTCTGCCTTGGAAACTGAAATTTAATCTTTTAAGAGTTCACACCCTGCCATAAATAACATCTAAGAATTCAGATCATATTCTGAGTGGTTTTTTTTTCTTAAGGCTAGATTGGACAAAAATAATAATAAATAAACAAGCAGAATGTAAGATCCAAGAATATTTTGCACTATTTAACTTAGTAACGTAGCGTGTAAGCAACAGAGTAAGTGCATTTTAGACATCTTGCCTTGGCAGCGGATTTCACAGATGAAGATGCATCTCAGCATCCTCATCTGTTAAGTTAAATATAGCTCATTTTGACAACTGGACACATTTTCACCAAAGTATTCCCAGCGATGCGCATTGGTATCCATTACAAAACCTTGCTGTATTTGGTGCGAGTCGCAGGTATATAAGAAGGGTAAATACGCGCACCACACAGCGGCGACTCGGTTCTCATTTCGTGTTTCACGGAAGCTCCAAGGTGAGTGAGTTGGGGCAGAGTCCGAGGGAAAGGGGGCGACGCACATACTTCCGGCAGACCTTCTGAAGACGCAGGGTCTGATCGCCAATACCAATTCCCAATCTCCGAGGCAATCTAAGTCATACAGGCATTGCTATACAGATGGAAAAAGCGACGCATGCGAAGACATTTTACTGGAGTATGTTCAGATGGCGCGCTAATTCGGATGGGATGTGACCGTGAATTGGTTTAATTAGACTTTCACAGAACAGACGACGGAGCATCTTCAAAATAATTAAGTGAAACTTGAAGATAATTTATATAGAAGAGGAAGCATTTAACAGCCTTTTTAATATTCCGGGACGTTTAAGGCAATTCAAGTGTATACGCTTCATTGTTTGATTAGTTTAAGTGCTTGCTGGTTGTCACCTTGTAATTGCATGAACTTGCTGATAACTGCCAGTAATAATTTAAATTAATACAGCAGGATGTGTGAATTGGTCAAAAAAAACCCGAATAGTCCACGGGAGGATATATTTCGGGGCTACTGAATTATTGATTTCTGAATTTAGTTTATTGCATGCTGTGCGAAAGGATGCAAGTCTAGCCTTCAGAATTGCTAAGGCATTTGAGTGTTGCTGTTTCTTTTAAACTGCTGTTTTGAGTTCTTATAGGCCAAATTTAAATGATACTAATTAGAATGCTGACAACACAATGTGGTAATGTGCAGGGTATTTGAAACAATGAGTACAATGTATTTCCAAAAAAGAATTCAACGGAAATTAACTATTTTATCTTATGTACTGTATGTATTCCAGTGAAAAAAACACAACAATGGCCCTTGCTGGTGTTCTGAATGAAGCTGACATTACTGCAGCCATCAAGGACTGCCAAGGTAAGCCTGCAGCCCAAGCTGGGGCACTAAAGTACAACTTCAGAATCACAAACACATATAGACAAGCAGAGTCTACAAACACAGGGACCACACACATTTACAGGGAATTCATGGGGAAAAAAAACATTCCCTCAACAGGGCTACCCCAAATGCAAAGATACTACCTCACAATGATACAACCAAACTAAAAGCACTCATTCACAACAACCCAGCTCCAGATCTACAGTCACAAAGGAAACAGCATTATAATAAGCAAGCAAACAACTGCACGTTCGCAAAACTACACAATCATAAACAAATGACATTATAATAAGCAAAAGAACAGCCGCACATTCACAAAACTACACAATCACAAACGGCATTATAATAACCAAAAGAACAACTGCACGTTCACAAAACTACACAATCACAAACAGAACGGCATTATAATAAGCACAAGAACAACCGCATGTACACAAAACTACACAATCATAAACAAAACGGCATTATAATAAGCAAAAGAACAACCGCACATTCACAAAACTACACAATCACAAACGGCATTATAATAAGCAAAAGAACAACTGCACGTTCACAAAACTACTCAATCACAAGTCACTAAACAGTCAACTCAAAACTCAAGAAAAACCTCTTCACAATCACAATAAAAGATATCCTTCAGTTACTGTCAGCCAAGATACATTTAAGATTCACTAGTAAAATAACGAAGACTTACTGACTAAAAGTCTGGTGCAATTAAATTGACGCAGGAATCTGCGTTCAATATAGAGTGTTTAGGAGATGATGGAATCGATTCCACATATTTGTGAATTTATCAAAGGAAAATACTTGCTTAACCAAAATGTAAAAGAGAAAGAAAGTTACATTGACTTGGCTGAAGCTGAAGCAGAATGGAAGCTTTAAATGAGAATCCTTTGAGTTAAAAACAAGGGCTACCAATCTTATTCCCCAGCCGCTGACTCCTTCAACTACAAGACCTTCTTTGCCAAGGTTGGACTGAGCAGCAAGTCCGCCGATGATGTCAAGAAGGCTTTCGCCATCATTGACCAGGACAACAGCGGCTTCATTGAGGAGGATGAACTGAAGTAAAGATCAAATCTTGAAAGCAAAGGGAGCCTCTTACCCAACATATAAAGGTCTCCTTAATATTGCTGTCTGTCCTCCCATTCAGGCTGTTCCTGCAGAACTTCTCTGCCGGGGCTCGTGTCCTGACAGACGGTGAGACGAAGACCTTCCTGGCCGCAGGAGACAGTGATGGTGATGGCAAAATTGGTGTAGACGGTAAGGATGCTCAGTTTGACCCTGAGCCCAGCCTCTTCTGGTAAAGGCGTTGAAATAGAGATGTTGCTGAGATAGCAGAAAGCTGACATTTTCACCTTCTGAGAGGAAGACTATATCCCATGGCTATCACTATCATCCAAATGGCAGGCAATATTTCTAGCTTAATTTGATTCCTGAATTTAATTCTTGATTAGAACAGTTTGGGGAAATAGCTGAGTGTTTGGTGAAAAGCATCCGCAATCAAGTAAAGAAGTGCTGTAATATTTTACCCTTTTGGATCAATATACTAATGATAGCTTTATTTATTCTTTATCACAGAGTTCGCTGCTCTTGTGAAGGCATAATAACCATCTGACCAAGATTCAACATCTTTACATGGAAAAACAACTCCTAACAGAACTACTTAACACTCTCAGATGACCAGTACACGTTTTTATATTGCTTGTCAGTGACATACTGTATTTCACCTCAGAGCGCTGTGTCCTTTAGCTGTATTGTTCATGTTGTTTGGATGTGCTTGATGTTCTTAACAGGATGTGTGCAAGATCAAAATCTTCTGTGCACTTTTGAGAAAGGGTGGAAAATCAAAGGAATAAATATTCTTTTGGAATAAGCTGTCATAAAGCCGACTGAATTCAGATTCTTGTCTTTGCATGGTAGCAAGTAGAAACCAACAAGTATCTTTGTAAAAGTAATATATATCAACCTCGAATACATGACCTTTGATGATATTTGCAAAATTATTTAAAACTAAACTTAACACACATATAAAATTGTAGACATTTTTATATCGATTTCAATTTTATATTAAAGCCAGAAATGGTTTGAAACATTTTGTAAATTCCAGAGGTTGACAAAAATACAGATGTGTGGAAATAACCTGAGCATGCAGTCAGTGTGGATTTGGCAGACGATTCTCTAGGCTTGTACCCAGTGCTGGCAGTGCACACTGAAAGTTCTGCACATGCTCAGTTCCAGTGAAAGGTGTCGCATATCTTTTGTTCATACTCAGTCAATTAAGCAATATATCTTCTCACTGGAACCGGAGAAAAAAAACACATCAATCTAAAAACACACAAAAATCCCCAGCTTCAAACAGGAAATTTTATTCTTTTACCTTAATAATAAGAGTCAAATCTGTCTGAGATTTATAATCCACGAAGGATGAAGACATGCAAAAATACAAGCGTTACTAGTGTTGCAATTAAATATTTACCGCTTCACAGAACTTTAGTGGTTTTTCACCGGAAACGCTGAAAGTGACGCGCTTTCAGCATCTTGGTTCCAGAGCAGAAAATGGAGCAATGCTGCCACCTGTTGCTAAATCTTGGTAAGCTTTCAGGCGGCTTTTTATATTTATTTTAAAAAGTTCGCTGTTCAGAAATGAACAAAATTTTGGTAAGAGCGGAGCTTTTGTAATGCTCGAATAAACACCAAAATGCATGACAACATTCGTGATACAAAACAAAATAAAAACATGGAACTTAGATGAATGTCGAAACGAATGCGACATGTAGAAATCTTTGATTTATTTAATGTCAGAAACAAAATACCTTTGAAGGTCCTCTAATTAAGAGATGCTATAAACCACCACGCAGAAACGCGAAAAAGGGGTCGATATAAAAAGCGGGACACAATAATTTAACACGCGAAAACACTATAGTCTCTTGGATAGCCAGAAGATAAGAAAGAGTTATAAAAGTACAGCTTACAAATTACACGTTGCATTACCAAAACCCGTATATTATCAATTCGCCGCGTTCATATTAGTCGTGTAGGCTAGTTGACATGAAGACCCAACAACACATACGCGCCTGCACCAAAAGAAATAAGTCCGTGTGCTGTTTCTATACACTACATGCAGAGATAATTAAATAATTACAGAAGTAATAGATTGAAATAAACACAAAGACAAAGAAGAGGTTTTCAAAAGATGTTGCGAAGCTCCGCGTTAACGCGCTGTAAACCTCACGGATGACCGGCGAGCCAGCCGCGAATTTCTGTGATAAGCAGGGCGGCGATTCTCCAGCAACTGGCGTTTCATCTATATCAGCAGCATGTATTATTAGCATTGCAAGATATTAAGGACTTTTTTCAAACACGAACCTTTTTAAGCATCTTCATTTATGAATACAAAAATAGAACGGACAGGCCACTGGACACATTTGACCAACCCCTCCTTCTGGTGTCTATTACATTATGCCTCAAATTTCTGCCGAGACTAAGTATATAAGGTGGCAGGCTGGGATGAGTGGATCACTGCAGTGGCTCGACTCGTCTGAATCCAGTCTATAAACTAAAGGACATCTGAGGTGAGTTTTCTGCTGTGGAGGTAGCCGTGAAAATCATTCCGCCACTCTTTTACTCTGCGTTAATGGGACTACAAGACTGCGTATCATCGAAGACGTAAAACTTTTTAAATGGTATTTTTTTTGCCATTGGACTTTTCCGGGAAGGGGATGGACACTTTTACAAACTTTGCCTCCATTATGAAGAAGACCAATAAACCCATAATACAGGAAAGAGGATGGGATGTGGCATCTTAATAATTATGAATTAATAATCACATTGCATGGATGTTTTGATTGACGTGTGTTGCATATGAAAGGACTCCCAAAAATCAGTTGTATGATATGCTATTATTAAAGATATATTTAAATGAGTTACATTCGAGCGCCAAGCTGTTTATGTCAAGTTGAGTCAGATTTCAACAGAAATTAAAATTTTCAACAAAGTCGTAAATTATATCATGTAGCCTAATCCGATTTAGGTATAGTGACATCTCCAAAATCAGGTGTGCATGTGCATATTTACAAGAATCGACAGAGACATTATTGTAAATGTAAAATCGATCACTTTTATAAGATTCATTCATTTTTTCCTTTCCATCCTTTCGAACAGCTAAAAATGGCTTTCGCCGGAATTCTGAACGATGCCGACATCACTGCAGCCCTGGATGCCTGCAAAGGTGAAGCATTTATTTTAAAACTCTACATTAATGCCTTCATATACCTTATACGGTTATATTCAGTTTGAATGTGACAAAACAATGAACATTAAGAGCAAACACAATGACTGTACAAAGAAACTGTTCTTACAAGATTATTTTTGAGACGAAATATTTTGTTTCCATAATCGAACAGTTCAAAAGCAACCGGAAGATAAGTAATTGCGTTCCGTTTTTTTTACAGCCGCTGACTCTTTCAGCTACAAGAATTTCTTCGCGAAGGTCGGACTGAGCAGCAAGTCCGCCGACGATGTCAAGAAGGCTTTCGCTATCATCGATCAGGACAAGAGCGGCTTCATTGAGGAGGATGAACTGAAGTAAGACACCTTACAATGCCCAAAACGACATGAATACAAAAATACCCCGTTTACCTTAGTTCGACACGAAAAGAGTAGATTTTACTTAATTCTAATTATCGTATAATTGAAAATGAGAATAATGATTGTAAGCGAACTTAGAATGCCATTGACAAAATGACTAAATGCTCTGCAGCTGGATGGGATTCCAGTTGGCACTGAAATTGCCGCATTTTGTCCGCTTCTCCAGGCTGTTCCTGCAGAACTTCAGCGCTAGTGCCAGAGCTCTGACTGACGCTGAGACTAAGACCTTTCTGAAAGCTGGAGACTCCGACGGTGACGGCAAGATTGGCGCTGATGGTGAGCGCGAGTCAGAATCGCGGTTGTGATGCAAAGATCTACAGCACTTTACAAAGCAAAATAATAACAATAATAACGTGGCTAATTCGTTTTAGTATTAGAGGACTAGTAAAATTGGCCTACTGAGAAGAAACAGATGCCTTCCAAAGGAAAACTACTGATCAACAAAGCCCTAAACGATTTAGACTCCATTTCCCAATACAATAATAGTAGAAACCATACAATTCGTTTTTGTAATTAGACCAGACGTGCGTAACTGTTTCCACAAGTTAATAATCTTTACGTATCTTATTTTCCAGAGTTTGCTGCCTTGGTTAAGGCGTAAACACAGTCCGACCAACAGCACTCGCCTTGAAGGAACAACTTTGCCGAAGACCTCCCATTTTCATCTGAATATAAATAATTTTTTTACATTTGCGTATGTCCGGCCTCCAGTCTCTCCTCCTATACAGCACACCGTCCAAAGTGAAGATGTAAATGTAGCACCACTTCTGTTTCTTGTCTTAACATATGAATTTTGCTTTCTATAAAATCTATGATGCACTTTTCGGGAAACGGATAATAAGAAAAGAATAAATATTCTTTTGCAGTAACAAGCGAACCTTGCTTCTTTTTCCTTACTGCCGATCTCTACAGGTTCCACTTTTTGTATTCAAGAATCATGGATAAGTAATTTAACATCACCCCGTTCAGGGTGTCCCAGCCTTGTGCCCTGTGTTCCAGGGATAAGCTCCAGACTCAACACTACCCTCTAGTGGATATGCAGTTACAGAAGATGGATGGATAGGTATTTTAATATCTTGGTTTAAAGACGTTATGACGCAGTGGGCCATAATACATCCATTCATTTCACTCAATCTTGGACATTCATAGCTGTAACGATTTCATATTAGGTCTGTGTAGAACTGCCCAATCACATCTCTGCATCGCCCAATCACATGTCACAGTACATGCAGCGCAAGAAAGCGGGTCAGGATTATTGGCCCGTGATGTGCAAGCTACTGTATGCGGTTATGCATGTCTACTGAAATGGCAGCAGGCCATAATCATAACTTCCCCAGGCTTGACAGTAATACTTGGGAAGTCATTCTCCTTGAGCTTTCTCAGCAGCTGCCCATTACCTTGTTTAGAAGCGTGAAGCTCTACGCTCCTTAGTGCTGCCGTCTAGTGGTGAGCCACAATATTGCTAAATGAGGATACTCCCAACATTACAGCTCACGCTTCCCAGCCCACACTGACCCACTGTCTTTCCATCCAAGCCACTCCAAGTGTTTATTTAGGTCTTGACCTAATTGGGTAAGTAACAGCCTAACTATAGACACAATTATACATTTTCTACAAGCAAATTGTGCTATTCCCCGCATTAAAGTCCTTGTGGATCGTTTTATACAGTCAAATAAATAAAGAATTTTGAATCTTGGGTATATCTCATAGCAGTCAGGTGTAATTACTGAATAAGAAAGCAGTTTATTATCTTTCCATGTGACGCATAGGGAAGCCATTTTTGTTTATATCTAATTATGAGTTATGGATAATCGGGGCTTATGGGCAAAGGTCCACTATCCATTCATGTTCTGTGACTGTTTATCCAAAGCAGGGTCATGGTGGGAATAAAAGACAACTCAGGAATCACATGACATCAGGGAGAGGAGCAGCCTTGGGGGAATTCCAGCTCACAATAGCCTATCAAACAAACTAACAAAAAAGCAAATAAATGGTTGGATGAATGAATGGATGAATGGATGAATGAATGAAGTTGTATTAGGCCTGTGAAAATGTAGTCAAGTTCCCATGCATTTTTGTGAAACAGTACATAAGTAAATATATTGGTAGCTATTTGATGACTATCAGTTTGTACTTTCCATTATTCCTTGGGCAGAACTTATCAGATGTGGACATCCTTATTCCATTGTTGCAAGGACAGTAGGTACAATCTTTGCAGCTTTAATTAAAGTTGTTTTTAATTGTTTGCTGTGCCATGACTGTGCCACTAGATGGACACTGTGAACTACTCATTGAGTTTGAAATTTGCAACATTTGTCAAACTAAGATACCGGAATAAGAAAAGTCTCATCAAATGCACAGACCTGTTCTGAAGCGACTAATTTAAAAGTACACAACCAGTCAGAGGTTTTTGCACACACACTGAGATTTTCTACATTTGCATATTGCTCATTTAACATTTACTAAAAATGCACTCAATATTCAATGGCACTAGATGAATCTACAGTATGTTCACCATTTGATAAGCTTTATTAGCAAGAAAATGTCATATCATTCATTTATCAAAGTAACCTCTAGCAGTTATAAAAGCAGAGAAAATTTGAGGCATTCATTTAGAAGGGACATTAAATATTGCTGTTTCATGGGATGAAACCATTAACTAGTGCATTTAAAGTTAAAGGACAGCCTAGAATGCGACTCTGCCATCACCACACAACCAGTTAACAGGACGTCAGACATGCACTGTTACACACTCTTTACATGTTATAAAGCAAATTTGCTTTATTTGACTTATATTTTCATTTATAGCTGTTCATTCAAATTTCCAATGATTAACAAGAATAAAAAATTTGCAGTTTATGACATAAATGGAAAAGTGGTAAAAACCTGTGGTGTGCAAAACCTTTGACTGGTAGCGTATCTTCAGAATATTTAAGCAGTAATCCATCACAAAATGGATTAATAAGGAAAAATGATCTTTACAGCTCCCTCAACTTGCAGTATTTTGCAGAGTAAGCTGTCTGTGAAGGGCAGCCACCCATAGCGGTACCCAGGGAGCTGGGTGTTAAGGGTCTTGCTCAAGGAGCCACAGACATGCTGTGGCTGGATTTGAACCAGCAACCTTGTGACTACAAGCACATAGGCTTAGCCCACTGAGTCACATGCTGCTACTTGTTCATAAAAATTGGTGCTGTCCAGCCCCTCTTCATGTCTCCTCCTTGTCCTGGCCTGCCTTTCTCCTCCCTTATTCTCACCCTGGTCTATTTCCTGCACCCCCTGGATTGCTGCATCAACAGGCTGAGTGCATAGCTTGGAGGTTGAAAATCCTTGGGTCACAGGTTTGAGGCCAGTCAAGAACTGGTTTATTGGTTTATGTTTTCATTTGTATGTAATAGTTTTTTATTCCCCTGTTAAGCTTGGTCCTTGCTTTATTATGTTCTGTGTATTCAGTGTTCAGTTTCTCCTACTCCTTTTATACAATGTGGTGACCTAATGGTTAGGGACTTGTAATCAAAAGGTTTCTAAGTTTAAATCCCCAACCAGCAAAGTACCACTGAGAAAGATACTGCTACGTCATGATGTGACGTATGGGTTAAATACAAAGGACACATTTTGTTGTTGTGTGCTATGGTGTGTTAACAATGACAACTAGTCACTTTCCCCCTTTCGTTGCCTGGTTTCCCTAGAATACATATTTAGCGTTCCTTATTAATTGTTGGTTCTTCCATTTAGTTCGCCTGGATTTTTACTTTCTGGACCTGGAACGTCCACCTGTGTGGATGAACAATGATAAGTGCAAGTTAGCAAAAGAAATCAGAGAAAGAGTCATGGAAGCACCGTAAGTGCGTAATAAGACAGCTATTCAAATCCAAGACAAGTGAAAAAACATAAGAGCATTTGTAAAGCGCTGGGCCCCCTGAATCATTCAGAGTACCCAAACCCCACCACACCACTGCCCAGAATACACAGGAGACCAGAGAAGGAACAGTAGACAAAAACATAGGTTACCTGAACTAGTTGAGATTAGATATGTCTTGAGTTACACACCAATGACTATTTCATTGTTTTGGGATTGTGTGAAAAACTGGTCAAGACTTAATGTGAAGGTTTACACAATATTGGTGGAGATAGCTGAGTAGCTGACGTGGACTTTGCAGAACGCAACTGTTTTGAAGACTCTAAAGTGCACTGGAACAAAAAAAAATTAGGCGGTCAATGATTTATGGGTATGCACCTGTGTAAAATCTGTATCTTTTTTGCAAACTGCAGCCTGACTCTTCCATGCTTCTCATTAATGACGGGCTTCTTCCTTCTTTATGGGTCTTCAGTCCTGCTTCTAGGAGCCTGTTATGAACTGTCCTAGCAGTGCACTTCACACCTGCACTTAATGTGTCCCATTCCTTTTGAAGGTCACCTGAGGTCATCCTCTGATTTATGAGGCACTGCCAGATAAGTTGACGGTCAATCTCTGGCATTAGGATGTTGCTCCTCCCTCTACCTGGCTGGTTTTTGGTCGTTCCCAGGGTCTCCTGCTTCACCTTGTTCTTGTGTGCTGCTGTCTTAGAAACTTTGAGTCTGGAAGCAGCCTGACGCACAGTGTACCCTTCTGCTAACGGCTCCAGGATTAAACCAGGATTTAAAAATGTTAATTATTAAAAAATATAGAGTAGCATCTTAATTTTTCTAAAGCTGCATTTTACCAAATCGAATTGCCATTAAAACTTTAATTATAGAAGGAGCAGTCAAATTGCAACAAATTGTAGTCAAATTGCAACTTTGAGAAGAAAAAAATGATGAGAATAACTCACTATTTGACCTCTTTGACCTCTTTGCAGTCTTAAATTATTTACTTAATCTCCGATCAAAGACGCAAAGGACTATTTACCGTATTTGCCCGAATATAAGACGACGCCCCACTTTTTAAAACATTAGAAAATTGTTTTTGGAATTCCAAACTCTTATCTTTATAAAGAAAAATAATTTTATTTGGCAGGAATATATAATAATTTAACCATCTTAAAGGGAAACCACGGGCAATCGGATTGCAATAAGTATATTAAACAGCAAACATTCAAAAAAACAAATTATTTGGGGGTGTTGGAACAATGAATATTACAAACTCCACAAACCTTAAGAGCGCAGAATGTTTTTAATGCGTAGACCCACATGAAGAGGACGAAAAAGGGAAAGGTTGACTCATAAATGATATGACAGCTCTTTTAAATGAATGTTACTATCGGTTTAATACTAACAGCGTCATTCAAGGATACAGGCTAAACACACGCATTGCTAGGGCTGCCAACTCACGCATCTGGCGTGACACTCATGCGTTTACACTATCACGCTCACGAAAGTAATCTAACAGCAAATCTATATTACGGTAAGGAAAAACAGTCCATACAAAATATCGTATTTTGCATCATCTATTCCCTTTTTGATTACACCCCAAATATAAGATGAGACTACCATTTTAGACGTGTATTGAGGGGGGAAAAGCGTCTTTTATTCGGGTCAACCCTATACACCCCAGACACCATAGGCACAATCATGGGCACAATTATTGTGCAACTGAAGGAAATGTGGTGTTCTTTATTTTAGTTATTTTTATTTTTATTTTTATTTGGGGGGGGGGGGGGGGGGGGGGGATGGGCGGGAGAAATAATTCAGCTGGCCCTG